>JACSVZ010000013.1:4896982-4921860 GCA_014706295.1 Lycocorax pyrrhopterus obiensis
TCGGCCGTGTCCCCCCCGGGGGCCGCGCGGCGCCGCGCGGGCGGGGCGGGGCGCGGAAGGGGCTTCTTGAAACCGCCGCGCGCTGATTGGCGGAGCCTCGCTCCGCCCCGCCCCCTCCTCCTCGCGGCCCCCCCTTCCCTCCCGCCCTCCCGCCCGTCCCCGCCCGTCCCCGCGGCCGGGGGCGGGCACCGCGGGGGGACGGCGCCCTCCGGTACCCCCAGGGCCCCCACGGAGCGGGGAGGGCGGGAGGGAAGGGGGGGCCGCGAGGAGGAGGGGGCGGGGCGGAGCGAGGCTCCGCCAATCAGCGCGCGGCGGTTTCAAGAAGCCCCTTCCGCGCCCCGCCCCGCCCGCGCGGCGCCGCGCGGCCCCCGGGGGGGGACACGGGCCGAGGGGGGAGGGACGCGGACCGGGAGCGGGACCGGGGTCCGGCCCCGCCGCCCACCCTGCTGCCCGCCTTCCTGCTGCCGTGGGGGAGGGGAGGAGCGGGAAGGCATCGCGCCCACGCGTGCCCGCGGCCGCGGGGGTTCGGGTGCTGCCAGCGCCGGGCTTCGCCTCCGCGTCCCGGGCTGCCGGGCCAGGGTGGCACTCGCCCCCTGGTTATGGTGGGGACGCCCCCCAGGCCTTTGTCAATAATGCAGTGTTATTAATTATGCAATTTAATTAATTATGCGCGTGCAGCATCTACCAGCGGATCGCTGCTGCTGCTGCCTTCATAAAAAGCCTTTTGCTGGCTGGGGTTGTGCACGCAGGCCTCGGGCTCCGGAGCCGCCTCAGGCACCGGCGATGTTTTGGCACTGGTGATGTTTCGGCCAACGCCGACCTCCCCCCAGCACCGAGCTCGCCCCAACCGCCGGCACAGCTGCGCGCGTAAACAGGAAACCCCAACACCGCAGCTCCCGCCAGACCCAGAAACCCCAACCCCACGGCAGCCGAATGACTCCTTCCCAAAAACATCAGCGGCTCCGCGGGCGTGGGGCCGGGTGGGAGAGGGGATGGGTGGCAGCCCCCCGGTACCGCTGGCCGCCTGCCTGCTCCGAGTTCATTTGAATGCGAGCCATGCAGAGCGCTCGCCACCGCCACTGAGGTGTGGAAATCTCGCCCAGATGAGGAGGGGGTTCTTCCTGCTCACAGGTTTAGAGGGAAGAAAGCCTTTTTAGAAGACAGGGAATTTTAGACATCAAATCCAGCCCCTCTCGATGGCTGCACTGTGCTCCAGGGAGGCTGTGAAACGGAGGGGTTAGTTTTGGAGGGGTGCAGGGAGTGTGCGGTGCCCCAGTTGGCTGGAAGCCCCTCTCCCATCCTCCCCGTTAGCATCTCCAGCAGTCATCATGCCCTGGAGTTTGGGTTTTCCCATGGGAAAAGGGAATACCAGGTTGGCAGCAACACGAAGATAAAACAACCTATAGCTCAGTCAAAATTAAAATTCGAAATCCAAACTGCCAGCAGTGGTTCCTGGTGGGAGGGCAGTCCTGGGGTGCAGTGTCCCGGGCAGGAATGCAGCCTGTACAGGTCTGTGTGCAGCCGGGATGGCAGTGATGCCCATCTGCAAGAGCACACTGCCCACACACCCACTATGGATAAGGGCCTCATCGCTTCGGAGGCTCACGGAGCCATTAGAGCTACTGAATAGACCCTGCACCTTTGTAAGTGCAAGGCAAAATCAAGGATGGAAATTTTAAAAATGTGTTTATTTTTACAGGTGATGTTCCAGCAGAATATTCTCAGTGAATTGACAAGCACAGGCATTCTTCCCAGCAATGGGCACCCTAAACAGCCCCGGGTGGAAGCCGCCAGGCTGTGATGGACCAACAGTTCAAGGAAGGGGCCAGGAGAAGGGAAGCTGCTCTGGGAGGTCAGGAAAGGCCAACGAACCACCAAAACTTGGGAGCATTTCGATATCCTGATGAGCCCTGGCGGCAGGGGCTTGAGGGCTCCTTTCTGCTCCCGGCAAGTCAGGGATGGGTGCAGAGATGTCGCCAGCCCAGGCCAGAGGCAATAAAGTGCCTGGAGTGATGCAGCAAAACAGGATGGAGTCGCGTGTCGAAATAAATCATCCATGGAGGCAAGGCAGGGAGGAGGAGGAGGAGGTTTTCTGCTCTCGAGCCTCCCTGTGTCTAACAAAGCCTCAGAAACCCCAGGTGGGCAGCGAGAGGCGGGGCAGGATCCAGCCGGCCGTGGCCCCCAATTGTCCCAGAGCAGAGCTGGTCCTGGCCAGGTGCCCTGCTGCTCCAGCTCTCCCGGGAGCTGGTTTTTCCATCCCTTCCCAGCTCCCGCGGCTTCACCTTGTGGCAGGCAATGCACAGAGCTGCCAGGAGTGATAAAATGGCTGTCCCCCAAATTTATGGAGTTTATCCGTGAATAACTCTTGGAGGTGAAGCGGCCGTTGAGCCGGGGAGGAGGAAGGCTTTACTTCGGGAAAAACTCTCCCAGGGGCAATGCAGGGCAGGCAGGAGCTCAGACCCAGTTCCAGAGACCAGCAGGGACGTGGTCCCGTGCCCCACAGCCCCCCCAGCTTGTAGGGCTGGAGCATCGCCGGGGTGAGCTCGCCACTCGCCCATGCTGGGGGAAGCCGAGGGCTTGTTTCCCATCCACAGCGTGTTTATTAGGAGCTAAGTCATGAAGAGGCTTTGGCAATCTCCGTCGCTCCTGTGGAGCATGTTTAGCACAGCAGAGATCGCTGCTTCTTCCAACAGCACGTGCATGCCCGGGATTTCCATGCCGGCCAGGCATTGTGCCCCATGCTCTCTTCCCATGCCAATCTTTTCTTCTCCCCCCGAAAAAAGGTTGTATCGATGAGCTATGGAGCAGCATCCTGATTCCTGGGGAAGCACAGCTGAGGCTGAGCAGGCTGGAGCCTCCCCCTCATGCCCCCTCCCCACTCTGCTGCAGTAACACCCATCCTAAGTTTCTGAGCCTCTTCTAATTTTGGAGGCCGTTAGCAAAGCAGGCGCTGTTGCAGCCAAACGAGGCTGCCAATGTTTCCTTTAAAAGCTGCTTTCACTCTGAAGGACTCTTCTAGATGGTTTGCTTTTAATAGCAGGCTGCAGGGTGGCCCAGCTCATGGCCAGGGCTCTCTTTGGAGCGAGAAGGGACTGGATGGCATTGGGAGCAGGACTAGGGACGTGCAGGGAGCCACACACATCCATCGTGGGCCATGGCAATGCACACATGCATCCCTTTCCCCACGCAGACCAGCAAAGATCCTCACTCACCCCCTTGCAGAGCTGATCCCACGGCAGCCCATTTCCTCCTTTCCCTCGCCAGCTCATGGGGAAATCTTTATGGCAGAGGGGGACAGATACAGCCCCTAACTGTGGTGATACCTCAGAGGAGAAGGAGGAGAGGCCAGAGGAGCCATGGAGAAACAGGAGGCAGTGAGGTCAGCACACTGGTACGTGTGAGTGCTTTGAAAAACCCAATTGCTGCTTCAGTATAACCAGATTCAGGAAAATGAAGCTGAAGTGTGAAAAATGAAAGTGAAAAGATAGGAACCAACCCACGGCTATTTATTCTAAAAATACTGACCTAAATACTTAAGCGCACATATAAAAGTAGTTGTCTTTGCTGATTTCCTTTATGAGAGTCTCCTGGTTTGGTTATTACTTCACTCAGAAACCAGAAGATGAGGATTTTTGGAGACATGGAGACTGTGTACTAGCCTGGCACTCCAAAAGTCTTTTGCCCAAAGCTGTATGCCCAAATGTCATCTGAAAGCCCAGCTTTGAAATTCATTCATTAAGCTAACGAGGCCCCGTGGCGAGCAGCCCACGCCTGCGCTGATCAGAATAGGAAAGGCTCTGGCTGGGTCTCGTGCAATGGCTCTGGTGTTTCTCGCTGGGTGGGATGATGGCAGTGGCCATGGGCACAGTGTGGGCATGGCAAAGCCCCAGAAGAGATTTGGGAGCAGAGGGAGGCACTGGGGCAGCGGCCTTGGCACAAAGCATCCCTCAGCTTGCGGCACTGGCAGAGCTGGGCTGCAGTTCCCATCTGGGCTGGGGTTCACATCTGGGCTGTTGTTTCCCTGGGCTGTTGTTTCCCTGGGCTGTTGTTGCAGGCAGTCACCAGCCTTTGCCTACTCCCCACTCATCTGGCAGCAACCAGGGCCAGGATGTGGGGAGGCTGTGGGCAGCCTCAATACTGAGCCTGGCTTAGTACAAAACTCCCCGGGACCAGTGACACAATATGGCCAGCACAGCAGGGCCATTACAGAGGAACATCTGTCCTGCAGGCAGCCCTCTAACTAGGTATTTTGGGGTTTCCCACATCCCTGGAGGTGTCTGGGCCAAGTACTGGGGTGGATTGCGAGGGAAACCCAGGTGCAGGGGCCCAGGCAGTGCATGGGGACCCCTGCGCGGTCACAGCCCCCGATGCGGCACCGTGACCTGCTCTGCACGACCTTCCCAGGGAAGATTATGAAAGTGCATTATGTGTGGAGGCAAAACGGATGGAGGAGCGGGCAGGAGTGCTGGGTCAGCAAGTCGTGCAGGCTGGATGAGCGGTGAGTGCTCAGAGGGAGAAGGAAGAGACCGTGCTGAAAACAGTAAAGGTAAAAGCCAGGGTGGGGGGGGAGTGGCTCCCTGCCTGAAGGTCCCAGGGGGGAAAGACAGGCACAGCGTTTCCATATGACAAAGTGAAGGTGCAAGCCAGGAAAACATGGGCTTGATAAAATGGGTTGGTTTGGGGGTTTTTTTGAGTCAGGAAAAGGGATGCTTAGTGCACTGTGGGAGCAGGAAAGGGCTCCTTTTGGAGTGTGGTCTGTGGCCTGGAGGCAAGTCTGTTCCCTATAGCATTCTGCAGACCAGGGGATGGATGAGTACCCACTAGGTCCCCTCACTGCCTGCTGGGAGGCAAGGTGGCCATACATGGCTGGGTGTGTGAGCAGAGCCAGAGCAAGCCCTCTGAGCAGCAAGAGCTGGGTTTGAAACCTTGGAGGATGTTGCAGAGGTGAGTGTCCCTGAGGACACTGGCTCCAATGGCAGGCTGCTGACTGGAAAGCCTTTCCTATAGCCCTGAAGTCCCCCTTCCTCCCACAAAACTCCCAGGAGCGATGGAGGAAACCCTCGTGGGCAGCAGAGCCAGTTGGACCACAGCTCACCCTGCAGCAGCTTTTTACCTAAAATAAGGCTGCTAAAATAAGTACCCAAACTGTCACCGTGCTCGCAGCAGATTCACAGCTCCACGCACACACCTGGCACCAGTCCACCCTGCTGTGGGAGCACCCATGGGGCCAGTGGCAGCAGGGGGAAGGTCTGCTCCAAAACCCAAGGTCTCCCTCCATCAGAGGTGCTCCGGCCCCGTTGCAGGGCGCTGGAGGGGGTGGCTGGCTCAGGGCACTGCTGGCGGCACGTATCAGGCAGAGACAGATGGAAGAGGTGACAGATAAGGGACTCAGCCTGGAGAAGAAACAGGAGAGATAGGACCCAAAGGCTCTGCCCCAGCGGAGAGAGGAGGCTCAAAACCAGACCCAGCAGAGCTGGATTTAGATCCCGTAACGCCGGCTGGGTGCCTGTTCCCTGCCTAAACCCCTCCTTGCCGAGGGCAGGGGGTGAGGAAACCACTGATGTTGAACTGCAGATACTTAGGTGGTCCAGTGGGGCTTCTGCCTAGCTCCCAAGGCAGCTGAAAACTGCTGCTACTCTGGAGAGGCTGCGACCCTTCACCTGAGAATGGCTGACATGGGGTACAGCTTGGAGGCTGTCCTGTGGGATGACTGAGGAAACTCCAAGACAGGCACCATCCCATCGTCTTTAGGGTCTGCAGGCACACACAGCTCTGCTGGGACCCCCCTGGGAGGGTCCCTGCTATGCCATTGCCATAGGAGACCTACAGGTAGCACTTATATGTAACCCCTTGCAGCACCCTCACCTCACACCGGTGCCCTGCTTGGCCCCGCAGAGCAGCCACCAGAGCTCAGCCACAGGGAAGGAGCAGGGTCAGACACAGACAGCACCGCATGTGAATGTCAGCAGCACTGCTGGGAGCCAGGCTGGGGGTTGTCACCGTGCAGGATCACAGCCCCTGCATGCTGCTTTTCCTAGGGGGAGGGGATATTTCATTGCGAGATGTCCCTTGCAGGGACGTGTAGGCTAGTGGCAAAGGAGGTGGGAACCAGGAGAACCAGACTCGCCCCATGCAGCTGGCACTGGCAAGAGGTGGCCAGAGGTGACACTTTGTCAGGGCGACAGGGTAACCAGTTTCTGACATTTTGGGTTTTGCCTTTGCCCTGTTCCTCAGGAGTCAAACCGCAAGCACAAGTTTGGGGCTTGCAAGTTGTCTGTGCTCCTCAGACAGGGAAGTCCTGCTCCTCGGCTTTATCTCCGTCGCTTTCTCCCTTTGAGACTTCTGCCTCTGTTTGTCTCCTCTGAAACGACAGGAATCCACAGAGTTAAAATCCCAGGAGCACCAGCTATGGGAATGCAGCATGATTTCCCAGCCTTCCCTGGGGAAAGCCCAGGAGCCATGTCCCACATGGGTGCTCCTGCTTGGCACTTTGCAGTGCCTGCCTGCAGCCGAGGTTAGCGCAGGAATTGCGGGTGAGGAATCGGAGCTGCCACGCAGGGAGCTGCTGGGGAATAGCTGCCATGCTTTACATTCACAGCCCATCTATTTTGCAATAACTTCACCATGATGTTCCCACATAGACAAGCCTAAGCTAGCATAGATAATGAAATGGGTTAAAGGAGACAGGAGGAGGGAGAGGAGAGGAGCCAGCAACTGGTAGTAAATCAGGGAGAGAACAGGGTTACTTTAAATTCAAGGTCCTGGTGGCAGGGCAGATTTGGTTTGTGTCAAGAGGCACAGGGTTCAGAGGATGAGACGCTGTTGGGGAAGACGGTAGTGTCTCCTTGGTGGGGGCACCAACTTGTGTCCCCCATCAAACCCCACCCTGCTCCTGTCATTCCCCTGTGCCTGCCCCATGGGTGTCACTGGGATTAAGCACAGCTAAGGGCACCCATCCTGGGTGGTAAAGGGTGGTCAGAGGATTCTGAAAGAGCTGCCAGCCTGGCAGGGCAGGCAGTGGGCTCTGCTCTGCAAGGGGAATGTCCTGCAGGCCAGCATCAGCTCTTGGTTGGGGCCTGAGGAGACCCAACCGCTGAGACTCCCCTGCCTTTGGCACGGGCTTCGAGGCAGTCCAAACAAGCTAATTAAATCCTGCTCTGCTTAATCAGAGCCATTGAGCACCAGTCAGAAGAAATTAATCCCGTGTTTTATTAGATGCTGTTTGAAGTCGTGTTTGGCACCTCGTCCTCGGTTCTCATCTTCTGGGGAAGGAAGAAGGACATCTGCGGGGAAGAGCGAGGGTGCAGCAGATGGCAGCGGGGATGATTCAGGGGCTCGAGGAAGGAGCTGCGACTCCAGCGGCATCCCTGGGCGGGGGGGGACGACGAGACACCTCTCCCTGCATCCCACAGCCTACCCCCTCTCCACGGCTGAGAGTCTGCGAGCCAGGCAGGCATCCCAAAAATACACGTTCCTCCGCATTGCATGCTAATGGTTCTGCTCGAGAGGTCCCACTGCAATTAAAGCACAAGGAGCATTAATATGCAACGTGGAGAGGCCACTCTTCCCACAGCTACTCCCTCCCAAACCTGTCCTTCCTGCTGCACATCCCTGCCCACTGGGAGCCTGCCCACGGGGATCCCACAGCAGTCCCAGCGGAGCCGCTGGCAGTGTGCAGTAAATTTGAGCCTTCCCTTTGCTGTGCCCAGGGGATGCTGCCTTTTTCCCCCAGCACGCTGCACCTTCTCCTGCCTTCGGGCTCAGTGGAGCAGGATCTGTTGGGTACCCACCAGGTGGGTGCCATGCAATGCAGCCCTGGCATGGGAGACACCCTGACAGCCGGGAGAAATCCACAAGCAGGTGTTTAAAACAACCGGCTGGGTGCTGGTTTAGGGTTTTTAATGACTTCTGGTGCTTTGATTGGTGCAACCCAAGAAAAACTCCTGACAAACAGAAAGTCTGGCCAAGGTAAGGTAGCCTACAGGTCACCCTCCAAGCCTTGGGAGCGCTCGGCAGCCTTGGTACAGACTCCTGCGACTCGGCCAGATGAAGCTGCTGGCTTTGGGTGTGGGGATTTATTTTTTCCTAAATTTCCTGTCATAACTTGCGTTAAAACTTTGCAGAGCCATTTAATTGCGTTCTGTGGTGGTGATGATATGAAATTAGTCTCCCTTCTGATCTTTACCTAAGTTGGTCCAAAGCACCAGCTTATAATTTGCTCTAATCATCAGGTCGTGGAAGATGCGAAGGCAGGGCCGGTGAATTCACACGGGCTGGGAGTTTCTGCCCTTGCCGTGCTGGCATTTGGCAGCTGGCAGGTCGGGCTCTGCCACCCTGGGATGGCAATATTGATACTTTCTTTTGGTGCCACTTTGGGAAGTTTTTCATCAACTGCTCTTGGCCATTTCCTCTAGAAGCAGCTGGGAACTACAGCTGTCCAGAGGAGACAAGGGAAAGCCGAGCTGGTTTCCTGTCTCCCTTCTTGGGCTGCTCCCTCCTCTGAGCATCTCAGAAACACCCTCCACTCCTGGCTGGAGACCTGGAACCAGACTGCTGAAGGCACATAAGAGGAAGGGATCCTGCCTCCCATCTCATTTCCCTGGGCTTGCTTCATGCCCCAAACTACTCCAGGGGTTGGGAGAAGAGGTGGCTGGGTTTTGCCTACTCACCTATCCCAGAAAATGAATGAGTTAGAAGAAAACAAGCTCCCGATGAACAGAAGCAGGGCAGGGCAATATTCTGGGCACAGAGAGGCCCTTTTGCTGCCGAGGGCACAGCGCCCATCATTCCAGTGGCATTAGTGCTTTCCACCTCCACGCAGGAGGTACAGGATATCACGGTATTATTTTTAACCAGGGATATTTAGTGAACTTCTCACGTGCTGCTGGAGGGTCACATTTATCCCATAGCCTCAGTCCCAGGGGACACTCCCAGTTATTTTTGAACCCATCAGAGCAGCAGAGGAGCAGAGGGATGCAAAGGCTCGGGAGACACAAAGTCTGGGGTTTGTCTGGCCTGTCCCTCCGGTCTGTGCCGCAGAGGCATGCGTGGAGCAGAGCCCCACATGCCTGCCTTGTCATCAACGCCGTCACCCCGGCCTCCACCCTAAAAACCAAAACTTGGGCAAAGCCCCAGGTTTTCCTTTTCTGCTGAGATGATCTCGGACGCCTACAAGTTTTGATCCTTTTCGACCTACCGCATTGCAAGACTTTTTTCTCCCCCCCCCCAACCCCCAGTTCAATTTAAACCTCAATTTAAACTGTGAAGAAGCGAGTTTGGCCCTGCTCAGGCAGGTCCCGATGGCCGTGAACATTCCCACGGGCGCCGCAGCGCTGCCGCCGCCGCAGGAGTCACTCCCACGCCCCGCGGCTCCCCACGCCGCCGCCCCGAGCCTCCTTGCCCTCGCACGGAGCGCATGGCCCCGCTCACACCCAAGTTCCCCCGTGTTTTAAGTGTAACCTCCCCGTTTGAGCAGTGGGTAACTCATCGCACAACCCCAACCCAGCGCGCAGCCGCCGTCCCGGCCGGTTTTTGTTCAGCCAGTCACTTCGGAGGTAGAGGTGAGGCCAGGGCAGGGGGAATGAGCTGCTTGAAGCCCTTATTTTTGTGCTGCTCCAACATCTGTCCCCGTGGGCGCTACCACCCGAGGCCGGCACTGATGGTTAGTTCGGTGGGCTCCTGCAGAAACGGATGTCAGTGGGGCGAGAGACGCAAAGCCCTGACTCCTAAATTAGGGGTGCCCTGGGACACAGCGCGGCCTTGCCCAAGCCCCCGGAGAGAGGCACAAGTGCTCCCCACAGCCCAGCCCGGAGGGGGCGGTTTTCCCCACGTGTTTCTAAGGCCAGCGAAGCGAACGAGACCCGTGACTGGAGCTGGCAGCCGGGACACGCTGGCCCCGGGCTCTACTCAGGGCTCCGCGCAGCCGGGCGCGCCTAGCCTCGAGGTGACCGCCCGCAGCGCGGGGCTGGAGTGCGCGGCGCCGGGCGGGACCCGCCGGGGCCGGTCCGGAGGAGAAGGCGGCGTGCCCAGCCCTCGGCCGCCTCCCTTCTTCCTTCTCTCCGTCCCTGCCTCCCGCCGGGTCCGTCCCGCCCGGCGCCGCGGAGCGGCAGCGCCCGCCCGGCCGCACCGACGCTCCCCCCGCACCCCCCCACGGGCGGTTTCAAGTCCCCCCTTCCGAGGTCTCCGCGGCGCCGGCCAATCAACGCGCGCTGCGCGCCGCGGCCCGCCGCCTTAAAGGGCCCGTGCGCCGGGCGGTGCTGGGGGAGCGGCGTCGCCTGCGGGCCGAGCCGGGCGCGCTCTAGGACCGCGCGCCGCCGCCGCCCGCCCTCCCTGCCCACCGCGGGAGGCCGCCCGCCGCCTCCGGAGCGGGGCGTGGCGTGGGGAGGCCCCGCCCCCGCCGGGCGGTGATTGGCGGGAGCGGGCGCCCGTCGGCGGCGGGGGCGGCGCCCGGCGCGGCCACGTTCGGGTGCGCGGCCAGCGGCGCGTTGGGCGCAGCGAGCGGCGGCGGGCGCGGGGCGATGGGGGCGCGGCGGCGGCCGGCGCTCTGACAGCCCCCGGCGCTCCCTCGGCGGCGGGCGCAGCGGCTCCGGCGGCGGCGGTAGCGGCGGCTCCTGGCGGCCGCCCCCCTCTTCCTCGGCGCGGACCATGTTCGCCAAAGGGAAGGGCTCGGCGGTGCCCTCGGACGGGCAGGCGCGGGAGAAGTAAGAGCGGCGGCGGCGGGGGGGAGCGGGGCGGCGGTGGCGGCGGGGCGGCTTTGTGCGGGGCGGGAGCGGGGCGCCTCCTCCTCCTTATCCGACCCGCCGCTCGGCTGTTGCAGGCTGGCGCTGTACGTCTACGAGTACCTGCTGCACGTCGGCGCCCAGAAGTCTGCGCAGACCTTCCTGTCCGAGGTGAGCCCCGCCGCCCCCCGCGCCCTTTGTGCGCCGCCGCACGCCCGCCCCTCCATCTTGCGCGGGGCGGCGGCAGCGCCGGGGGGTCGCCGCGCGTGGGGGCCCACGCCCACCCGCGACCACCCCCCACCCACACCGCCCCCCCTCCCGACCCACCCCCCTCCGCCTTCCTCTCGCCCGCAGATCCGGTGGGAGAAGAACATTCACGCTGGGCGAGCCCCCGGCTTCCTGCACTCCTGGTGGTGGTAAGTGCGGGGGGGCGGGCGGGGTTGTCCCGTCGCGGGTGGGAGCAGCCCCCGGGGCTGGGGGGGGTGCGCGCCGGTGTCGCGGGGCCCCACGGGGGTGCAGCCCGGCAGTGGCGTGAGTCAGCAGCGGCGGCGAGCCCCGAACCGCCCCCGGCTCCCGCTCCCCGCGGGGCGTCGAGGTGCGGCGGAGCCACCCCCGGCCCCGCGGGAGCGGCGGGCAGGGCTCCCGCTGGAGAGCTGCCGGGCCAGCCGCAGGCACCGGGCTGTGCTGGTGCCGCTGGGGGCGCCCAGGGGAGCAGGGCTGGGCGGCAGCGAGGCTGGGAGAAGTCCCTGAAGTCCCACGGGGGTTATCCCTTCAAGGTGTTGCCTCTTAAAGGCTACTTTTAATTCCTTAAGCACCCAGCATCTCCGCTCCTGGCGGTCAGGTCCGAGCGGTGCGAAGCTGGGATGCACAGCTGGATCCAGCTGAGGTCCCGTCCCAGCCGTGGGCCCCGTGGGGTGGGAAGCCGCTCACCTGCGCTGACCCGGGTGCCCGATCCCTGATGAGTAACTGCTCCTCTCCCGTCTGTCCCTGCCATGCAGCGTGTTTTGGGACCTGTACTGCGCAGCTCCCGAAAGGCGAGACACTTGTGAACATTCGAGTGAAGCCCAAAGCCTTTCATGACTACGTGAGTAACAAGTTTCTAATCCTCGCGGTAATTACGGCGTTGGGGAGCTCCGGCGCACCGAGAGCCAACCTAACGTAACCGACTGGCAAAAAGCGTGGGGTTTTTTTTAACCAGCAATGTTCTGATTTGAGTGAACAGTATTTCATAATGTTGCAATTATGTAAATGAGCTCAGATACTTATCTTAAGCACTTAAAGGCATTCGGGTTTACTGGTAGAATTAAGAAGTTTTACATGGCAATGGACAACAAAGCGTTTATAGAGGGTCGATGGTGAGATATTTCGTGCTGAGGACGCTGTGATGGTGAGATGTTTCATGCTGAGGACACCTCACAGGATGGGCGGGAGTTGGACTTTGGTGGGGAGGAGAAGGGGGATTCCCCAAGCTGCTGTTGAATGCCCCAGTTACTATCTCCCTGCCTTTGCAAGGCTGGGGGCTTCCTTGGTTTCCTGAGCCCTCCCTTGATCCCAGCAAGGGAGAGGTGTTGTCTTGTTGAAGCTGGGGTTGCAGACCCGCGTTGGTTGGTCGTTGTGCATCTTGGCTGTCCATGGTTTGGGTTGCTCTCTGCAGAGGTGGCAGCATGACCCAGGGATGGATGATGCTTCTGGGGTGGCATGCTGAAGTATCTCCCAGAGAAGCACCTCCTGCCAAGGGCGCATGGCATGTCTGCTCCAGTGGGCGCTGGTGGGCTGACCACTCCTGTCCCGCACACGGCGCCCGCATCCCGCAGCGTCGGGAGGAATTTGCATCAAAGGATTAGTCACCTGGCTGCGGGCTTGGACCCCAGTCAAGTGCGTTTAAACCTTGTAGCAGGAGCTGGTTTTGTCTGCTCCAGGGAGACTATGGTATGGAAACCATTTTTCCTCCCTTCCCAAGTTTCTTGTTGCCTCGACATGCCTGGCTTGGGATGTGTGAGGGTTTGCTGGCGAGCAGTGCCGGGCGAGCGTCTGAGGGGCCTCCATGGTGCTCTCACACGCTGGCACTGGACACAGCGGTCGCCCTGGGGCACAGGCAGTGCCAGAGAGCCTTGGCTGGCTGCTGAGCTCCCTCTTGTCTCTTCCCACCCTGCTGGGTCATGGGAGAAGTGTGTCTGGGTATTTGCTAGGTGGAGTTTGTCTGTCTGTCTGTCCGTCCCTGCGGCTGCTCTCTGCATTGCTTGTTTTCACTGGGGTGGATTAAAATGGTGGAACTCCTGAACCAAGGGTCAGAGCTGACAGCCAGCAAGTACATCTACAAACAGAAGTTGTTGGCTTCTGCTCTCTTCCTGGATGTTTTGGGGCAAATTGTGGGGGTTTTGAGAGCCCAGATGGGACAGCGGGTTCATCAGGAGCAAGGCAAAGGTAAATCTTTGGGCAGCAGAGCCACAGGTGAAGATGACATTAGCAAGCAAGACATGGTAATGTTCCATCCACAGCAGCCTCCTCATCATGTCTGAGGATTTAGTGTATTTAGAGAAATTAATCTTTTTTAGCTTGGTAATAATTCTAACAATAGGCCTGAGTGCATTAGATGATTCGCATAAACTTCTTTAGTACACGTTGCTTTAAGCTTACAGTAAATAGACACAATCCTGATTGTTTTTAATTCTCGGTGTAATGCAGTTTTGTAACAGCTCCAAGTGCTTTACTTTTTGGGTAACTCCTAAGAAGATTTTCCCTCCCGTGTGCCTTGGCTTGGTGGCACTGGGTTGGTTTCCCCAGGCATGTTTTGGCCCCAAGACAGGGCTTGTGCTTCTCCGTGGCGTGGCTGGTGATGGATGCTCACGGTACAGTCTCTCTCTGAGGAGTGGTGTTTTCCTGGCACAGCGTGTGCTTAGCAGGGCGAGGGAGCTACCTGGCCAAAACTTAAATATTGACCAAAGAACCGAATGATAACCGTGGGAGTGTGAATAGCTCCTTGTTTCTCTCCAGCTTCTGGGGCAGGCTGCCGATACTGGTGAGCACAGTGGGCAGTGTCAAACACCAAACCCAGCGACCCATCAGCAGTGCATGGCAGCTAAAATGGGATGTGAGCCCCAAATGGGGCTGGATCAGTGAGTCATTAATTGCTTCATGTGGTGGTTGTGGTTAAAAATATCCCAATCTAAGTCTTGCCCCAGGTTGGCAGAGCGTTGTATCTACACTTGGCCAGCAATGGGCAAACTCCGTGTGTCCTGCTTGCCCAAAATACAGTGTGTGTTAACCTAGAGACTGTGCTACTGTAAGGACAGAACGAGGGGATGCTTTGGGAGTCATTTGGGGCTTGGCATGTCGCCTTCCCAGAGCCAGCACCAGAGGGGTTCTTGCCCGGGAGACACATCTTTGGGAAGGGGGAGTGGTGCTCCTTGTTAGTGGGGTGCTAATGGTGGGATTTGCATGCTGTGTCATTTCCACTTCATCTTCCAGCATAACTGTGTGAAAACGATTAGGAGCAGCAGGACAAATGGCCAATTTCCCTCTCAAGTTTTAAATATTTAAATCTTCAGTGAGAAAATAAAGTAAGGAGAAATCCCACCGCTCTTTTTCGAGGGGACCCTTGAAAACTGTGGGCTCTTGTGAACATTTTGGAATACTGCTTTTTATGTTTCCTCTGAGGTTTTTCTCCCAAGCTGGGACAAAATCCTGCTGGGACTTTACAGCAGAAAGGAGCATGCTAGGAGAAGAGTGATGGGAGTGGGGATTCACCTGGCAGAGGCAGGAGGAATGCTCTATCCTTCTACCTCTGGCAGGGCTGCGTGTCTGTTAACACAACTGTCGGGTTGTGTTGGTTGGAGGGTTGTTAGTCATCCTCTTCCACCTGTATCCAAAGAGTTTATCCGAGGTAACAGCCCCACAAGCACCCGCCAACTCCTAAAACTCAACCCGTAGCCATTGATTTAGGCTCCTCCAAGCCCCGTGGCGAGCGTGCCAGCGTTCCGGCACGCTCCTGGAGCCGGCGAGCTTGCAACGGGATCGCTCGTCGTGACAGGGGATTTCAGCCGCCGCGTTATCTGGGAATTGGCCGATGGCTGGTCGCAGTTGAGCATTTCAACGCCGTGAAAGCCAATACAATTTGAGTTAGCAGTGATGACTGCCAGTTTAAATACCGCAGTGAATTTCTGTCAAAGAGCTAATACATAGAAAGGGGAATTGCAGAAAACTTGATCACCAGAACCACTTCAGTCGATTTGGCCTCGAGCTACAGAAAATGAACTTAAATCTAGTTGACTGTTGCTACATACTTTTTTGTGGTATTGCTCTGCCTGCACAGCCAGCTCGTGTCAACATGCAGGAGAGAAACTTGGGGTAGCCTTTAGCTGATGAAGACTTTGACTTTATCATTCCCTTCCTCTGTTTCCTCCAGTTTCCTCCTGAGAAGGACCTGCATTTGGGAGCACTTGAAATGCTGTTTTCTTTGCAGCACAAGATCTGCGGAGCTGTGGCTTTGACTTGCCATTAACGCAAAGCATTGATTTATTTGTTTTTGTTTTTAACTTTGGAAAGCTGCTGCAGTTCTTTCTAACTTGGGTCTGGAAGGAAGCTCTGCGGCAGTGGGGGTGGTTGCTGCTGGAAATGTGATGGTTGGTCTGGGAAAAGATGGTGTGGTTGGGGTTCCTGTCCTCCCATCTTGGTTGGAGACAACCAGGGCTCCTTCTTTTTCCTCCATCTGAAACAGTTCCCCTTGGATTGAGATCTCAGGGGTTTCTGAAGCTCGTGGGGATGGATGGATGGATGGATGGATGGATGGATGGATGGATGGATGGATGGCGAATTCAGGTTTGCTGGAGTTAGTGTACTCAGTGGGAACAAGGTGAAGCCCAAGAGGCTGGCAGGACTCTGGCCTGCTGGCCGTACAGACTGGGGGGTGTCCCAGAGATGGATCTTTTCTGCTGGATCTGCCTCTTGCTCCCCGTCCAGGTGTGGGAGAGGCACCCCATTCCAGTGCCCCTGCCTGGGTATTCTTGGGCTGCAGGGGAGCATTTCCTTGTCACAGCACCTTCTGCTCCCTAGGGTGTGTGGCCGCCTCATGGCTTGGTGCACTGGCAGGTGACATGGCCTTGTGGGACCCCTGGGAAGGGATGCTCTTCATGCGTGAGTGGTTTGGTGTGACTGTCTCCTGTCCCATGCCAGGCTCTTTCTTGTTCCGGGACCAGCGAAGGTTGTAAGACCTTGTTCAAAGCACCCGTGGCTGTGAGGGTGGGACCAGCAGGTGTGAGAGTGTTGGTCCATGAGTACCTCTGTGGTGGTGGTGATGGCCCATGAGAGCTTCTCCTGTTGTGTGCAGCCAGTGTGTTGAAAATGTTGTTGTATAGGAGAAGAGATGTTTTTGGGGCAGGTTTAGCACAACGCAGGGACAGGGGTTGGGAACAGCTTTGTGTGAGCCCCCACAGGCATTGCCTGTGCCCTGGGCACGTGGCTCAGCAGTGGCACACACAGCTCTGTCCTGTTTCCATGCAGGACTGCGCTCTGTCTGGCTCCATCCAGCTCCACTCTGCAGGGACAGGGTTCCCTGGAAGGTAACCGGAGAGAGGAGTTTCCTTCAGGAGTGGCAGGCTGCCAGGAGCAGCTGCAAAACTCCACATCGCTTTAAAATAAAATTGCAACAAAAATAAATAAATCCAGATATTCCCTCTCCAGTGCTGGGCTCGGCCTTCCCTCCCAGTTTAGGGTACTGGTGAGCCTGGGTGTCCTTTAAAGCCTGCTCTTGCTGGAGTACCATGCAAAGAGGGGTTAGTTTAATATTATATTTTAAACAACGTTGGCTGTCACGACGGAGCAACCTCTGCTGCCACACTTCCTGCTGCCCAGCAGCAGGAACCAGGGCGTTTCAGAGCAGCACCTTTCCACGGGTGATGCCCATGGAGAAGGCTCCATTGTGAAACCGGAGGTCAGAGCCCAGAGCTTATGTCTTAGTCTTTGACTGGGGAGCCTAAATATTTATCCTGTTCTGTCCCTAATGAAAACAAATTGTCAACAGTTGTTCAGTAACTGACTAAATTAAAATCTGTAATTAGTCAATTAGATTAAAGAGTTGGCACAACCTGATTGTATCATGCTGGTAGGTTATTAAGAGAAAGGGTGTGATTTTTAATTACTGAATGCTAATTTTGACGGTTTTCAAATAGAAACAGACGTTCCCCCCCTCCACCCCACCCGAGTGCCTCTGCAAAAGTAAGGCAGGGGATGTATTTTATATCAACAAATGGTGCGAAGATGCAAAGTTTCTCTGGCTCCAGTCCGGGAGGGGGTTCTCCAAAAAAAGCCGGGAGTGGGACGGGAGGAGAGGAAGGATTTCTTCAATCCTGCCTGAGGGTGGGAGGGCAGGTGGGGGTTTGTGCTGCGGGTGGGGACCCCCCCCCTGCATGGCTGGGTGCTGGGCTCTGGCCGCTGCCCATGGAGGTCCTGCCCTGTTGCCCATCCCGGTGTGTGCGGGTCAGCGTGCCCTCGCCTTGCCACGAGCCCGTTTGCAGCAGTGAGCCAGATTGGAGTATTTTTTTCTTTTCCCTGGGTTGGTTTTTTTTTTTATAGTATCTTTTTAATCCCCCTCCCCCGGTGCTCGAGAGGGGCCAGCTTCCAGTGGCAGGCAAAGCCCGCAGCGGGGAGGAGGAGGAGGAGGAAGGCCTTGCGTGGCGAGCGCGGCAGCCCAGCGCCATCCCATTGTTTGCCCCGGCGGCCACGTGGGCGAGCGCGGTGAGGCCGGCGAGGGGACCCGCTGCGGGGGGGAGCGCCTGCCCCCGGCAGATGCTGGGCTCCGGGCGAGCACAAAGCTCGCAGCCCTGCCCTCCCCGGCGTTCGGGGGGTCCCTTCTCAGGAACAAAGAGGGCGAGGGGCCGCCGTGCCAGGCCGTGCCGGGGAAGCCGTGGCCGGCACGGGCACTCCTGTCCGGCAGCGGGCAGTGGGGAGGTGTTAGGTCAGGACGCCGTGTGTTGGGTACGAGTGAGACTTTCCTGTTCTCCTGATCATTTCCTTCCTTACCTTGGAAACTTGGATTTTCTCCTACCTTTTGTTCCCTATTTTTCTCTTGTAAAGCTGTCCCTGGTTCTATTGGAAACAGCTGCCGGAGCTGGTCCTGGGGAGCGGGCGGGGGGCTCTGGCTGTTTCTCCTCTCTTGCCGCGCACGCCCCCGCGGCAGAGCTGGCACCACCGAAATGGCACCCGGCTGTGCGAAGCCCTCGCTGCTGGGGGTGTGCTCCGGGGGGAGCTGCTGCAGCCGCGTTTGTTCCTGGTTTTCCTTAGGAACCGAGGGGGATGGCTGAGGGAGAGCGGTGCAGCGCCCGGAGCGCCTTGTGTCCAGCCTGGCTGGTGCCGGGATCTGACCTGCCCTGCGCACAGGGACCACAGAATGGGCTGTATCCCCGTGAGCAGCACACACCTCTCTTGCAAGCATCCCACTCGTGGGTCAGGGAGGCTCCCTGACTTCTGCTGAGGCTTCTGCTCAGCCCACAAGCACGTTCCTCCTTATTTCCCAGCATGTTCTCCCTCTGAGTCCTTACCCTGCAGATCCCTGGGGGGACACCCCAGGGCTGGGGTCTTGGTGGGGCAGAAACAGTGCTTTCCTCCAGGCTTGCAGGGAGCAAAAATGTCTCTTTGCAAGTAAACAAATACCTCTGCCTCGGTTCAGGGTTTAGTTTTTTTTTTTCTTCTCTCAAAACTCCTGGTTGTGGCCACAAGTGCCAGGAGCTGAGTTCAAAGCTACAGCTGTGCAGTCATGGGGGGAATTTCCAAAATGTGGGATGGCTTCTAGATGCTGCTTCCCACGTGTAATGGGACCCTGCTGCCCACCCACCACCCACTGCCATCTCCCTTCTCTCATCCCCAGAGCGGTGTCAGCAGTCTCCTGTGCTAGCCAGGGCAAGAGGGGCACCTGGGGGGCTTGGGTAGGATTTCGGTTTGCATGGGGCACAGCTCTCTGTGGTAAGACCAGCTTTATTTTGTTTTGGGTTTGTGCATTTAATGAATATATATATTTTTCTTTTGATAAGAGGAGAAATGCTCAACTCTCCTGCCTGAGCTTAATGTGGCATGCCTGGTGACTGTTAGCATCAAAATTAAGCAGAAAAAAAAATGTGTATACATATGCAATTTTATCTGTGGAATATGCAGAATTAAGATGTACATATGGATAAAGATAGAGGTGCATGTGCCTGTATATTTTGGAGTGGTGGGACAGAGCAGTGCTTTGTGCCCAGCCATCCAACACCTTCCCACTTGGCCTTACTCTTGCTCCTCCATGGCCATTGCCACCACAAACCAAGTGGTTTTTAGCAAGGTGATTTCCACCTCTGCGTTCCCCGGGCCGGGTGGGAGGCTGTGGGGTCTGTCTGTCTGTCCGTGTGCGAGGCTGCGCCTGCTGCCTTAAGATAAAGTCCAAAGGAGACCTCTGGCTGTGTCTTGAGCTAACATTTTCTTTTTAATTTTTTTTCCTTAATGTTTTCTGCATCAACCCTTGAACATTTGATCTGGTGCCTCTCCTCCTGGGGTGCGGCAGCTTTCTGTAGTGAAAATGAGCTCTCACCACCCCTCCTGCCTGCCTCAAACAGGGTCTGGGGTGGGGGGGGTTTCCTTCCCATTTTCTCCTGAATTTAGGGCTGGTTTTTTTACAATCTCTCAAGGTGATCTTGCACCTATAATTGGAATTTTTGGCTACAAACTGAAGCAGGGGATGCACTGCAGCAGCTCTGACTTGCTGGGGAGCACGACCTGCCCAACACAGCTGGGGTGCTGGCATCCCATGGCATTTCCCAGCAGGTACAACAGCCCACAGCCAGTCCCTCCTACCTGACATGGATTTCCTTCTGTGCCCTGCTCCTGTCCCAGCTCCCACCCACACAGCTGCCATCGTACCTGGGTCACCTGGTCCAGCACTGACTGGTGCCCACCATGGCGAGTGGCCGGCTAGCATCTCCTTCCTTCCAGAACAGCCCTTGCTGCGAGGGTGTCCCAGCCTTGGCTTTGCTTATTTTACCCATTTGTGCTAACTGTAAGGTGGGAGATGCCTCCTCTGTCACCCCCGTGGGTAGCTGGCAGTGCCCAGCTGTGTCCCCAGGCAGGTGGACGACTGCTTCCCGCCCCAAGGCAGTGTTTTGTAGCTCAGCCTCTGGGCCGGGGAGCAGTTGGGAGGTTGGTTGTTTGGGGTTGTGTTTTTTGCCTTTTTTTAAAGTGAAAAAAGGGCACACTGAGGAAGGGGCAGGGCGCTTCCTTGAAGCGCCCTGGTTTGGGGTGGGCAGATAAGGGGCTGCGTCACGCTTGGGCTCCTCTGCCCTGCCAAAGCCTGGCAGAGCATCCTCCTTGCCCTCCTGCTCTGCCTGGCCCTCACTGGGTGGCTCATCCTGTTTTTTTGGGGGAAGCCCCACTGGGATAAGGCAGCCTCTAGTGCAGAATCTGCTTGAACCCCCACATCTCCCCACCAGGAGTGATGCTCACACCAGGAAGGAGGAGAGGTGCTTTTCTCCCCCTTGGCTCTTTTCTGCCGGAGAGCTGTGCAGCTGGTGGGGTGTAAATCACACCCAGCCTCCCTGTGCCCATCTGCCAGCAGGATGGTGGGGGGGTCATGGCTGGTGGCAGCTTGGGGTGACTCTCCATCACAGCTTTCAGCCCCGCTCCTGCGTCCCCATGGCTCTGGGACAGTGCCCACTCCTTCCTGAGGAACAGAACCTGGGTCTGCCCGTTGGGCTGGAAACACTTTGGGGTTTTTCTGTGCAAGACGTGAACCAGGAGGTGGGTCTGTTTTGTGAGAGCCTGTTTGGGGTTCTGGTTTGGGGCAGGGACAGACACACTTTGAAATGCTCGGTCTCATCAGGGGGCTTTGGCAGGGATGTGCTTTGTGGGGTATGGTGGGGGTGGAGGTGGGAGCTCACAAGGAAGCAAAACGGCTGCCTCCACGATGCATATGGGTCCCTTTAGCCCAGCTCAAACACAGTTTTCCATGGAAACCCCAAAACAGATGGTTTTGTTTTATCCTGGGTATTACAGCACCAATAACACCCAGGTGCTTCACACCTTTGCCAGTCTCTGCTGGAGAGAAGGTCCAGGCTGAGGCTCCCAGGGCTCATTTCATCATTAAAAGCAGATTTACTTGCTTATCCCGGAGCCCTTCAGGGTGTTGTGGCACGTCCTGACAGCTTGTCCGTCCTTACCTGCAGTCATCAAGGAGTTTTCAACATGACTTATATAAAGGCCTTTGTACTTGGATTGCTCCACCCATGCTGCCACAATGGCTTCTTTGTCATCCTGCCAGCTAATTAATTTTAACTTTTACCGTTGCTCCGGCGCGGTGCATCGTCCGCTTGGGTCCATTTGAAGCTTCCCCCCCCCCCAACCTTAAGTGTTTTCCAAGCAGTTTGACTTGTTGCTGCTGAACGCTGGAGAAACCAGCTGGCCCCACTGGTGCTCATCTTCTGGAGAAGGAGCTTGCCCTCACACTGCTGCAGGAGCCGGGGCTGGTGGAGGAAAAAGCCATTAGGGAGGCTCGGGTTTTCTCCAGTGGCTTGTTTCTCCCTGGCTGGCAGCTGAAGGTCTTCCACAGAGAAGATCCTCTGATGAAAATAACAGGCTCTGGCTCCCTGGCAGGTGATTGGCACCACGAGGATCTCGCACCAGAGGTGAAAGCCTTGGTTGTGTCTTCAGGACAAAACCCCTCGTGCCTGGGGATGTCTGTACATGGGGGGGTGTGACGATGGTGATGCCTGGAGGGTTGGGCTCTGGTTTGGTTGCGTGCTGGAAACTCAATGCTTTCCGCTTGCATCCTGTGAGCAGACATCTCCAGCGCTGGCTCCAGGTACCACCACAGCATCCCTGGTGCAGCAGGGAGCTTACCCTGGTACCTCCAGAGAGTTCGTAGGGGAGCCCAAGCATCTCCTCAGAGCTGCCTGGAGGACCAGGAGAGACGTGACCCCAGCTGGGTATCCCAGCCCTTGGGGTGGGATGAGCCCAGGTGTTGTCTTTCCTGGATAGGAGGGATGGAGATGGCCACATGCATGAACATCAGCTGAGTGTGCCAGCCGTGGGGTTTGGTGAGCAGTGCTGTTGGTGGGGGGAGTTCCCCTCTGCTCGGGATGGGGACGGTGGCAGGTCAGGGAATATGGAATTGCTGCCTTTGGTGTTTAATCTGGTTATAAGGATGGCTATTAGAGATAATGAATTTGCCTGTCCCCACTGTTGTAATACAAGAACCCAACTGTCTTTCAACCACTGCGAAGGTCACTCCTCTTTATTTCTGGTTTGTAAATATTGCTGGTTACAGATGTTTGGGTTGATGGACATGGCTAATTTAAGTTTCTTCCTGTCAAGCCGGTTGGCAGGGTGCAGGGGTGCTGGCATGGCGGTGAGGTCAGAGGGCAGGATCACAGCCAGGCAGCAATGCCAGCAGCCCCTTAGCATGGTGTGAGCCCATCTCACTGCAGCCCCTCAGTGAGAGCAAAGCTGGGCTTGCACTGATCCTTGCCCCTCTCTTTATTACGAATTTGGAGCAGGCTGGTGGGAAGAAGGCAGCTTTTGGGAGCAAGTTTCCATTTTGCTGCTCTCATTTGTGGGGAATTCAGCAGGAATTGTCACACCCGCTGTCCCCAACCTGACCTGAGGGTGGGAAGAAGGGTGCAAAAACCCGTCTAATTTTTACCATCGCGTGTCTTTTGCGCCAGCACCGGCAGAGGCTTTTTCTTTCCCAAAGAGACTTTAACGTGGGAATGACGGTGTGCTGGCTAGCCGAGCCAAAACCCCACACCGAATTAGCACCAGGAGGGGCTGGGGGTCCCTTTCTCTGGGGCACCAGGCCGGTTGCTTCCCGGTGCTCGCCGTGCCGGGCAGGAACCGTCCGCGTGCGCTGCCTGTGCGCCTGGAACGCAGCACGTGCTGCTGTGCTCCCCGGCTCCCCCCGCGCGCCTGATTTATGCCGCTCCACATTTTCTCCTCCTTTCCATGCCTCTTTCTCCTCTCCCTCCTTTTTTTTTTTTTTTTTTCCCTTCTCCCTTGTGCTGCCTGTACGTTGCCTAGCTCCTTTTTTTTTCCCCCCTTATTGCTCACAGGCCTCCCTGTTAACCCAGCGAGCTGCAAGATTTAGGGCTCCCTGCCTGGTGTGCATTCAGAATGGGGTTTTATCCTCCCAGAGGAGGGGGCCGTGGTCCTCGTCACCCCACTGGGACATGATCCTTGCATGTAGAAGGGGCTATTTTCATTATTTTATTTTATGGCCGCAGAGCACAAGTCGTGTATCCCCGTTCTGGATGCTCCTGGCCATGGATTGCTGCAGAACTGGCGGGGCGGCCACGGGTGCCCATCGTCTCCATCCCGATGTCGCTGCGCCGGCCATCTGTCCCCTCCCGTGCGGCGCCGGGCTGCCGGCTGCTTGCCGAGGCATCAGGGCTTGCCCGGCGTCTGCGAGGCCACCAGAGGAAAAAAAAAGGCAAAGAAAAAAAGTTCCATTTTTGCTTTGTTTGCCCCCATTTCATATGCATAACCTGACTTTTTGTTGCCTTTTTTTGAGGGGGGGGCTTTTTTTTTTTTTTTTTTTGCACTCCCCTGCTGCTGTGCCAGGCGCATCGAAAGTTTGCTGGGTCTTGCGTGCGTGTGCGGATGCCGAATAATTTTATTAGCTGCCTGGAAGGGAGCAGCACGCACGGCGTGCACCGCGCGGGAGGTGGCTGCTGGGGCGCCTTCCCTTTGCTTCCCCTTCCCAGCTGCCCCCCCTTTGCCTCTGCTGGTCTCCTGTGGGTTGCATCATCAGCGTTACCCCTTCATTTTATTTTTATATATATATCTCTTAGAGGGGTTTTTTTTTTTTTTTTTGCTCCTTAAAGGGTTAAAACCGATGGGGAAGTTCAGCTAGCACTTGCAAGATATGGTTGCCTTAGCAACAGGCCTCCTAATCTGGTAGGTGACCTGAGAGACTGTGGAAGATGCAGGGGTTGGTTTGGCATTTCATTATTTCATGAGGCTGCGGCTCTCCAGCTGGTTCCCTTCCCAGCGCCGCCACCGCCGCTGCTCCCCCCGCTGCCGCCCCCGGCATTCCTTGGCAAAGCCCTGGAGGGGCCAGCAGCACGGTCCCCTCCCTGGGCGCTGGTGGGTCCTGGGAGCTCTTGCTCAGAAAGGGGGAGAGGGCTTCCCGCAGCCCAGGTGATAATTATTCAACTTTAGGATTGTAAAGATGGTTTCCTACCTTGCCTTTCCTCCTTTGAAAGGATTTGCCGTCGTGGCTTGGGGAAATGAATTCATGTGGCCCCAGAGCTAAAGGTGTGCTCATTGGCACTTCCAGACCCTGTGTTTTGGGATCTCTGGTGCTTCAAGAAGTGAGGCTCTAGTAACAAACAGATGGGGCATGAACAGGGAAGCACAGTGGTTGGAAAAGGTGATGGAGTTGAGATACAGCATCCAGCCAGCGTTTTGGGGAAGTTTGGTGGGCTTTGGGAGGAGTGTGGCAGCATTATTCCAGCTGCTTTAGGCTCCTCTGGGCTCACTGGGCCAAGTGGCACAACCAGCACATGCCCATGGATGGATAAACCAAGACCTCAGCATTTCAGTGCCACAGCCATGGCCGCCTTCTATTTTTTTTCATGGAAACATCCTCAAGTTGACATTTCCCAGCGCTGTCCCTTTTCCCTTGCTGTAGTGACCACCCTGTGCAAAGCATTGGTGACCACCCTCTCGTCCTTGCCAGTGGTGGAGCCATCTAAATTAAGAAACTGCATCACAAAACTTCCCTGCCAAATATTTGGCCTCACTAAATCTCTGTGAGCCATCAGATGGGGGCCCAAACTTCTGCCTGCACAGTCCCGCGTGGGATTGGAATGGATGGTGGTCACACCCGACAGCGCCTGTCTGCACAGAACTGTTGCATCCTGGTCCAAATCATCATTGAGCTCTTTGCCAGGATGGCCAAGCCACTCTCTGTGCCCAAACCTGGGATGTTTTCCCACTTGCTGGATCCTGAGTGGTTATGGAGTGTGGTGCTGCCTTTGGCACCCAGCCGGGATGGCTGGGCAAGGAGACCCTGAGGGAAGGAAGGTGTCCAGAGGGCTGGGGCCAAGCTCCCTCTGGATACCAGTGGAATAAAAGGGCCAGGATAGCGCCAGGGCATCCCATTCCCGCAGATCCAGCGTGCAGACCTCTTTTGTTTTTTCCCCG
>JACSVZ010000013.1:6121960-6436960 GCA_014706295.1 Lycocorax pyrrhopterus obiensis
TAGGGTGTACCTGACAGGCAGCAAGGAAAGCAGACAATTAGAAGCATGTCCTGTCTGAGTGGGACTGCTGGTTGACATAAAATGCCGCTGAAGAACTAGAGAAAATGTGAGATAACTTATCTCCCTACACAAACAAGAAACTTTAGCCACAATATGCCTTCACCCCATGCACACCCTCCCCCTTAGGTCCTGTGGGTATGAGGCAATCCATGTGCTGCCACTGCAAAGCCACAGGCCTGCTAATGCCACAACAGTAACTTGGGGGGATAAGGGGAAAAACGCTGGGGGGTTCAGAATGACATTTCCAGTAGTATCACATCATCTGTTCAATGACTTTTCCATAGACAAAGTTAATACTAGAACAACTACGTGGATTTTTAGCAATAGCTTCCATACAAGCGCATACAAAAACACAGCAAGCAGAACAACACACTTCAGTTTCAAAATCCAAACAAATCAGGCTTCAAGTGTGTCTGAAACGTTTCCTCCCTGTTGTTGTTCCTTTAGGATACAACATTACTAATTGTCAGCCCTCTGGAAAGTTTGGGTCACTTTACACATTCTATGTATTTGTGACTCAGTTCCTTGACTGTAGCTCATTAGAGGCTTGGAGGGAGGGGGGCAGAAGTAGTGTGTTTTATTCCACGTTTCAAAAACACTTCCATTACAAACACTGAAGGACAACACAGTAGAACATTTAGGCAAAAATAAAACTAGGAAGATTAATCAGACTAGAGAACACACAGACACCACTTCACCTCTCATTAACTCGTAATCCTTCCTGATTTGGTTCACACAACACACGAACCACCTGGGGTTTGGTACAGTTTCTCACAGCGCAGATGAGTGTTTGATACAGTGAAGTCAACTTTGAGTCTGACTTTCAAACTTGAACACTCCTGTACCAGAACAGGCAGACTGAAAGCAGCATGGAAATATGAAAAAAAGACTCTGAAAAGATAAAATATTTGGGACAAAACCAGACGCCTAAAGGTTTTAAGTGACTGTCAACCACATGTTTCGTTTGCGACAGAAACTAAGAACCTAAGAAAATGCCTTTACAGAAAATAATCTCTGCTGCGGCACTCAGACCCCGCCACCCCGCTGAGCCAATAATCCCCCGAAGAATCCGTTTGACTGTTTTGTCCGAAGGAAAAGGAAAGCGAAAGAAGATCAAGTGCATGAAGCGCCGTTTTGTTCAAAGGCTATTGAAGCCAAGGCGTGTTTGTGTATCCGGATGGCAGCATCCCTGCAGGCACACGGGACCTGGCGGCACTCGCTGCTGCCGGAGCCGGAGCCACCCCGGGGGCTCCGTGCCCGCTGCCCCGCGGCCCCGCTCCCTCCCCGCGGTGTCCGGGCGGGGCAGGGCAGCGCCAGCGCCGCTCGGCCGCCAAGGGCAGGGGCTCGCTGCCCGCCCGGGAGGCGCCCGGGGCTGCCCCGAGGGACACCCGCAGCCCCGACCCGAGGCCCCCCGCCCCTCCCGTCCCGTACTCACTCCGGCCATCCCTCGGTGCTGCGAGCGCAGCGGAGCGGAGCGGAGGCGCGGGGCTGGCTACCCGCCCGCCGGGCCCCGGCAGCGCCGCCTCCAGCGGGGCGGGAAGGGGCGGGATGGGAAGGGCAGGACCCCCGGCCGCGGCCCCGCCGAGCGCGTCACGAACAAGGCGGCCGGAGATTGGCGCGGGGGCGGCCCGGCCCCGGAGAGCCGCGGCCAGCGGAGGGAGGGGTGAAGCCCAGCAGGGCCTGCCCGGCCATGGAGGCGCGGGGATGTTCCTGCCAGGATTTAGCCCGCGCTCAGCCCTGAGAGCATCCCCCGAAACTTCAGCCCCTGTTCGTTCCGCCCGCACGTCCCACCGGTGAGAGTGAACAGAATGGAGACCACTCTTCCTAAGCCATTAAAGAAAGAGGTTTGGCAAGGAGGTGCAGTCGTGTTTCATTCTTAAATCAGTGCCGGCTCAGCAGCTCCCGTGGCAAACCTTGGCAGTTCTTGAATGGGGGTGTAAGTGAATACTACTCCACCGATTCCACACACAAGGGCCAGAAGCTAAAAGGTTACATGACCCACACACTGAAGAAGGTTCTTGAAAATGAGTGGTGAGCACACAGGAGTATTACATTCAATGCTGAACATATTTACAAGGATGGAGGGTTTGTTTCTTAATACCCAATTCCGGTTTTTTCGTTATTCCCTCAAACATTACTAGATAAATTACTACCTGGGGCTATTTTTTTTTTTTGTCGACATATGCCTTACTCATTTGAAAAACTCCAAAAACGTGAACAGTTATGTAATGGGAAACAGTTCCATTATTAGCTGCTATCATGAAATCTATTTCTGCCAATAAAACTACACTCACAATTTCTAGAGAGCACGGAAATGTACATTTTGATAAAACCAGTGTATATTCTGGTGTTTCATTCCTGTACTCTGTATCTCCAAAACCACAGTCTTCCAGGTGGAGAAAACAGCACAGATTCCTTTTACTTCACTTCAGACCCTAAATAGGACCACTCTTGTAACCCACTCACTTTCTAAGCTGAGGATGGGGAAAGAGGCATCCCTTGGGAGGGAGCTCAGCCCTTCTACATCCACAAAATGTTCCCTAGATAATCCCTGTCTCCTCACATCCATTGCAGAGAGGGGTTCTTCAGCCCTTGGTCAGCTACTGCGTCCAGATGGAGAGATTACTTCTAACATACCCATGACACATCAGGAGGGATACAAAGCTGATTGTCAAATGGGAATTTTTATCCAGGGATCTGCTATTCTCTAGTAAATTTGTAGTGGTCCTTAATAGATCAAAAGAGGTTGAAACTCATTGTCTAACAGGTAAATTGACTGAGATAGTACGAGTGCCTAAAGCTGGAAGGGACAAATTCAGGTTTGTTCTAACTCTTTAGATTAGGAAAACATCATCTAAATCAGTCTTTATAAGCTTCTCTTCATGTGGTATTAGAGATTTTACTCTATCTTTCTTCACACTGAGTCAAATGTTAAGAGACCTAATTCTCTCGCCGTATTACAAAAGCACAACCAAACCTTTATTCAACACAAATAATGAACACCTGCTTTAAGATTTCTACACTCTCACCACACACTTCTATGGTACAAACCAGATCCCTTTCATGAGAGTTTGGGTTTCTCTCCAGGGTAAAAATAAATGTTTAGCAAGTCTTATAGACATGTACAGCTCTAGAGTATCACCAGAACCTGATCTCAGGTCATAGAATCACAGAATATCCTGAGCTGGAAGTGACCCACAAGGATGGCAGAGTTCAACTCCTGGACTAGGTAACTAAAGCAAAGAATCATCCTCAATCCAACCATCTGTCCTTAGTACCAGAAAACCACTGATATCCAGCTTACACAGTGGATTTGAACACAAGCTATTTACCATTTTTGTCATCCAGAAAGAGGTTCAATGCTGCTAATTTTAATTTCCAAGTTAGGTGGCATACAAGCACACAAGAGGCTTGGCCCAAAAAGGACTAACTCCTAGTTTTAAACAAAAAGCAACAACAAAAAAACCCCACCAAAATCCAAACTAAATGTACAACAATAAATCCAGAACCTTACAATATAAACATTATAAATAAATATGAGTTAATGATAACTATATATTTCTTATAAATATGAGTTAATAAAGGAAAATCTCATTCTGACTTTTCATTATGGTAGGACAAGAAAAATGTGACAGACTCGAACCTAAACAGATGTTTTCCAATATCCAATATAGGCTATAGAACAGTCAGATATTATATAGGATGTGTTGGATATTAGCAGTCATGACATTGTATTTCATTGCTTTGTAAATAAAAATTAAAACAAGTGAAAACTGAAAGTGAAACTTGCCTGAAGTTGAAGGGTATGGCGGAGGATGGTGTCCTCTAAAGCATGGATCCACTTCTCCCTCTCATCTGCATCCCGAGCTGAAAAAGTATTCAAAAGATATTGTTACATTTCATGCAGTCTTACATACTAAAAGGCATAGGTAAACAGATCTGATGTCCACACTAAATATGGAAATTAACCATCCTGTCTTTGTTAAATCACCAAGCACATGATTCCAGTTGTCTTAATATCCTGTTTCTTCTTCTGTGGTTACAGCTCTGTCCCTTGTCCAGCTTTAGGGGAACACAATCAAAGAGAGTTTGCACAGACATTCCTCACTTAATTCATTAAGTAATTTAAAAATTTTATTTACAAGAAAATAAGCAACCTGTAATAAATTCTGCTTCAGTGTGGACATAGTAACTTTCAGGTATGGATTCATAATACAGGACGAACACACCTAACAGGTCACCACTGTGAATAACGAAGCACAAGGAATAATCTTAAATATGCAACAAACATAAAATCGAAGAAAATCCTACTCTACAACTGCTTTCTTTCCCCCCTACCCCCAGTACAGACATGCCACCGTTTTACTTCACTAGTCTGAAAGAGTTCCTTGCTGTGCTCTAGGAGTGCTTCAAAAACAAAGGAGCAGAGTCAGTGGACTCCAGGTAAAGAAAAAAGAGAAAATTCCAGAGACATTAAACAGACTGTAAACAAACTGGCCTGTAAAGGGATTTAGAATAGTTATTGACAATTGTTTCTAGTTCCTCATTCAAATGGAAGGTATTAAAAGAAACAGGAAGCCTGCTAAAAGCAAGGAAAGCTTAAGTGAGCTAGCACCTATTATGAATCAGTGAACTGAGATTTCTATCTCACTTATTTGTTAAGGAGTTCAGAGGAAATATCCTTAGCTCAGGTTATACTGAAATGTAGTCTCCAGCTCAAAATGCTTTGTTTCAATATTCCCTTCCTCCCCCTTTTGTTTCCATTGCTTTTATTTTCTGGAATTCGGCAGCTTAAACCTATCAGTACTTAAAAACACCCCAAGTCTTCTGAATATGTAGATTTTTCTAGACTCCCCAAAGATAACCCCATACCAACATCAAGATCAACATACTTCAGCATATATACACTAATTATGTCAAGTTAACAAAACCATTAGGAAAGAATTGACAATGTATGTGTTTGTGAGAAATAGTTAAGAATGTCTTTTTAATACAGAAACTTGCTCCTAGCCTAACTGATGAGGCGGCCTCTCAAAATAGTGGGGCAAAACTTTCATTACTCGCAAGGTAAAAGTCTGAAATCTATCTAGTTTTTTCCTAAAAATACACATTTTTCCCATCTACTACAAGTCAATCCTTACTCATTGTTCTTTTAAAATAAAGCACAATCAATTGCCGCAGGTATTTTGGTCACAGTACCACTAACCTGCACAAATTATAACTACACATAAGGGAAAGTGGCTACCAAAGTGCTTTCAGATGCTCAGAGAAAGTCTGCAGGAAGAAGTTAAAGTAATTAAATGTTACTCTGAACAGCAGGTGACTTTCCTGCAGGAAATGCAACAAGTGTTAAAAAGCTGGATATGCCATTGTGATACTCTCAATAGCTCACTAGAAATAACTTTTAACTTACAGAACTCTTCTTACTAGTACTTCTTACTAGCAACCCATATTTTAATTGAGAAGCTGAAGCAGGCACTGAGTACAAGTTTATAATGCAGTGAAAGCAGACAGGATGGAGGGACAGAGGCCCCGTGAACTCTGCCCAGTGACAGCATTACATTAAATACATTTTGCAACATGCAAATTATAATTTTTCTTTTCACATTCTGTACACACGTGCACACACAAAGATCCTGTTCTGTTTGCACAGCGTAGGTTACACCTTAACACTAATTTCAATTGCTGAATGAGTCAATTAGAATCAATTTTAATGCCTTTTAGTTTCTTTGGTTCTGCTTACCAAAACAAGGCCTCTGGGCCTAGTCCTGCCAGACATATCAATCAAGTTTATTCTTCTTATACCAGTGATCACTAAACATATATAGTTACCTGTGTCATTAATCATCAGTATTTGAAATGTATCAGTGCTTTAACTTTTCGAAGGTGTGTCCAAAATGACAGTGGTTAACATTATTTCAATGTGTATAAAGTTTCTGGGGATTGTTTTCTGGTTTTGTGTGGTGTCTTTTTTAATCACCATCTCCCAGACACAAAAAACATCTTACTGAGGAACTGGGGTACAAGTCAACGAGGAGCTATTAAGTAATTCATGGGATACAAATATCCTGTGTTGAAGGGGTTTTTTCCCACGATTATTTAAACTAAAAAGGAAACAATTAAGCTGCAGACCAGTGAATTAATCCTTGTATTGCAGCAGGATTCCTGTGATCTTCCATGCTGCCAGCAAAAAGAGGTCACGGTATTAGTTAAATACTAATCTCAATATACAGTAGCCCATTAATAAAGGTTATCACATTCTGACTTGTATCTGAACCCCCAACAGCACAGAGAGGCCTTACAGCAACAGGGAAGACCTAGAAACCAACCAATCCATACAGTTCCAAAATGGAACTGACTTTCCCATACTCATAAATAAACTAAATTTTTGAAACTTCTGCTACTCCAAAGACTCCTTTATAGCTCTCTCTACCAGGGCTCAGCAGAGCGGAAAAAGCTGTATTTTTTCCTCATATACTAGACATTGCAATCTTCTGGCATAGCATGATCAATCCTTAGGGAGCACACATGAATCTCATCAATCCTGCTACTGAGACAAAGTCTTGGGCACAATAAATCCAGGAACACTGCCATGAGAAGACTGCTTACTGCATGGAAACAGAGCATCAAAACCTTTTAAGCACTCTCTGTTCAGGACATTGGTTTAATTTCAGACCATCTATCATCAACAGCAGAGCCTCCTGGCTCTCCTCCACAGACTCTTAAGAAAACCACAGAGAAAACCAGTAGGATGCAGTTTTTAGTAAAGCAAGATGCAAGAAAAGTTATATTAAACCTAATCAAAATGGCTGCTGTGAGATTAGGTGCAAGTAAAAGCTCCCTAATGGTAAAAGCAATTTAGAACTGAACAGCTGCCAAAAGATCACTGATGGGGAAAAAAAAAAATCAATGGGAACATTCAAAAAAGAGATTAGTAGACACACTCAAAAAGAATTTATGGGAAAAATCTACACACAATGGTCAGAGATCATTATCTACCCATCTGTAGGGAAAGCTAAATATCCAAGCTGTTTTTCATTTAAAGAAGGCAACTTTGGTCAAAGGAAAAGCTCTAATACCTTTGCACCTAAGAAGTTTGTGATGCACACTACATAATATCCACTCTGTATCTGCAGATGCTTTCCTCAGCAGGTAGGGACAAGAATGCCCTGCTCATTAGTCCTGTGCCTCAAGTACCCTGAAATCACTCCAACTTTTCCATTATTTGATCAGGCTCCATTTTAAAGTTAATCCCCCTCCTTAATTCCTCCGTGAAAGCTACTTCAGAATTTGTTTCTGACAAAATAGTTGGGATAAGGTAATTTTTATCTAGTCCAAGGAATTACACTAGTATTGTGCTTATACAAAAATAGAGGAGTATTATCTGGTCCCTCCTGGCACAAAACTTCTAAAAAGAGAAGGGCAAGAGAGAGAAACAAGTTGATTCTCCCTAGGCTGACTCTAGAATAACAATATTATAAAAGACAAACAAGAAACACTGAAGGACACCTGGATATGAGAAATACCTGACACTCAAAAACATTAAGGTGGTTCTTAGTCTGAGGGGTTAATGCAAGAATTACCTGGTCAGCTGAAATTCAAGTTGTGCTAGAGCATCAACTATCCACAAAAATAGCAATGCTATGTCTGCAGTTGAGAGGGCACTAACAGTGCCTGTGTTTTTCTCTTATTTTAAGTGCTAGAGTTATTAATTCAGTTTTTACTGAAATTTAACAGTGAACATTTGCACGTGAAAGAAGCTAAATCCACACAGAGCTGCATAATCACTGCTGTGTGCAAGAGACTGGAATCATTAATGGCTGAAACATTGCAATTTACTGTGATTATGTCAGTTAAGCTATTTTTACTTTTTTTTCTAGTAGAATTAGTATTTATGAGCTAGATTACAGTTTGTTCCCATATGCCTAAGCCCTCACTCCTCTGTGTCTACGGTGCATCCTTTGAAAGACACCTGTATAATTTACTGTGACATCTCAGGCATATCTAAGACAACCACAGGGTACTTAACATGATCACAGTCCTATTTATGACTAGTTCAGAGAAACACACTTGAAAAGTATGTCATTCATTACAGTGAGTTTTAATATGATGATATTTTTATAAATGTGTATTTCTTTGTGATCTGTCTGGTTGAGCTTATTCCTAAGATATTTTAACATCAATCTTATAATCCAATACGAAAAAAATCTGAACTCTTTCCTAGAGAAGGTCCAAAGAAAGAAAAGCAATTATTTGACCAAAGAGAAAATTATAGAATGTAAAATGTACTAAACACAAAATTACTGCTTCTCCTGAAGAATTTCTGTAATTCAGAAAAATTGTGGTTTAAAACTCCCTGTTGTTTTATGAAATAGCCCTTTATCTCTGAACTTCCCAAACTGCTAAATCAGATATGTCAGGGATTTTAAAAAAGTTCTGTTCTATGAGGATAAGAAGGCAAATGAAATGCAACTACATTAGATGCTCTCAGCCTCTGTTAATTTCCCAAATAGACAATAAATTTTATAATTCAAGTTCCTACAATATTTACTTTGCTGTGGAGAGATTATCTGTGTTTATATAACGTATACCAAATGTTAAAGTACAGCATAAAACAGATTACTTTTTGCAGCCTAAGCTTGATAGCATCTAAAGATTAGATATAAACAAGTTTAACAACTCTGCTCCACGATACAGCATTTGCCACCAGCATTTCTAGGTCATGCACAGCAGTACTTGGAAGACAGAATACACAAAAAATGTATCACCTCAGAATCTGCATACTGGTGCTTATTTTTTTTTGTGTGTGTACATCTACATGGACATTAGGATGAAAGAAAACCTGAAGAATTATTGAAAAAAATTACTAGATTACTTATAAAAACACCATACTGTCACAAAGAGAAATGCATATTTTGTTTTCATTCACTGTGACCTACTTAGAGGCAGAACTCAGTAAGAAGAGTCTATTACACCCACAGAGTCAATAGTCAATTATGCAGCCTTTATTCTGACAAAACTTCCACTGATTTGTATGCAATATTCCTGTATTTTCTCAGCCAAGTGCAGAACTAATGTAGTATCTTTACACACAAATCACCAGATAATAGAGATGAAATCCTGGCTGCACTGAGATCGATAGGATTTCTGCCACCAGTCTCAATGGAGAGAGATTTTATCAGAAGTGCTCAATAAGGTGGAAAAGTCACGCATCACAGGACTGTTCCACGGCTAAATAAATTGCTATTTAAAGTCACAGAAGGCCTTTCAAACCATAGAAAAACACGCAAGATGAAGCAGGGTTTCATACAAGCCTAGCAAAACACTATACTTCCACTGCTCACAAAAACCCTTCTAACACATGCAGCTCCCACATCTGTCAGTAGGTCGAACATTATTTCCTCTGGATCCTAATTTTGGAGTTGTCACAATCATTACTCTCCCTTCTCCTAACCCTCCCCCTGATGCCATTCTCCACCCACACATATAAATCAACCCTCCTTTTGTTCTGCAGGTGTCTGACCAGCCTGAGCTCCCTGTCCCTACAGGAAACTCCTGTGCAGTCAAAAGACACAAAGTCATTAGACTTGCCCAAACAAAAAGCATCAAAAGGTCTCCTGTGTACAATGTGTTTGTAAGATCACTCTGTGATCTTGAGAAACCAACTAAACTGCTCTTTCATTGTTACCTAAGCTCAAAAGCTTTTTTAGCAAGCTTTATAATCAGCCCAGAAACACAGCTTTGGGTGGAGACTTGTGTGACAAAGGAAACACATGATCAAGTTGCTATTAGTTCTCTCTGGAAATCCATATATAATGTGCAATTTTGTAATTAAATATTTCTGAGTGTGGGACAAATCTGCAAGTATCTGGTTTTCCACTAGAGAATAATACTTAAATATAAATAATAGTAACACTAAATAATGACATATTCTGTGAAAATGGCTTTTAGGGTACGTTTGCATTTAAAATCAATCATAGAATCACAGAATGGTTTGGGTTGGAAGGGACCTTAAAGATGATCTCATTCCATCCCCCTGCCATGGGCAGGAACACCTTCCACTATCCCAGGTTGCTCAGAGCCCCATCCAACCTGACCTTTAACACTTCCAGGGATGGGGCAGCCACTGGGCAACTTGTGCCAGGCCTCACCACCCTCACAGTAAAGGATTTGTTCCATTGCAGATCCCACCGACAAAGCTCTGAAACTACTAGCTTAAGGTAGAAACCATATTTTGGCCTGAATTGAAAAAAAAATCAAAAGAGAAGAACAAAAATATAACCATTTTCTTAGCCAACAAAACAGTTGTCAATTTAATAGGTCAAACTCAAGTTTATAGCTATGTGGAATTTCTTGTTAAAACAGAAGGAAAAGAGTGTTGAACTACTCAGTATCCCTCCCTTCCTTATAGTGAGACCTTTTCTGGCCATTTTTTCCCTTCCAAAATAGTTGCCATATGTCACATATATAGTTGAGATAATAGATTCATATTGATGCCAAAGGTAACAAGCAATAAATAAACTTTTTCTTCCAGAGGAAGAAAAAAAGAAAACAAATCAACACATTATACAGATACTGTTTCTTGGCACTATTTCTTTGCTACTCTCAAGTTTAATGTGTATTTTGAAATAGGTAGTTTCAACCTCAAAAATAGAAAACCAGGAGGTGTTTATATATGACCATAACAACTGAGTACAGAAAGTCCCATTAAAAATGGCATAACCATGGGGTGATTGGAAAACAGACAATTACAACACAGGACGCTGCTGGTGCAAGAAGGACCTGCATGAAACAGGAAAAGCACAACCATGCACCATTCCCTGCACTCTGGTCACATGTTCCAACTACTCAAAATACCAGTGCAATACATCAACAGCAAAAAGGAGGCAGAGGGAAGAGAGGGGAAGACAGAAAAATCACTGCAAAAGCTAAACCTAGCTCTGGCTCACAGAGGAATTTCTGCAGTTATGCCAACCAGGGGAGGATGAGATGCAGTCCAGAACCTTGTGCAGCCCAGACCTGGTCAGGTAAAGGGAGGATGACAGGTAGTTCAGCTTTACTCTGAGCATAGCTGCTCATCCTCCCCTGCAATGTAAAAGCACAGCTGAGCACAGCATAGAGGAATTCACTGTTTCAGTATCACCAGAACCTTAAAAGACCCAGAAAAATGTTTACTCAGGACAAACAATGTTGTCACAGCAGTTATAGACATCACTGAAGAAATCAGCATAGACCAAGAATTCACACCAAAATCTCTCTCTAGGCATTTTTCAATATCAGATTTAAAAAGCTCTAAAACTTTTTGTTTTTAAAGGCTGCAATTTATGAATCGTTATTTAAATCAGGTAATGTGATAGACTTAAGTGCCTCTTTCTACCACAACAGCAGTCAGCTTCCTGTCATCTATTTGGTGGACAATGTCAAAGATGTATAGAAGACTATAAATATTGACTAATTCTGCAAGTAATGTTGAAATACAGGTATAAAACCAATAGAACTGATTATGATACGTAATGCAAATACTTAAAATCTCAAATTCTGACACTGCTCAGCAACTAAAGCCTTTGTGGACTCCAGTATATCCCCAATAATAATGCCTCCCACATTAAAAAAAAATCCTTTTACAGCATTACTCCCTTTTTCCTTAGCTGAGACAGTGGGAAGACACAAATCAAGCTACAAACTGGGGAAGGATGGGAAGGAAGGAGAAATCTACCAGCTGACAGCTATCATGTAATAGGGAATAAGTTGCACAGCAACATTCACACTTCATTTCTCAGATACTTTTGTGGCAGGAATAGGAAAGGAAAGACAAAAGCTAAAGCAAAATCATCTCAGATCAATGCACTGGACTGCTTCCAATCTTTCAATCCTTTATTACACAAAACAGTGGAGACAAAACTGATTTGCCTTCCAAGGAACTGTACTGCAGGCTGAAAGAATAACAGTTGGGTTCTCAGGTAGGAGTTTAAAAGTCTGATTTTTTTTTTATATGAATTCTTTTTTTCTGCATACAATGTGCATTTAGTGAAGTATTTCAGTCCAAATAGAAGCTATTATTGCTTCAGGTTAGACAGCAAATCAAATATCAAGAAGAAATACAACTCCTTGCCAAACTCTCTTGAACATCATGTTCCCACTCTTGAATTTAAGTCACGAGCATCCCAGTGAGGAGAAAGAACAGCTAAGTAATATGAAGGATTGAAGAAGTGAATTTCCAAATGGAAAGAGCTTAAAGCTTGGTGATGGTACAAAGATGTTAAAAGAAAAACAAACCCAGCCCCCACAGTGTTTGAAAGTCATGGAACATTTAGAACAGGGACATGTACTGCAGCAAGGAAAAATACATTACCAAGAAAAAGCTTCCTGACAGGAAGGTAAATTAAACTAAAAGTATTATCTCAAATGTCTTACAGCAACTTGAATGGATTTTTGCATCTAATCTGAAAAAACCCATGAGGGAATACTTTAAGATCTACCTAATTCAGAAGCCTTACAAGCAAGCCATGAAACTGTATATTCAGTGTGACCAAACAAGGACCAATCAGGAGATAAAATACATTACTTTTAAATCTATTTTAAAATTTCTGAGGTCATTCTACCTCCCTTCCCCCTCCAATATGAACAAGCATCAATATACCTGTACATAACAACAAAATACTGGGAAAAAAAATCCGCTGGGAACTCTGGCAGAGCTGAAGTCAAGCTGACAGTAAAAACAAAAAATGCTGTTTGTTTTACTGCCCATATTTCTTCAATTAACTTCTTTCCTTTATACCCAGGTACTAAGGATATGGATCCCATTTGGGATGCACCCACTCATCTTTCAAAATCTACAATATCTTTGTAATAAAAACTTTTTAACTTTTACTGATGTTCAATACAGGAGTGGCCACTAGGAAGCACAGTCGAGAACAGAAGAGAGGGAGACTGACACAACCAGCGACAAAATACAAACTCTATACCAGAAAGACTCAGAATTTACCAAAATCCAGTGACAAGCAAATCTTAGTGGGAGATGCTGGAGCTTTGGCACTTCAGACATTCAGTTACACATGTAAACACATACATATGGAATCAACTTCCATGTGAGAAGCTGATCAGACATTTTTAAATTACTTATTTGCCCTTCATCTCATTACTTACATCTCTAGAGTGTTAGTCAGATGTGCAATTTCGAGTAATTGATATTAAGAAATAATTAATTAACCCAGAATGAAGTTTTATTTTTCACAAATTAAAATTCTATCACTGCCTGTCAGCAAAATTTCACTGAGGCACCAATCAGTACTTAAAGTCTGAGTGAATGGAGAGCCTGAAAGAGAAACTGTTGCACTGCAGATGGGACCCTAACTTAGATAAGCAGATCTTTGAAAGCCTGGATTTTTAAAATTCTGTTTTTTCCCCAATGAGGCTCCAGGTTCTTTGAATCCCTGCCTGTCCTTGAGAATGAAGGAAGGCAGCAAGAAGGAAGAGACTGTAAGCTGCCATTCCTGAGGTCTTCTCTTGTCCAAGACTTCTTTTATAAAGGGTGAATGCATTTATAGGTATGAGTACCTTGCAGAACAAAAGCTCTATCTTAATCAGGTATTAAAAGTTAGGAACAAACTGTTAGGAATTTTGTATGTCTTCTTGGATTATTCCCAGAATCTGCCCCACATATCCCATGTAGTCTCAGCACACATTTTGTAATATTTACATTATTAACCACTCGCCTTTCATGGCTGACAGTGACCTACATTTTGCATAAGTTAAAACCTGTGTAATACTGAATCAATTTAATAAAATGAACAAACATTTGACATAAATACGACAGAGGTTGCATGAGGTGAGAATGCATTTACAGCGGCTGTAAGAACTACATATATAGTTCCACGGAGCTTTTTTTATACTGAAATATCACAGGACTGATATCTTACCTGTCTTTATACATTTTTGCATTAAATCCATGTATATTAATACTGTGCTTGTATCATTACAATTTCCTGGATATCAAGGACGTTATCTTCATAATATGCTAATAGAAAAAGCATAATACAGAAAATAGTGTACAATATCTTAGTTGTACACTAAAGGAACATACATAAATCCTGCCTAATATGAAATGCTGAGAAAGGGAAATTATAAAGCACAAGATGTGACAACACTGCTGTTCAAAAATTATCAATATTACTTAGAGTGAAACGTTACTTATGTCAAATACTATCAGTTTTCTTATGACATCTAGCTACCCAAAGGAGAATACAGCATATAACAAATCACTGAAAACAAGATGCATTAAAAAAGGTATATCTTAGTAACTAAAGATTAGAGATGTCTAGATTTACCTGTATCAAGTTCTCAAATATTCAGCAGTATTTAGCTTTGTAGTACTGAAAGACTGCCCTAGTACAGCATTCCATTACTGCATTAGCAATTAGCTTGCATTTTATCAGTCATCCTTAGGAACAGTAGATTTAAGTATTACTGTGAGCTCAGCATTATGAAGGTATATTTACAAGGCTTAATGCAGTGAAAAGCCAGAGGACAGCAGCAGCATTTAGGAAAAACCGTAGCACAAGGAATACAGAAGCCAGTGACAATATGGTGTACAATTAATATTTATCACTAGAAACAGTCTCACAAAAGCAACATTATTAATGATAATTCCCATTTGCAAATCACTGATTTAAAAATATGTACAATACAATATAAGTCATGGAATTATTTCAGTTTACATAAATTAAAAGGACTGCTTAAATGCAAATGTGCCTCTTGGATATTTACAGTTTCCAGCTCTATACAAAGCAATTATTTAGTCACTGCATTTTAGAGGAAAAGCAAAAGGACTAACAAATGTTAGTTGCAAAACATTTTCATCACACTTCCCTCGGATTTTAACATTCAGAAAAAGGAAGTTCTCTATTCAATATTAGTGCAGTATTTTGTCCTACTGCTGCAGACAAAATAATTTAAGGAGTACATAGCAATTATATAGAGCCTTACCCTTTCTACCGGTGAGCCATAGCATGCAATGACGAAACATAGCAGTGGCAGATGGCATTGGTGTTAGGAAATGTGAATAAAAGGATAATAGCAGAGAAATGGTGACTGGCAGACAAGACACAGAAATGTAGATGAAATGAATGCAAGCTGGTAAATCTTGAAGCAAAGCTCCACCGTTAAGCCAAATGTTGCCTCTAGTCTCCTCATAATTGAGCATTAAGTTCTATTTGGATACAAATTGCAACCTTCAGACCAGTCTTGATTCTCTTCATAAAGAAATGCATAATTGTATCTTGATAACGAAGATCAGAAACGTTTTGTAAGCGAAACCCATAATCAGAAGCACATTACTTTCTCCCCTTGAGTGATTTATTCTTTACATTATTAATCTCCAAATCCTGCCAGAGCTACAGTCTCTTTCTAGCACATATGTATCCACTGCAGATGTAAATCCCTGCCTAACCTGCAGCACCCCTGGATCCAGAATGTTCTCAGTGTGCTCATTCATGCTGTTCTGCTGCCAAACATTTAAAATCATCCATCAAATACAAGTGGAATCTATTATAAGAAAAAACAATCTCTTCTTTCAGCTCACCCTGAAAATGGAAGGTTTTCTGATCAACAGTTATTGTGAAGGTGCTGTCGTCCTCATCGTCTATACCAATCACAGCTCCCTGTGAAACAAAGAACAAAATCCTGATAAGGCAAGCAGTGACATCAGCAGCAGACACTCTATCACTACACCACTGGAATTTAAAAAGCTTTGACAAATTAGAAGCAAACTGAATACAGTAAAGAGCAGAAAGATTCTCTGTTCAGTCATAGGGTGCAGTCAGTGCTTTAAAACAATAAATTTTTAGTTGCAGAAAAAACCAGTAAATGTTTGTAAAGCTGATTTTCTGGATAACAATATGCATCTTTTATTTTTGTAATGGAGGTGGCTTTATGCTGCAGCAGTTCTCTACTACATTCCAACTTATATTTTAAAGAAGGGCAAGAAGCAATATTTTATATGTATTTTCTGTGTATAAAAATAATAATTCATAAGTACTCTACAAAAAGAAGCTCTTGACCTGATTTTATCTACCAGCCTGTAATAAAAAATAAATCATTCTAGCAGAATGAATTTGGTCCATCATGTCATGTCACTGGTATACTGCATGATCTAATATTCAGTCCCTAAGTAAATATTAACAGTAAGTAATCAGGATATATCAAAAGCAACCAGCTTTGTCTTCTAATTCTTCATGAACTATTACAAGGAAATGCAAATAAATTAAAGACCATCTGTGCTTAGCTATTTACAAATCTATCCACATTTTCATTCCTGCCCCTTCTAACACTTATAATAAATAAGTTTCACCCAGGAAAAGATACAAAAAAAAAAAGGACAATTCCAGGTCTCTGCCAACTCCAATAAATTGTAATATTTAGCTCAAAAATCACCAGTGGATTTCCTCAGTTTCTCTTCTCCTTCTCTGAGGAGACACAGCACCAGGTTCTGTTGCATCCTTCCCCCTCCCACAAAACAGACAGACATCCCTGGAAGGTGCACATATTTAAAGGATAAATTCCGCCCTTACTCTCAGAGTACACAAAGAGTAACACTAGTACCAGGAGCCGTGAGTCAGTTCCAACCAGTGCTTCCTTTCACTCAGCCAAGCATCCCACAGCAGCTGCAGGGCTGGGGGTCAGGGATACACCAGGCTGGCCAAAACCTAAGGGTGGTTTGGGGACAGACTTGGGCAGAGGCAGCTGAGTCAGTGTCACCCACACACGTTCCTCACAGTGCCTACATGAGGTTTGTGGCCTGCGGGACCAGGTCATGCATGGCTGGGACCACCACAGGCTCCACAACAGAGCGGCAGGAGCAGTGCTAGGTAAGAACAGCACCAACCACCTGTAATCCAAGGCAGTGTAGCAGGAAAGGATAACTCCAAATTGTTTTTTTATTTCCCTCCACAGATAAAATGTGCCACTTAACTTCTCCAAGAGTATCTTCCATATAGGCTTTTCATGGGCAGCTCTGTGATCACTATTAAAGAGGCACCTAAAAAGTGTATCCAAGCCAGTATAATTCTGAATACTTTTAGTGCCAGCACACAACAACCACCAGATTTTTTTTTAAAATATACCAGTAGATAAAAAATATCTGGCACTTTAAGTACGTGTTTTGCTATGCAGTAAATCAGAAGGTCACTGCAAGTTGTACAGTATCATTCTTCATTCTCCTCAACAGCTGTACCATAGAATCACTACGGTTGGAAAAGAGCTCTAAGGTTATCACGTCCAATTGTTCACCCAGCACCACCACATTCACTACTGAATTATCTCAGCAAGTGCCACACCCACACATCTTTTGAACACTTCCAGGGCTGGTGATTTCACCACTTCCCTGGGCAGCCTGTTCTAATGCTGACCATTCTTTCAGTGAAGAAATTTCTTCTAATATCCAATCCAAACCTCCACTGGGGCAACTTGAGGCCATTTCCTCTCATCCTGTCACTTGTTAGCTGGGAGAAGAGACCGACCCTCACCTCACTACAACCTCCTTTCAGAGAATCGTAGAGAGTGATAAAGTCACCCCTGAGCCTCCTTTTCTCCAGGCTAAAGATACCAAAAACTTGTAAGTCAGACACCAAAAACATGACCAAGATATTCTCCCCAGAGGATATAGGTTAAACTCATGTAAGGCTAAACACAGACTGGGAGAGCTGTGTTCTGCCCCATGCTAAGTGTGGGAGCAGGGAGAGCTCTCCTGGGCCTGCAAGCTCAGCACAAACCTGTGTACTGTGCACACTGTCACTGCAACACTGGGGCAAAGGGTTTGAGCCAGAAGCACATGCAGATAATACATATGAACAAGTAAAATCAAAAATAAGAGTGGGAAAGTTTACATATATTCCAGAAAACTTTAGCAGGAGTTAAGCATAGTGCAGACGACACAGAATCCTCTATGAATACACTTTCCTAAGTACACTAAGACAATCAGCAAAAGAATTTGAAGACGAAACTTCATGCCTATGAAAAGTGTATCAAGAGCAAAAAGGTGAGGAACAAGCTTTTAATAATCCATTCAAGAGAAAAGGAAGTATTTTAGCCAAATTGCTTAAATTACATGTTTGTTTATGTTCACACCTACAGTTACAAATCAACAATTACTCTAAACAGAAAACCTCTTTGATAGAATTTCAGACTGCAGAAGCCCATCTGTTCAGCTATCAGTATCACTGTCATCTGCCAGAGGAGCTGCTTCACAAAAGCAGAAAAAGGGAAGATTCCTTCCTCCTTCACAAAAAAAAACCAACAAAACAACCAAGCAAATCACACATATTCAGAGAAAGGCTGGGGGAGGTCATAAGTTTTTAGAAAACAACAAAGAACAATTTGGGATGGAAGAGTGGCAGATGGGAGAAGAGAAAGGGACTGTTTTATGTTAAACACATATAAAGATGGACCATGCAATATTGAACAGATTGTTCACTTTTAATACTTCCTAAACTGGCAGGCTGAGGCCGACCTCCACACTGCCAGGCTCACAGCACTAGTAAAGCAGGCATGGCTTTTCAGACTGAATTTTTCTGCACAATGAAAAAAACATCCTCTTGAATCTTTGGGAATGTCTTGTTCTAGCTAGACAGTGGTTTGAGCTCACATTATTCTTAAAGAAATTCTGAATTAAGATATCAATATATCAAGCAAGACAAAGTGCAAAGAAGTCACCTGGAATCCAAGTTAATGGGGATTCTCTGAGTCTCAGATGCCTCATACAGGCACCCCTACAACAGGCCCACAGAAAGACTAGAAAGGATTAGTGACAGAAGGAAGGAGTAACTGGAAGATGCACAGTTCTCCTTCAACGCTCATCACACTGTTTGTAAGACCACAGACCCCCTTCCCTAGAATTCTCTTACTTCAAGACTCAAAATGTTCCCATTCATACCCATTATCCTCCTGTATATACACATGTACCTCCACACACAGAGAAATGAGAAATGCAAAGAACTGCAAACAGCAACTTTTTCATGGCATGCAACCACTAACCCATCTTGCTCTGCCATGGAATGCTTTTTAATATAAAATATAAAGTATTTTCATATAAAATGTATCATATTTTTATACCATATATAAATTACTGGATGTAATTAGCCCAGCATGTCACTTGACCTCTAATGTTTTCTTTCTTTAAATACTTTCACTATTTCAGCATTTTGCAGAGGCAGGAATAGAGCACAAACCTCAAAAGTCTCCTTGCAGTTCTCTCCATTAGGACATATTATACACAGTAAGTCATTAAGTACTGAATAAAACAACACTTACCCTGAGTCTAACACACCCTCGGCGTGAGCCTCTCATCATTTTGTCTTTCGACTGAAACAGAAAAAAAACAGATCAGTGGGTTAACAGTTATTGAAAGCAACGGAGAAAGAGTAAAGCATTTTTGTATCATGTTTTAGTGACTGATTAAACAAGATGCAACTTCTGTTACAAAATAGGTTAGTTCCCACACAGAAGTACACCACCATGGTATGGAAAATGAATCCTTCAAAAAACAAGAATACAATATCCCACTGCAAGAAGTTTTCTAGATATATTCAAGAAATACTTCTAAGATGCAGTCCACTCCTTTATAGAAAGTAAAAAGAAGAAGAAAGGAGTTGAGCAACATTAAAAATCAGCAGTATGCTGATTCATATCTTCCTCCTTTCTCTCCTACTCTCAGAAAACTGTCCATAAAACAAAATCCAGCTGTGCAGGCAGAATTGTACAAATGAAATTATACATCTGTCAGAAACTTTCCCTGATTTAGACCCCTTTTATGCAGATACAAAATTCATGTTTAGCCATGTTTGTGTATCTACTTCCTAGCTAGTACAGCCCACTGTCATTATTACAGGTAGAAAAGTTAATGTTTGTAGCCATTTAAGCAACTGGAGCCCAGATCAGAAAACAGGATTTTCATGTCCATAACCAGTGCTCAAACCTGTAGACTAAGCTACCTTGCAAAATTACTCAATCTTTTCTTTATTATCTGTTTGAAGCACTGACAAAAAAGCCTCAACCCCCCCAAGTAGGGAATTCGAAACAGTCAATGCATTTCCAGCTTGAAATTGTGATACTTGAGCTTTCAGCTCTTCCCACCACTGTCTCAGGGAAAGCTGACAGTAACCACCGATATTGGGCAATAGTGGTAAGCCCAAGTGGAACACACAAGCTACTTAAGGTAAAGAAGAAAAAGAAAACATTTAGGTCATTCTGAATACTTGGTTTTCTGATAAGGGCTGTTTTTTGACTACCCATACACACACTTTCTGATTTTTAAATGATAAATTACTTGCTATTGTAGCCTTATCTGAAAGGTAGTCCTGTCTAATGAAACCCCTTCTCTCTTGCCATCCAAATATTCAAACTACATTCTTTCAGGTCAGGAAAACAACAACTGTCGCTGGTGTCTCATGATCATATTCTCTTGTTGTCACCTTCTGAAATACCCACTTCTTTCCAACAGTGTATCAAGAATTCCATCAAGAGAATATATTGACATTATTACCACCAGATCTATTTTCACTGAAGCCATTAGACAATAAAATCTTGCTGACATCAATGGAAAAAAAGACAGGATAAGAAGTATCAGTCTTAATAGCAACAAATTATTCTTCATCTGCAACATGCTTTAGATATAGCTACAAGGAAAGAATGAAGCAGTCCTAGCAAGTCCTATTCGCTAAAGATAATGTAAAAGTACAGCACTTGGGGCTTCAAATAATGTTTTAGCTGACCTCTCACTCAATTCAGGCCCTAATTTATCAGAGCTGTCTTCTGAATGTTAGAAGCCATCAGTATTAATCTATTTGTTTTCACATCAACATACATTATCCGGTCAAAGGGAAATGGAAGTAAAGACCAGCAGTGCCTCCATAATGTATTCTACAAATAAATAATTTCTTTTTAGACAACAAATACATAGGGAAGACTTTTTGGAGCATTGTTTTGTTTTGGTCTTTTTTTTTAACTTCAAACTCAAGAAAGTATCTAGCTACAAAGTTTTCCAATAATTTCCTATGAGAAATGGTGTCTATTTGGGACATAGCTCACTAGAGTACACTTTTATTTTTTATATTCACTGCCTTCAGAGTTCTCCTAAAATGGGAGGACACTTGTGAGAGCTTATCACTCCCTCTGGTGGCTTCTGGAAGAAATATTGGCATAATCTAAGCAGGAAAGAAAATATCTGGATGGAGGCTGCAACTGTGCAGCAGCTGCAGGGACCCGACCAGATCTGACTGCCTGGATCACATCCACCAGGCAAAGCCCTCCCAGCTCCCTGTGCTGGGCACAGACACAGAACCAGAGCACACAAAAACCAAAGGCAGCAGAAGAGACATTGGGTTTGATTTGGTTTAGACCCCTCAGCTACGTGTAGGGTATTCAAGGGCTTGTCCCAGTACAAAGGAGGGCAGAATCCCAACAACCCCCATTTCCACTGACCATCAACTCTGCTGCAAAAGATACGGTAAAAGCCTCCCTATTTCTTGTCCACCACATTTTAATGGAATGGAAATTAAGTTTAAGCATTATGATGTTCTTAGTCTGCAAAAAGTTTCAAAAGATAAATAACAGGTCAGAGTGTGGGCTTGTATACCTACAATTTCACCACCTTCAGATAGAGCTTTACTTGGCTAATACCAATTATAAGAAAGCAGTAAATTGAATTCATTCTACCTAAGTGCAATAAAGCACCCATCACCCCAGTATCTGAATTCCCTGGGCTCCAGAGCAGGCAGATGCCATCACACACAGTGCTGTATTCTCTCACTGGCAGACAGCAAACCTTCCACTGTTGCTGCAGGACAGTACTTTAAAACAAAATTCAGCTGACATTTTAGATTTTGTCCCGGCCCCAACTAAGATTTTATAAAAATACAATTCAAATATTTTCAGCTTCCTCTTATTACTCTTTGGTTGAAATTAGGTTATCCAAGATATCCTATTAAAAATAAAGCCATCCCATAACTGTTTTGAGGAACGGTTCCATTTCACTGAACGAAAACTCATACAGCAGAAAGACATCTCCGAATGGATAATAAAAAAAGCCACATTTTACTTTCCTTTTTATATTTAAGATTTTAATATGCAGCTATCTTTTTTCAGTGCTCAGTTTTATAACCAGACAAAATTACATTTTCCATAAGCTTTCAATACACACTGTACTGATTGTGACGATAAAGGACTTAAACAGGTTATAAGCACACAGCAATATGAGATAAATTTCAGCTGAAACTCAAATGAAAATTTGTAAAACTGAACAAAGCTATAGAGTATTGCTGCAGGGGGAATATAGGTATCTCTCAAAAAGACGTGGCCTTTATTGGTTTCTCTTTTACACCCACGCAGCCAAATTGATCACATACAGAACTCATCTAACATAAGGCATTTCAGGTAACCTACAAATTCTTAAGAGAAATGAAAATAATGTATGGGCCTATTTAAAGAAATCAAAACAAAATCAGAATCCTAACCCAAACCCAAAGACCCCCACCCTCCTTCATCTTTGGAAGTACTACTATTTCATTTGAGTTTTAGCTGCTGTGTGCAAAGTTTAAGGTTTCAAATAAAACCCAGCTGCTCTTTGCATCCAAAAGTTCTCAGGCACGAGTTCTGCTTGCGCAGAAGGCCACAGAACTGGAAGAGGTGCATTTCTGACTCACTCAGTGCTGTCATGGAAATCCCTAACATAAGTACACAGACGAGCAAAACCACTTGGGACATTTATTTCCTGACAGGGATGAAGAACCTGGAACAAGCTGTATCTATAAACAGTAATCTCTGCAATTTATCTCCATCTACAAGAGAAGCTTAAATTTGGATCACTTTCCATAATAGTCATTTTTCTCATCAAATGCTAAGGCAACGCTCATTTTTCAAGCAGAAACAGACCTCAACAATTTGAAGACTTTATAGGCTGTTCCCAGCCCACCATTCCTCCAGCTCCCTTGCAAGGCACATGCCAGTCTCAGAGGAGGAGCTCCCTGAGCTCAGGGACAGCATCTCACAGCCCTGTTGTTTGTGCAGTTAAAGCTGGGACTTCTGAGGGTGCAGTCATAAAACAGGAAATGAACCACTGCAGTGATAGCTGAGGGTGTCGGTGGGGCTCATTTAACCCCAACAGACACCAGGTTTATATGAAATAGATAAGGCAACATTTCATGGGTCCTGGCACAGAAAAGCATTACACTGCTTAGAGAACCCTATGAGAAAATAATACATGGACCAGAAAATAACTGGATCAAGGCGTAAAAGGTACAGCACAACCCTGGAATCCTCCTCTTCCCCAAGAAGCACAGCTACAGACTAAACTGCCTATAGCTGCAACCTAACTACTAAAGAGGAGTCAACTACTTAAATTATAATCCTTTAACAGTTTATCCAGTGCATCAAAACCTGTGATACAAAGTTTAAAATTTAAAGTTTACAAAGTTTATAAAATTCAGTTTAGTGTTGTATTATAACCAACAATAGTTTTTATCCCGTGATCATAAATTCAGAATTACTTTTATTATTACAAGTTCACTTACAGTTTTGTCTGTTTTTAATAGACTCACTGAGTTGTTTTCAGGGCACATGACAGATCAAGTTATTATAAGAAAAAAGTGTCATTTCATCTGAGAATGGAAAACAGAGACCTCAGAGGGAATGTTTGTGCAAAAGCAGATGTGGTTTTTTTCCTGTTTTCTTGGGATTTTTGCACGCAGCTGTTGATTGAGAAACTGTATTTGGCAGAAGTACTTAACTGCAAGTCTCTACCGTGGGGCCACCGAGCCAAGACTGCAGTTTCAGAGGCATCGTTTGAAATCAAGTCAACAAGGTTTGTTTTCAGCTCACCACCAAAGATTCATAAAACTGCTCCAAAATTTGAGTCCCCCTCCTCAATAGCTGGGTTGTATAACCCACAAGCGGTTCTTCAATACAACCAGTATTAAAGTTGCTAATTAGTTGTAGTCTTGAAAAGCATGAGGGGAAAGATACTTTTATATTACCACAACTACTTTTCCTAACAAATGGTTTCACACAGCTCTTGTTCCTGAAAGCATTCGACCAGCAAATGTTTTAAAAGTAGTTTGATGGAATGACGAACAAAAGAACAGCACTCCAATCTATTCTTTAGGCATTCACTGGTGCAAAAACCATTAAGATGATGGGAGGCTCTGCAGTTTGGTTTCAGGAGCACACAATATGGAGCTGTCATACACAACAATTTTTTCTGGCAGCCATTCACTATGCAAGGCAGTTCTTTAAGCCTGCAATATTTTGAATAGTTCTCCTTTCAATACTACCAAATGTCAAATATCCACAAAGTTTGAAAATACGTTAAGGAACTGACCTTCCTCTGGCACTGTTTTTAGCACTGTTTGCACAGCTATGCCAGTTCTGCTTTCAATTTATCATACAATTTAAGTATTTATTTAAAGAGTACACTTAAAGCTAGAATTCAAATCAGATTTTCAAACTTGAGTGGTTCTCTGGATTATTTCTACAGGATTCCCAAGGGTTATCAAGGCTATTGCTGATGTGTATTTAAGACAGCACTTCTGCCAGAAAACACAAACAAAAAGCAAATTGCATTCAAGTCCCCCTTCCTCTCTGACCATTTCTTTGTCTTCATGCTCTCTTCCCAGCATAATGTCAACACACATTTTTACACTGATATGCACAAAACAAACAACAGAACAAATTCAGCTGAAAAAATAAATCAGCACAAAGCTATTTTTCATCTGGAATCCAGCTCATGGAACAACTTCACAGCTCTTGTGCCAGCAGAAGGCAGGAATGAGCCACTTCAAGACTTGTCTGCTAAATATTTCAGTGCAGCCAACAACACACTGAAAACCCCACAATGCTTCAGTAACTTAAATACATTAAGTTATTCCTTCAAGAGAAAACATTTGTAGAGCCACAAATCCAAGAATACAGAGGGGAAAAAAGAAAGAATTTGTCAAGCCATTGGTCAAACTGATCCAAAATGGCAAAAATGGCACAGTGTCATTTAATTCATATGTTGCTCTTAAAAAAAAAAAAAAGAAAAAAAGAAGTGGTCATTTACTGATATCAGACAATCATTTATTTGAGCAAAACCATGTGAAAAGAATATTTGGATGACAAGTCCAGATTATACTCTCTAAATTATGGAATTCATAAGTAACTTTACACAAAAGTAATTACAAGCAAATTTGAGGATGAACATTTCAATTCTGAAGGAGGAAAAAAACTCCTGGACTACAGAAACGGAAAAAAAGCCAACAATTTGGCAAATTTGGTAAAAGGCCTTTGTAAAACACCACGTAAATGCATGTGAGAAAAATTCACATTCACCTATGCAAGTAGTACTACTATTGTTCACTGCAATACAAGTACAGAGGATGGAACACACAAACCAAAACAGAAATAAATGCGACACTACATTTTTTTCTTTTTTCCTGACTCTGACGCGATATAAAATCTTTTGCCTTGCTCCTTTAAAGTTCTAATCATTCCAGAAATGGAATTTTATTGAATTAATTTGCTTCTGATGTAAGTATCCAAAACATACTTAGGTTAACAGCTATTAATTCCACCAAAAGACAAAGCATACCCTTTTTTTTCCCCCAGAGTGCAATGCTATTGCACAATAATTCTGTTTGAATGTTTATTCCACATTAAGGGTGCTTTTGTGCAGTCTATTTTAAGTAACTACCAAAGAAGACTAAGTACTAGAGCGCAAGGACACGCTTATGAAGAAGCAAGTTTGTGGATCAGGCTCTAATGGAAAGTCCAGCTGCATCAGGAGATATTTCCCTGCAGTTTTCCACAGCTCCCCAGCCAAAGGTTAACAGGCTGTGGGATCTGTTGGAGGAAGTGTCCCCTGTCTGCAGAACTTCCTGGATTGCAACGGGCTGAGGAGCCTGGAGAGCTGATGAGCAGGTACAGGCTACTCAAGTATCTGTAATCCCTCGTATCAGCAGAACTGCTTCCACATCGTGTGTCCAGATAGCCCGGCTGAAACCATCCCAGCCCGCCCCACCCACGCATTACACTCCTGGGAGGGGGCAGGTTCAGGCTCAAACACCAACCCAGTCACACTCACCCAGGCAGAGTGAGGCAACTCCATTGCTTCAGACCGAAACTGGCTCAGAGGGAGCACGGCATATGGCCCTGTGTACCTGATCACAGAGCACAACAGGCCCTTGCCCCATATAAATAAAGCCCCCAAACCTGCCAACATTTCAAATTAATGATGTTTATGAGCCTCATAAACTACCAGTCATGAGTTACTACTCTAACACTAAAGCTGAAGCAAACAGTGTCTTACTACCTTCTGAATGACAGGATTAGTTCTTGAGAGGTGTGTAATCAACTGGGACTAGATCTAAGTTATCCCTAAACCCTGCTCCTGCCGACCCTGCTGCCCTGGGAGCAACCATGCCAGCACGCATGGAGAAGAGGACATGCCAAAGGACCAGAGTTTTTGGCAGGCAGGTTTCAGCACGACACACAGCCTTAGGTAAGAGAATGAATTCAGATTTCTGGAGAATGGCCTGGTGAGCACTTCAGAGACATACGTGCAGAAAAGACAGCACATGGATGAGAAAAGCATTCTGAAGGAAATGTTAACTGCAGCCACTTCTCAGTGGTAAAGGTACATAAAGCAGACAACGATTTTATTCCTTGAATGCAACTTGAATTTTTTAGGATAGGTTGTTAAATAAAGGAGTTTCAAATTTGCGAACTAAAAGTTGTTATACTAACAGAGAACATAATAAATTATACAAAATAAAAGTGTAATGTATGTGTAGAGGTACCTAGTCATAGGAAATAGTTAAATAATATAATATAATTCTATTAAACAGGTAAAGACCATAGAATCAAAGTCAGTGCAATATCCAGAATTATAATTATACACACTAGTCATCAGCAAATGTTTCTATTTCTGTAGCTGAGCATTAAATGACTTTGCACCTTGCACTGCTACTTAGACCACACTGACTAATTCATCTCTGTCAAACAGCTGACATTTGAAGAGCCATTAAATAGCAACAATAAAAGCACTTCCATTTCTCCATCCACATCCCCGGTGAGAGATTTTGAACCCAAATGAACAAAATTCAGAGCCTGTGACAGTTCTGTGGCAAGAGCCTTATCCCCTGCGTCTGGGAAGATAAGCTCTCTCCCAGTATGATGGAAATCCAGATTTAGGGAAAAAAGTTTTATATGTAATGCTACCGTATGAACAAACCTTCACAGACAGTGTGATACTTCAAGTTATTTGCTGTAAATCTATTACATCTTACTACAGGTTTAATTTGTATGTGTTTTATTCAGACTGATACACTAACTGCTTCACGAGAAGAAAACTCTGGTGCGTGGATGCAGCTCACCCAGTGAGCCTTCTGATTTCAGGGCGCATCCTTGAAAAAAATTAATTCATACCATTAAAATACTCGTAAGTTATGTCAAAATATGAATAAGGAAGGTGAAAAAGCCAGCAAGGCAGGATCTGTCAGGGGTTATGCAAAAAAAAAAAAAGTTAAGGAAAACATCACTGTTTCTTAACACACCGCACTTAAAAAGTTCGTGCTGGGAAGTGGGAAGTCCTGAACAGAAACGGGAAAGTCGATCCGGCTCTGGGAAGCACCTGCCGGGCGGCAGCGAGCCCGGCGGTAACGCACCGCGAGCCTCGGGCACGAGGCGCCGGGCGCGGCTGGGCGCACACGGCCCCGGGAAGGCGGCACCGCCCCGGGCCCGCCGGCAGGGCTGAGCCCCCAGATCGGGGCCAGACCGAGTTCCCGCCGGACAGGGCGGGGAGCGCCGGGGCAGCGGGACCTGGCAGCGCGCGGCCAGCACCGAGCAAGGCTCCGGGGCAGGGGGATCGCGGGCCGCCCGCCGCAGGTGAGCGGCCCCGGAGCTGTCGGGAGACCCCGGGCGGGTCCCGCAGCCGCTCCCGCCGGCGGCGCCGCCCGCCGCCAACAACAACAGCGCCGCTCGCCCCCGCCGCTCGATCTCCCCGCAGCGCCGCCCCATTGGCTGCTCCCACCGCCTCCTCCTCCCCCATTGGCCGCTCCCACCGCCTCCTCCTTCCCCATTGGCCGCCCGGGCGCCCGCACGCCCAGAGTCCCCTCCCCGCCCCCACCCTGCGCCTCAGCCGGTCTCCCGGCGCCTCCTCGCCCGCCCGGCCCGCCCGCCGCCCCTCACCGTGTAGTAGGAGAGCAGCCCGGCGTTGTAGTCCAGCACGAACCAGCGGTACTGCCAGCCCTTCATCACATTGGTCCATTTGCTCAGCGGGCCCTCCATAATAGACGCCATCTTAGCACCGGACCGGCACCGCCGCGCACGCCGCGCGCTCGGTGAGAAGAGCGGGGGAGAGACTCGGCGGCCGCCGGGCGGGAAGGGGCGGGGCACGCAGCGAGGGGGCGGGGCCACGGGGGCCACTCTGCCCCGGGGGGCGGGGTTTGCGCGCGCAGCGGGGCGGGGCCGTGAGGGGCGCGGGTGCGTGAGGGGAGCGGAGCCGGGCGGGTCGAGCCTCGGTGTCCGGAGGGACGGGGTTTGCGATATGGGGATTGAGGGCGCTGCCTGAGGGTTTCCATCTACGCGGCTTCGCCTCACGGCCCGGGACAGGCAGAGGGCGAGGCGTGAGGGAGGGCTGTGAGACGGTGCGGTGAGGGCACGGCGCGCTGGCGCTGCGGAGTGTGAGGGCGGGAGGGCGTCATCCTGTCCCCTAAAGCACTTTGGAACCTTTCAGTTTCTCTCTAAAACACTTGGCACCGCTTGGGAGCTTTTAGCCTCTCTCGCTGCTGTGCTTGTCCCTCTGCCTCTCGGCTTTTTGCGTGTCCAAAGTGCCTTAAGTGCTGAACCAAAGTGGGCTTAACAATGGAGTCCGAGGGGGCTTCTCCTCAAAGTGCTCCATGTCCACAGTGTATAAAAATCATTCACGACTCGAGATAACCTTTAAATGTCATGCTTCAATGTGACACAACTTTCCTGTGGACTGATCCAAGAATGTGGAATGAATTCCCCAGGAGCTATGGACAATTGCAAATCTGTTGTTCAGCACAAGGCATGGTTTTGGCACTGATCTCCTCTGACATAAGTACAGAACTTGAGCTGTGCTTTAACATAAAAACTTCAAAGGACCCATAGGGATACTCGTGTTCCTTCCTAGGGATCAACAATAAAGCAGCAGAAATAGTGCTTTTGCCATGAGGTTTGTGTTTATCATGCAGTCTTTAGCATATTCATTAGTAGCTTTTTTTTCCTTTTCCCCTCATAGCCTTTTTTTATTCTTTTACTATAAAAATGCCTTTATAGTAGGGCCGAAGTAGATTTAGTGTCTCACAACACTGCAACTTTATCCTAAGTTAAACAAAATGTAGTAGAAAATCACCCCTTTAGTGAAAAAGAATCACTCAAAGGCATTGTGTTTGGTTTTAGGAAATAAGAAATATTCCAGATTTCTAATTGTCTCCCCATTTCACATGTCACACTGTATCCTAGTTTGCTACCAATTAGAATTTGGAGCATTGATATTAATTGATATTGATACTCCTTGGAGTCACCTGGCAGTCTGTTTATGTGCGAGGTTACCAGTTTAAGGTATTTAATGCACAATCTGGCTTTGAAATCCAGCTTGTTAATTTAGATAACATTCTTTGTCAAGCTGCATATGACTTTAGTAGTCTGTTTTGTTCTTTAGTTTCACTGACTAAACAAAGCGGGGCTGCCTAGAGATTATACTCGGGCAAGTAAAACAAAAAACATCAGATGGTGCCAGAACATTACTAGTGCTGCCAGTTAAAGCTGTAGCTGGGCTGGAGCTTTATTATCTCAGATCACTACTTTGGCTGTATTATGCTACAGGAGTTGAAACAATGCAAAGAGCTCGTGGAAAAAAAAACCCCTCTTGGCTTAACTCTGAAAAACCTGTGTGTAGGCAGAGCATCCGCAATGGGAAATTCTCCACAGAAGAGCTTTTTATTTACCTTGGTTTGCCAGAGGCTGAACTTCCTGAACTTCGGCTTATGCTGAATATCTTACTAGTTCTTTGTTCTCTTTGACTCTTTTTGGGGAGAAGTGTGACAAAGACTTGTATCCACTAGAAAAAGCATGTATTATAGATATCTCATTTTAGCTAAAAGTCCTAGAGTAGGAAAAGTTGTGTTAACAGGTATAAAAGGAGGAATTCAGCTCAAGGTTTCTTTCAGAAATGTAGTGTGGATATTCTCCTTAGGTAATCTGGCAGAGATCAGAGAATCACTGTTTTTCAAAAAGCCTCACACAAATTGAAATAAATACATTTGAAATGACAGTCTTTCAGCATCCAGGATATATCATATAGGTTTATGCACTTTCATGCCAGGATGCTCTGCCTTCTCTGTCTCTCAGATTACTCCCCTGTATTGAACATGGATCATGAGGGCACTGTTGAAGGTTTTAGCTGAACTACTTAGATCCTTCTGATAAAGATTCTTGGGGCCCATTCAAATTCTTTTGAAAGATCAATGCAAACATTTTAGTTCATTTAAATCAATAAACTGAAATCAGCCACAACTGTGCTATAATCTTTTATATCCTTTGTATTTTAAATCATTAGCATCAATGATTTTGAATAAAAAATGGCTTAAAATAGAAGTTAGTGAGTAATTTCTTAGCAGAAGAATTTAGTTTGCTCTGACATGTTCCATCTGAATCCAATCTGGACCAGTTACAAAGAGCTGTTATTTTCTGTAATTACAGACAGTTTTATTGTGATGTTCTCCATATTTTACACAACTCAGACTAGGGTGTCACCCTGTGTAACATTTAGTACTTACTGTCGTCTGAGAGAATAATGTACTACAGAGATAACAGAACTGGGCTGAAGCAGCAGCTGTTACCTTGTACTGCCTTTGTTTCATGCACTGCTCCATCAGCTGAAAATCTTGTCCAGCACCATTCTCTTGTCACACAGAGGTCTCAGTTAAATTATCCTACCACAGTGTCCCAGCCACACACACATTTCCTGATCAGCCACAATGTTTAGCCCATGAAGTGGCCTCTGGGGCTCAGACTGTCCCAGCAAGGATGTAGGAAGAAACCTCAGACATGCCCAGTCCTTCCTGTGTTTTCCAGGACATCCCAATTTGCACCCTACTTTTAAAAATTTCTTCTATCTTATTTTCTTTGTCCATGCTTCTCCAGTAATTTACATTTTTGCCCATTACAGTTTCAATCTGCATGGTTTCTAGCCAAAAGGAAGATACTGCTGGTCAGAGTAAATACCAGTGAAGGACCAGGGTAGACAATGGAAGCAAGAGAACACTGAGAGTCTGATTCTTTAAGAAGAAAATGCTTTTCTGTTGTAAATTTTGCTGAAGTTATGGCTGAACTCACTTAGAAGAACCTCAGTGATGAAGTTGTGGCTTGTGGGTTTCCTTAAGGGTGTCTGGGAGTGTGACTGGCAGCAGTGAAAGTGGCTTTAGGTTCTCCCAACAGCTGCAATTGCTTGGGGTTCTGAGGAACATAAGGAACGCATTTGAGAAGAGAACAAATAACATTTTGTTTCAGTTTCTTTTTCAGCTTCAGAAATATGCTGGTAGTTTAATTTTGTATTGCTTGTCCCATACGTTCACTGTGTCAACTACTGATAACATAATCATCATAATTAAGAATTTATGTTGTAGCCTGATAGTGGATGATTCTTTTTTTGCTTGTTGATAACAAGTAATATCTTTTATTTGTACCTTCAGGAAAACATTTCCCCCATTTTATTTTTTACGGGTAATAAATGCAGTAATAAACTACAATCAAGTAGAAGATGGAGCATTCTGTGTCATCCTCAGTCTCCAGCTACTGTCCTTTACAGGTATTTTCTAGTCCCTTTATGTACATCCCAACTACACTGAGAACAGGAGCAATGTCAAAGCCTAAACATTTTTATTTTATTTCTTCAGAATTATGTTTGGTTTAGGGGATTACAGAAAGGAAGATAGATGGGAAAGAATCACCTTCACCCTACAAGCAGTCATTCTTCAAAGAGGATAATTAAATCAAATATGACAGTAAGTGCCATTGTAAGTAGATTTTCTGAATAGATTTATTATACTGTCACTGGTTTTAATACAAATGTTTATGAAAAAAATCAACAAGACAGTGGAAGGAGGACAGTAGTTGGTTTCTGAGGCAAACAAATAATTCTCTTGGGCCTTTCTTGCCAATTCCTCCATGATTCTATGAAATAAAAGCCATTAGCAATACATTTTCCCAATTCTGTCCATTTTAATGTAGTTTTTCTCTGATTTTAATGAATTGTCATAAATTCCTCTAGGTCAGAGATGAAGGACCTCGTTGAGGGCTAAGCAGACCTTTCTGAGTCTTCTAAATGGCTCCATATTTGCATACTCTGGGAAAAATCAAATTACAGCAGGTTGTATGCAATTCAAGTCATCAGGTCTCAGAATCCCTGTTCTGTTTCTGCTTGTTGCTTATGGCTGTGTTTGGGGTAAGTTCACAAGAGAAGGGGCTTTTCTTTTTGAACATTACATCTGCCTTCCTACGGTTCAGAATCTCATCCTTCCGTGGCGTGTTTAGAGCTGCACTGGAGAGCACTGGAATATTGGAGCCAGTTCCCCAAAACCCACGGAATATGTTCGGCCAAAATGTGATGCCATTTAAGGCAGGGCTGAAAACTCTCTCTTGCATTTAAGATAGATAGAGATGATTCCGAAGATCAGATTTATTCTGTGTGTAGTTATTTAATCTTCTCCGGTAGTGCTGTGTGTCAGAGGGATGATGCAGCAAAGACGCAGCTGACTCACCTCACTGGCACCGACACTTGGCAGGACTGGGAGGAGTTTGTCAGATGTTGTTGCAGTGTGTTAAAAACAGGGCGTGAAGGTACTCAGTTAAGCAACTCCAGTGACTCACCCAATGGCCAAATCCTGTTACAAGGTCTACAGAGAAACACATTTTGAGGACATTATAAATTTGAGTAGCTTTGAAACAATAACAAACCTTAAAATTTTGTTGTGGTCTCTTAAGAGTAAATTCAGGTTTTGCAGGACAGTTTGACATAACGTTATCTGGGAGTTGCAGGAGGTGCAGACTGGCACTTTAGGACTCAACATTTTTTTAAGAAGTACATTTCTGAGCTTGCTGAGGGGCTTGGCCATTAAGAAATGTGATTATCTTCTGCACTCACTTTACTCAGACAGCGAAGAATTCCTCCCACATATCCTGATCACGCTTGAGATCTTCAGTGTTCTGAGATGAAGGCATCAATAGCAGTAAAAATTTAATGGGGAAAGCACCTTCTAACAAATTCTGTAACTCAAAGATAGTATAAATCTAATCCAAAATAATTTTAAAAACTACCTAGCCTTTATACTGAAGAAATAGTTACACAGGCTATTTTCCATCTCTACATTGGCTGAGCTCTGGTAATCTGAAAATCAATCTAGCAGGTAGAAAAATGCTGGAATGAATGTCGTAGGGTGAACAATTCACTGCAATCTTTGTATTATTTTATTATAAAACTTAACAACATGATCATTTACTCTTGAGATCAACAGGCCATGGACACTTTTAAAATTCAGGATGGACGGGGTGCTGGGCCATATTTTCTAGTCTGTACTTTTGCCAAGAAAGAATGGACCATATTATCCTTGAGGATAATATGATAATTCCAACTTGGTATTGTATGAGTCTATGATTCTTTGCTGAGTACAGGAGTTTAGAATTCACAGCATGCTGAATCCCATTTCATACTCCTAATGCATTGCTTAAATGGGTAATGTCTCATCATTTGATTTAAACATCTTATCATCCTCTGGGCAGAATGTATTTAAAATTTAATGCAGAAGTCCCTGCTATTTTCTCAACCGCAAATAAGTGATTCCTACTTTAGCCTCCACAGAGACTTTGAAAAGATACAGAGGAATGCTGCTCAACTGGAATGTTTCCTTCATTGCAGCTGTGGTATGCAGCCCACTGCTGCAAAAAGGCAAATAAGCATAATATCTTTTCCCAAAGCTCTCTCACCGTCACCTTTTTTCATGGTGTTTGGCCTATTAATATGTTTTAAGTAAGGTTACTTGCTCTTTGTAGTCAGTTTAGCAAGAATGCAATACATCCATCATCATCTTCTCACAAAATTTAGACTTACAGTAGAGTCTGATGTGTAGTAAATTTAGCAAGGGAAAAGATAAGAACTCAATTAATATTTTAGAGTATTGTCACTAATCATAAGGATTATACACTGTTTATTTTCAGTTAAGGAGTGTTTCTTTTTCTTTATACGCTAGATTTATTTGTTATTCATAGATACAGCAGTATCAAAGGTAGTATTTAAAACTAGTGTTTATACATACAAGAAAGTTTCAAAACATATGCATATTTTTAGGCTGTTATGAGCAGTATCCACATTTGGTTGTACAAAGTCATAGTAAAATCCGGAGGAAAAATATCTTTTTCCCTATCTTTTTTTCCCCTGTCTTTTTTTTTTTGTCCAGGTAAATAACAGCCATCTGTAACACTTTTAGGGTATTAAATAGGAGATCTAAGGTGATGAAAGGAAGGATAAAAGTAAAGTCAAGGAGACATAGGGCTGAGCAATCCATCACAAAGCACAAGTACAATATGTGCCTTTATTGCTCATTGAATTTCCGTAACTAGAAGTATTAAAGGGGTATCTGTTAAAACTTAAGTTTCCATTGTGTCAATGTAGAATCAGTTTCTGTCTCCTCTACATTTTCTGGAATTTAAGGTAAAATAATTTTTGTTGAGGGCTACCATCATTCCCAGGGATTTGTATGTAGGAGGAGTCCATGTACAGTATAAGCCCTCATTTAATACTGCCCTGATTTTGGGATGCCAAAATGATTTTTCTTTAGGGTTACTGTTTCTTGTATAAGAATGAGAGACAAAACTAGCAAAGTTTATCCTACCAGAAACTGGAAGATTTTTTCTTCTTATCTGAGAATGAAAAAATCCTTTTTCATGCCTACTTAAAGGATTTGTTTTCCTCCTTGTTCTGATGAAAGCAAAAATGCAGAAACTATTTTTTTCATCCTACTAATTCTCTCTCTCTTTTCTGTCTTCTATGAGAAATGGGAAAACTAATTTAGTAGAAGAAAAATAAGTAGCCACCAGAATAGGCAGAATAAACTCAGATTGCTCCCCAAAAATCATGATGTGCACTTGGACCAGGATTTAGAAAGCAGATGGGTGCTTTGCTACTGTGTCAGCTCTCAAGAGCTGTCAGGAGAAAATTCCGTTTATGTGTGAACTCGCAGACTCGCGCAGAATGCAGCTACATCTGATTTCCACATGAAGTGAGACTTCAGTTCACAGCAGCACCTCCTGCAGCTCCATCAGCTTTGTATGAGCAGGAAGAAAGCCCAGGTTCAAGGATCAGGGAAAGCCCTAGCACACCCTGGCAAGGTTTCCAGTCTTGGTGGTATGAAGACAAAAGCCTGGGACAAATTATTGGATACATTAAGCTGCTGTCTAGATTAAAACACCCACTCACAGCAGTTAACTCCAGCCCAGGTGACTTCTGAACTGTAAATCATTGAAAGGTTGGGAAGTACACTAGGGCAGTCTCACTACATTTTCCACTCCTACCATTTTCTGTAGCTATTGGCTATTGCCACTGCTGAAGACGGGACATTGAGCTGTTTAGACCTTTCTTCTGAGCCAATACTGCTATTTTTGTATTAGGTTCTCATTTTCATTAAGGGACTCATTTTCACTAAGGGACTCTGTAACTATTATTTCAAGGAGTGTTTTGGGTTGTTGGGGTTTTTTTTCAGTAGAAGAGTGGGATTTCTGTGGGATCTTTAATAATATCGTAGCCGAATTTTACATTTTAGTAGTCAGACCTTACTTCGCCCCTTCTCCAATGTGAACAGTTTTGCTGATTTTTGCTGAAGCTGAAGTTGCTCAGAACTGTTGAAATACGCTCAGATGTCATGGACTGAAACAAAGGAAATCCTACTCAGCTCATAGGCAGCAGCACACACAGGGCAGCTCTGTTACTCCCTTTGTAAGCCAAGAAAATCCAGGCCTTGTTGCATCTGTTTGCTTCCAAGTTTCAAAAGTTCAGTCTGTGAACTTCCCAGTGCCCCAATAAACTATTGCAGCAGTAACTGCTATGTAACTTCTAAGAAAATCCTACAGTAACATTAATATTAAAATCCCTAAATGCTACTGGAGTTAACCAAATTCTCTGGACAACTGACAAAATGGAGAGTTACATCATTTGCTTTCCATTGCCCAAGAGAATTAGTTTTTGAAAATAAGCTTGTTAGGAATGTATTTACAAGGAAGTCTAACTATAAAAAAAGTCTGCAGTGTACAGTGAAACTTTGATTTGCATAACATAAGCTGAAGTTGGTAGTGTTTAGGACATCGTAGTTTCTTACAGTGGTGTGTTTACTTGAGGTATACACAATAAATAGTTTGTTCTAATTTAGTCGTCAAATGTGCAATACAGTTTGGAGATTAGCAGCCTTAAGCCTTTGGAAATGTTACCAGCAAACAAAAGCACGAGTTTAACTGTTTCCACTCCAGACCAAACAGCCCAGACGTTGTTCACACTTTCGTGTTCCTTTGGTGTTGATATAGTTACATGTCAATCAAGAGCAAAATTTATCACACTGACTTAGAGATTAAAGCATGTAACTACCCAGTTAAGCTCTGCTATTCACAACGCATAAGCAAAAGAGAAGGATCTGAGTGTATCATTAGCATTACACTCTCTAGTTTATGTTTCTAGTCTCACAAATAGAGAACAGATACAGCCCTTCTCAATACTGACAAACCAGCAGCAAAGGAGCTGTTGTCTTATCTGTTTTCAGATTTTGGCTTACATATCTGTCAATTTTAGACAAAACAAAATCCTACACACAGTTTTCCCTGATCCAGCTGTCACTTACATACTGATAACATTAACCCATCTATCTGTAAAGTATTACATCTATTTGGCTTTATGCTTTTGAATGGGAATTTAATCTGCTAAATATCAGCACTGATGTCTTACATTTAATTGCTGCAGTCCCTGCATTAAATTTACTTATTGCACATAATTTCTAAAACATAGAGACGGCAATTTTCTTTTTCTTGTAGGTAGTGGACCAATCTTCTACCTTTTGTCTTGACTGTGGAGTTATTTTACAATTTCTTTGTGTATTTTAGCTTGAATCTTCTACACCCACAAATCCTTAACTGTAGTACTGTAGTACTTTAAACATTTCAGGGGATAATCAGTGTGGTGTCAGCTGGTGCAGTGTGAAGCATAGGTAACACTCTGCAGTGTGATTGATCTCAGTGGTGCTTGGCTGACTGAAGTGATGGCTGTCATTTCTGTTCCCAGCAGCAACATGGGCATGTTCTGTACTGTGAGTGCTCAGACTGTGTAATTACTTTTTGGAAATGTTCATTTTTTTCGTGCACAGAGAAACTCTGCAGTATGCAATCTGCCATTGTCTGGGTTTTTTGAATGTATTTAATAATCCTATGTCAGGATTCCTGATGTTAAGAAATTCAGACACCTAGATACAGAGTCTGGGGAGAGGGACAGATTAATAGACATATATATGTACGTAGATGTGTGTGTGTGCACCCTCAGGAAAAAAATCCAGGTGTCAAAAAATGGCCTTTATGGGAAAATCAAGACATATGGTAGCTTTAAATCAGATTTACTTTACAGTGAAGGCATTGCCTAAGGCATAATAATGTCTGCAGGAACAATGCCTCCACTTAGGCAAGCGATGAGCAGGGAGCCCTGTGGAAAGGCTAGGAAGTATTGCAAGCTGGGGAGAACTCTCTGGTGCCATGTATCAGAGTGTTTAAATGGGAAATCAATAGACTTCATATTCCATGCAATTTGAATTATTTCTTTATGCTTAAACCCTGCCAACCAAAGCATGAGTTAAAAAGGAATTTTGGTTTCTGAAGGGTTCATATTTTCAACCGTTTCTTTGCAAACTTGAAAGCCAGAAAGTTCCTGTCTTTTGCTGTTTCCTTATTGGCTTTTATTTTTTTTACTAAAGCTCAAAGAACCCATGCAAGTTCTTAACTCCAGAGTATGGAGCTTTATTAAAAAAAAAAAAGCCCAAACTGGAAAATGCTGGCAGCTGGTAAAACTGAATTCGTTTTCTAGAGCATGCCATATTTGAAAAGACTAAGTAGACAAGCAGAAAATGAGAAAGGATCATCTTCCAAGCAGATAGGCCCTGTTTAGCTAAAGTGGGACAAGGAAAACTTTTATCCCACATAACTTTTGCTTTTGGATGGCATTTGAATTGGCCTTGAGTGTTTGGCAGCTCATCTGTTGAGCCATCTGTTTCAGATTATGCATGCTCGGAGGGCACATTGCACCCAGGCGTACAGTTCCTCTGAACACAAGAAATTTGAATTGGCTTTGCAGTTTAGTGATCAGTAAGCATGGATGTGCATGTACATGTGCATGACACATCTAAATAAACTCTGTTTGTTTGGGACAAATTGAAGCATTCACACAGCTGGAGAAACCTGAGGGAGCTTAGAAGGGGAAAGCCTTAGGCCTTGTTCACTGTCCTGTGCCCCCTGTCACTGCTCAGGCAAGGCAAAACAAGAGAGAAGCACTCAAGGTCCAGGAAATTTCTCTTCTAGACTGAAAAATTCTGAATTAACTAAGAGGTAATATATTACCCAGTTTTACAGCCTCTTTAAACAGTGTCTTAAAGGGATTGTAGGGTAGAGAAATTGCAATTTGGCTCCCTCCCGTTAATGAATCATCTCCAGTCCCATCACAGTGCCAGAGATGAACTGGGTAGTGAATCAGAAAGCTATAACCAACTCCTTGAGAGTCTTTGTTGTGCCTAAGTACATCATGGCCAGGAAAGAGGATTTGATCCATAAACTTTAATGGTGCATTATGTGAATCTTATATTATTTATGGCATTCTAGTAGCACTTATCTTTTTCATGTTATCTGCATTGAACATACTTTTTTTTTTTTAAGAATATACTGCTTGTTCCACCCCTCCCTTTTCCTGTCCTTCCCCAGAATGCTGACTCAATTCCTTTTACTCTTTCAGTCAGCTTGCAATTTTAGGCATTTCCTTGTCCAGTTTTCAGGGGAACATTTTACTTCCCTCTCATGAGCACTGTGCAGAACTCTTGTGGCTGTTGAATCTCATGCTGGCTGGAGATGGAGGAGATTTCTTCACAAGTGGTATAGACTGACATAAGACCATCTGCTCTTCATGAAATTCTCTGAACCCGTGGACTTGGATAGCAGTTGTGCAGTTGTGTAAAAGAAGAAAATTTGGCTCACATAGTGCAGTGATGGAAGGAATGGTAAATCTAGAACCAACCAGGAGATTTGAGGGATAAATGCAGTTTTGTCACAGATTCTCTTTCTAGATAATTATATTTCTTTTTTACAGGTTTTCACATTAAGCAAACCCCCCCAGACTGCATTATTAGCGAAGTTTGAGTCCTCTGGTAATGAGGATCAGACTTTAGTATCGTTTATAATAAATTGTAAACAGAACATTGACCAAATGAAGATATATTGTATTGTTCAGGCAGATCTTATTCAATGTGCATGAAGAGTCTTAATTATGACATTAGATTGAGCTTGGAAATATTTCTTCTTGCTTCAAGTAGCACACATAGTTAATTTAATCAAATAACTACATATGTGCAATTAAAAGTGTAACATCTAAAGTCTGAGGCATTTTACTCTTTGTAATATATTTAATCTGCTCATCTGATCAAAAGCAGATCTTCATATTACATTGCTTTTTCAAGTATTAAATTCTATTACTTTTTAAATTAGTAATCCCCAAAGAGCTACAGGAATTGATGAACGTTATTCCATCAATGTTAAAACACTGAGTTACATGAAAGAAAAAAGAAGTCTAATTAAAATTTTTCCTTGTTGAATCCTGTTAAGTGTTTTCCTCATATGAGAATTTGTGAAGTTATTGCAAAGCTGTAAGGGTGGGGATCAGAACTGCTGATATACATAAAGGTCAGCTGTATGATAATGGTAAAGGGAGAGACAGATTCTGTGTTGGTTTTAGAATCTGCCAAGGATGTGTGTGCTATATTTTGGGCAAGAGAACTCTTTTAGCCTAATGCCATCTGGCTGGCTTTCATCTCTGCCAGTTGTTATACAGCCCAAGCTGCCTGTCCTGCCCCTACCACATTTCTTGAAGTAGAAATTAAATTAAAAATACAGTAATTTCCGGTAGCCTGGAAACGTATCCATGAAATGACTTAGAAACCCAAGGAAGCAATCCAAGCTTCTATCAGAGACTTTGATCAGAAGTTTTCTCATCCATGTCCTGAAGCAATCTTTGATACTTTTCCCATTGCAAGCCTCACTGGCAGCAAAAAGTCCTGGCTGTAGGATCTGCTTCAATTTGTTGTCTGATGCACATGATAAATACAGTTAAAACACACATAAAACCTCCACACACTCCCACCTGAGGTCTTGTGTTTCATTCTTTTTGTTAGTAACTATATACCTGTATTTATAAACACAACAATGCAGGTTTTCCTCATCTTGATCTCTGCAAGGCACCTGCATGGTTTGTGTTTTTGGGCTGGCAGTTGTGCTGTCTAGCAAAACATGGATCTGTTCTGCGGTCCTGTGTAGGAGACCCACAGCTAATTTTTAGCTTGGGATTTATTCCCTACTTAGAAGAATTGGAGTTGAGCTAAATTAAGCAACTCATCTATATATTCATTCTACAGTTAACGAAATAGCTCTACTGATGATTTTAGAGTATTTTTTTCTCATGCTCATCTGCATCTATGTAATTTACCATCATTAATGCTATCACAAGGAAAGGAGAGAGAAATTCATTAAACCATTTTGTACAGATATTTCTGTAAGGAAAATCATTTCAGTAAACTTGATTTCAACAGGAACAAATTATGTATCTTCACTAAACCTAAAGAGACTGACAATCAAGCATGTTTCAGTTTTGGATGCAATTTGAATGTCTTTTGAATCATGGAGATTCTTTCAGGAAGAATACATCCTCTGTGTCTGCAAAACTCATCCGGCTATCTGACCTTACCTACCTTATATGGCTTCTGCCTCTGTTTTTTACCTAAAACCTTGATAATTTTGTCCTTTGGAGCTCAGTGTTCTTTGTGTCATTTTTATACCTGATACATATTTGTCTTGGGAGCACCTTGGGGAGGAGGGATTGTCCTTCTAGAGAAGGTCAAATTTGTTTATCATCGAACTGATTCAACAAATTAACTTGATATGGGGATCTGAAAAATCTTGGTGGTTTGATACTTGTGCATCATCATCAATAATTTTTGTAATCTGATGTAAATGTGTATAAATAACATGCTTCAATTGCTTCTCATATTTTGTGAATCTCATTTAAATTAGTATTGCCAATAACAGCGGGAGTTAACAGAGTCTTTCAGATTCTGCAGTGCATTTTTAAGACCAGAATATATTTAAATGGAATTTTATTTGTAAAGAGAGCAAATTTGATTGAAAAACTGTTGTGAAGCTACTGAATCCATGATGTATTTTTCAAAGTCACAGTGATGATTACACTGGAATTACCACAGCTCTTTTAAATGCTACTAAAAGTCATTTGAAGAAACATTTTTTTAATGAATGGTCACCAGGCTTTCACAGCTGTAGTTGTTGTATAGCTACATCTGTTTATAGCTGTATCAGCTTCGCCTGTTCAACAGGTGAGATATCTTTTATTACAGATAACAGGACAGGAACATAAGGTGGCACGGAGGCAAGCAAGTCCTTGTCAGCTGATAGAGTTCAAATTCCATTAATGTCCTTTTGCATCTGATCAGTCACATGCACACCTTACCAATTCCATTGAGGCTGAATCACTGCTGCATTACTTCTGCAACTTAATCTTAAAAAAAACCCAAACAAAATCAACCAACCAACCAAACCAGTAAACAAATCAATCATTAAGCAAATAACTTGGTCATATTTAAGGATATTTCATGTTTTAATTGCATTATGTGTGCAATCAAATGAGAACATATTTTGAATTGTAAGCTATTTACTACACTTGTACTTTACAGCAATGAAAGAATATTCAGTCTTTAATACTTAGCAATGATATTTATTGTATGTGTTTAAAATATTTTTCATAAAGGCAAATAATTTAAGTACTATCTCACCAGTCAAGTTACATTCTATTATTGATAGTACCAACCTGACATAGAAGAATGAAAAAGTATAATTACATGCCAATTATTCAGGAGTCCAAAAAACAAAGAGAGGTTTTAAGGGAACATTCCTTAGTCTTACGTGTTGACACCAGTGGGATTATATGTTTTGCACTTAAAGGAACATTTTGCCTGCTGATGTTGTGCAATAGTTGGCCAAGCAACAGAACAGATTCCACTCCCTGCTACAGGGCTGTAAATCAAAAAAAAAAAAAAATCCCACATGGTGGTTTCTCATTTATGGACATACAGCAGGATTGTGCTTCTGAGAAAGGGAAGTGCAGCTGAAAGAGCATCTGTGGAAATTCCTTCTGCCTGCAGAAAGAGCACTGCAATTTGGCATTTGATAGCTTTCACAAAGTGCAACCTGCAGGCTCCCTTACAGCTCTCAGCACTGGTACAGATGTAGACAAGTAATGCTTTGCTCTTGCTTCTCACTGTATTTGTCAATAATTTTTTTCCATAGCAGCAAAAAGACAGTTTTAAATGTCACTTGGTCAAGTTTAACTAAACTGGTCAAATCATCTCTGTCCTTGTCTACTCTGAGGGCTAAATCATTAACACCTTTCCAAATATGATTGATTTTCCACTATTGTTGAGGCTTTTGACTCGTCTCACTGAGCGTTTGGCACTCACTACGTTAACCCAGCTGAGATCTCTGTTCTGCCCCTGCAGCTCCCATCCATGAGAGACTTCATTGCTGAAAGCTAGTGGAACATGATTTGCATTTAGGAAAAGTTTTAACTACTAATGTAAAATTAAACATGAATACTGTGTTGTCCTGAGTAAGGATGAATTTAAAAATGTGGTTTAAATGTTGGTGCCTGAATTGTTGCCCAGCCTGAAGACTGGGTTGCAGTAGTAGGCTACTGTCATTTGTGAAAGTTATTTTCTGTCTTATGACCAGTGTTACTTTCTGAACCATTTTGACATTATTATGATTGTAATCAAATCTAGAAGATAATGAAAGAAATCGGAGAAGGTAAGAATATATAAGAAGATGAAAATAATTGGGAGGACAAGTAAGGAACTCTCAAGAAGAAGCACTTGCTATTATCAAGAGTTACGGTAATGCCATAAAAAATGACCTTTTGCCATAGACAGTCATGAGTTTGTCTTAAAGACAAACCATTTAATGAGAAGAAAAAATACCAACTGCTCTTTTATCTAATTACTTCATGTATCTTATAATTCTGAAATTAATTAATAATCTTTGTGAAGGGCAGAGTGAACTAATTCTAGGTTAGGAGAATGTTGGGAATTCAGTGTGTAGATTATACTTTTTAATATTTTCTGTTTTCTTAAAACATAATAATCTTTTAATTGTTTCAGAAAGGTGAGCAATGTGTTCCCTGGATTTATAGTATAGACAACATGCCTAAGGAAACAGGGAACAGAAGAAACTGTTGGTAAAAGCTTTTCTGCCTGCTCCTTTGTAAACATATTAGTTTTCAATCCTCATTTTGGTTTAATATACACTACACACTACGATATTGATGTGTTTAATTTATAATGAAGACTGATGCTGTTTCAGCAGTGGTATTGCTTGTTCTATTTCTGTCAGAGCATGTATTAAGCTGTTCAAGGAACAGCAAAATCTCCAACTGCTACATTAGCTGGACATGTCAAAATAATGCCTATTGAAGATTTTTCTGGGTTTCAAATATGGTCTTGAATGAAAAATGTCACTCTGATGTCAGTCATCCAGCTAATTGTCTAGAGGTCATGCTGACCTCTTGTATATATTTACGTTTTCTCTTATTCTTTTGCGACATGAGGTGTAGCCCCATGAAACTGGCTAATATAAATTAGTTTGAGAAAATACGTTTACAGTCTTAATGAAAAGATAAGTTGTGTGTGTTTTAAAATAGCACAGACAGATCTGTACTGCTGCATTTTAGATTTGCCAACTCTTCCATCAAATATGATTAAAGAGATTCACTCAAGCCCTATTCAGGTTGTTTTCAATTTTAACATTCTCTTAATAAAAAATCAAGATTGTTCTTTCTAATTACTACAGTTCAAAAATAATTTTAGCCTTTGGAATTCTGAATACTGGCAATATAGATGACATCATTTTACAAAACAAAGAGGTACAATTATTACATACTGTACTCTGTTTCTGCCAGATGAAGAAGTTAAATTCAGATATATTCAAATATTTCTGAACATCTGAACAGAAAACACTTTAGAGATGAAGAAATATGCAAAGTTACCTTAATATTCTAGTTTGTGTTTCTTAATACTGCTACAGGTTTGTATAAATTTGATCATCCCACAACCCACTTTGAAATACTTTCAAGGCTGCTATAGCTTTGAAAGTCTGCAAACCACCTTAAGAAGCCAAGAGCACAGCACAAGATGAGTTAGCAGATAATTCCTATGCAGCTTTCATAATGATCAATGTACACACTCTAGTAACTAGACATCTTCCTAGAAAATACGCTGCAGGACTCACAGATTACATGTTTTATGCAAAAGAAACCCATAAATTAACAGATCTCTACAGAAGGACTGTTGGAGGCTGGCTAGATGATGGTAGTGTTCTCTTGTGGCCTTAAAACATAGCAGCCTATCTGTAACCCTTTGTCTAGAAAACTTGCAGCTGCATAAAATGTAAAGAGCACACAAAGCATATCCTGGGGTGTATTTCTAGATAAAGACACGCCTGCAGTCGTGACTTCCTAAACCAACTTGTGTCACTAGTCCTGGAAAGTAGTCTGAGATTTCTGATAAAAGGTCACCACAGTCCAAAGGTCGTCAAAGTTCATGTGGTGATCTTCCTTATTTCTCAGGAGGGATCTCTCAGTAACCTAGGTGTGAGAAATGCTGTTCTGTATCAGGAGCATGGGTGTTGCTTGGCTCTCTGAAACCTGTGCAATGTAAGACAGTCTCTGTTTGCCTGTGGGCAGGTTCCCTTGCATTATATTCTTTGATACATTTTTTGGCCAGGATTTTGTGTGTTGATGCATATGGTTCCTTTTGTTCTGTAAAACTCAAAGTGGCTTAATCCTTCTGACCTTTAAGTCCTTGATTCTGTATATGCAATGCTGGAGCTACTGCTGTGCTCTGCACTGGAATTCCAGAGAGCTGGGGACCTCATTTCGTGCTCAGGAATGCAGGAGGCAGGACTGAGTCATTCCTCTCTCAGCCTCCGGACTGCTCATGGGCTGTAGTAACACCTTTCCTAGAACGAGCAGAACACGTCATACTAAATGCCTGTGTGCTGTTTTGGGCTTCCTGTGTGCTGATCCACAGGGTAAACAAAGCTCTAAGAAAGGAAGGGATGGACACTTAAGATATTATTTCCAGGGAGACCAGTGGGTATGATTAAAATGTTACCAACTTTACTAACAAACATATTTGGAGATCGTAAGAGAGTTATAAAACAGAGGTCGTTCGTGTTTGACTCTGACTGGTGTAGGACCTCTCTATGCTATCTTCCTGCAGCACATTTTCTAATTCAACTGTACCAGAACAAGTCACTTCCTACTCTTACACGGTGGCTCACAGTGGGGATTTGCACCAAAATGGTTGTGCTGCTGCTCTGCTGGCTGCACTGCTGCAAGGTCCAGTCTTCACTAACCATTTGGCTAGTTTTGATTTGTTAGCAGTCCCTTGTTTGTCCAGTGTAGACATAACCTTGTGCATTGTACTTTTAAAGAAACAATAAAGAACACTGAGATCCGGTACCTATTTGTCAAAATGCCGGTACTTAGAATCATAGAAAATCCTATTATACTTACAAAGAAAAGCATGCTAATACTGTTTTCCATGTCCTTTGGGTATCAAGTGTGCTGTAATAGAGGATCTTATGACAAAAAAATCAACATATAGCAGTTATTACAGAGCAGATTACAGATAAACACATTTCCTGCAGGAGAATCCCTGTTGAATGTGAAAAGATATAAAATGTAACTGTTAGTTTAAGTTCTTGCAGTTCGTTGACCTTTTGACTTTCTTATGTTCTTAACAAGCTTTCCCAAAAACCCAGCACAGAATCCCACCACTCCTTACACAATTCACAGAAGATATTGCAAAAGGTCAAGATTCATGGGGTCAGCAAAGGGAGAGACAGAACAACGGGGTTTCCACTGAGGAGCAAGTAAGAGGAGAGGTACGTTTAGAAAGTCCCCCTGTTCCTGATTTCAGGAGCTCTTCCACCCTAGCCAAGCCCTGGTGAGCTGCTTATGGCTAAGCCAAGAAGGTCGTTGAAGGGCATTGTTTTGCAAACCTGCCAACAGTTTTGAGTAAATTTTAGAAGCTCTGATTTTTCTCTTCACAGAATGTAAGTATGAAGTCCAGTTTTATGATCCAATGTCAGGTGATGACATTTCAATTCCAGCTGAGAAGCAGAGAGCTGTTTTCTTCTGGGAGCTGTCATTCTAGATTCGTGAAAATCTGCAGTACAATCATTCACCATCAGCAGGCTCACAAGTGCTGTTGTAATTGTTATGGAGATGTCTGAGGCTCTGAGCTGTTTGCTTTAACTCAGGTGGTTGGAGGCATCCAGGACAATTTGTCTGTGAGATGCACGGAATGATCAACAATGGCCCAGATCTACGTGACCACAATAATTCAGTGTTGATTATATGGAACTCATTATTATTTTAATTTGTAGAGGCCACAGTGGTTACCTTGAGTGATTCTTGCCCTCTGACTGTGGACACAGTGGTCATGCCTGATGACTGTGAGTATGCACAGCCAGGGTGAAGGTACATAACCACGTACCTGGCACTGCCTGCTTGTTCCTGAGCTGCGAGTGCAACTTGGAGTCTGCTGCAGCAGCTTTGGAGAACACTATGGAAAGGCTCTCCGGATGCAGACTGCTGTGCAGTTCACAGTTCGAGGGAGCAAAATGTGGGGGGGTGGTGGGGGTGGTTGTGTTTATTTTCTAAACCAAAGGCTTCAGGAAGGTCAGGCCCTCAGGAGCAGTCATTTGGCTGGAGCAGACCTCCCTCCCGGACAAGTGTTCTGCTCAGAGGGGACCTGGTGCTTTTTACTGTGCTCTGGGTGACACAACTCTGCTGGCTGACCCGCATAAGTCCCTTGACTCAACACCCTTATTCCACAGCGTTGCTGCAGCTGTGGGTCTCCTCCTGGACCTGATGGAAAGTACTCAATGCAACACCCAGGAGAGAAAGGGAACAGCAGCAAAAACACTGCTGAGCCAGATAGCCTGCCCACAAAATCCTGCTCACAGCAGCTCTTGGCATCAAGCTTCTAACTCCAGAGCCAGGTCCCAGGTCCCTGTTTTGCATTTTCCTTCTATTTGCAGTGAGAACACATCAGCCTGGGTGTAACCTCTCTCCTGAGAGGCCACCAATCCTGCCAGGCTGCAGCAAAACTGAGAGACGACAGAAACAACTGACAGAGCAAAGGGCGCCCACATAAGCTCATGGCAGCTCAGAAACCCAGGCTCTCCAAATACCTACTGAGGGGCCCCCTCCCAAAAATACTGTTTTCCACAGGAGACACAGTTTTAGTTTTACAATCTTCTGGTTTAATTTCAAGGTATTAATTATTCTGGGATAGTATTCCAATTATAATCAAAGAAGAAAAAATCAGCCTAGAAATACAAAGTCTGTGCTATTTTCTAGGGATTTTGCTTATGAGTGAAGTGTGAGGTGGAGTAGAGATGTGATAGTGAGTATGTGAATGGTGTGAATATTTTTATATCTATTCTGTTTGCTTTTTATATTCTTCCCCTCCATATCTTCTTTTTCTTGCTGAAAAAAATGGCTGAGAAACAGGTTGGTAAAGCAGGGTTTCTATGAAACCTTTACTAAGGAATAGGTGGGAAGGAGGAATCTCACGTTTCATGACAGATGATGAGCACTAGCAGCTCAGGATGACTGCCAGCTGAGGAATGACAGGATGCAGAGGTGGGGCATGAGCACACAACTGAGATGAGGAGGACAAAAACAATGCAGAGGGGTAGAGAATTACAAACAGAGAAAGAAAACAAAGCATGCTGGGAAAGCTTTCCAGTAATGAAGTATGACTTCAGTTAATTTCCTCTTATTGGTCCAAATGCATATTTCAAGTGTAAATGTGTGCCTAATCCACCTTGGCGTAAAGTATAAAAATAGGAACGTTTTCCCTCGGCCCTCGGTGACTGATGTATGCTGTGATAGTGCAGAGCTCAGAGTAGGAGTGGAAATAAGCCAGTGGGAGGAGGTGAGCAGGTACAGAAGGAGCAGGAAAATGAGTGGTGACACGAGTATCGCTTTCAGCCAGTCCATACACAATTGTTTCCCATGGGCTTGGAGAATGTGGTGCAGTTTACTCCTTACTCCAGCTTGCTCCTTAGCCTCTTGCTGCCTGTGATGTCTCATAGTTTCTCCTGCCATAAGAGTTGCTCATCCCTTTCTTCTGGTTACCCTCCCCCAGAAGAGCCACTGTTCCCCTGAGTACAAGCAGACAGACAGAAGGACGTGTACAACCATGAGTTGCCTGGGCAGGCATCTAATTTCCTGTGAGTGGAGGGAAGCAGGAGGCCGAGCCCAGGGCAGCTCCTCACTGCTATGAGGATGCGTCAGGTCAGGACATCCTGCTGGACTCACGCGCTGCTTCCTCCTGGGCCTTGTGCCCAATTCTGTTGCAACTGAGCCCAGACCTGGTTCTCCTCCTGTTTTGGGACTTCCCCCACCTGTGTCATGACTAGACTGGAGAACTGTAACCGTTCGCCATGCTGGAAGCATCCCCAGCAGAAGCAGGGCCAACAGGGAAGGTGAGGGAGAGGCCAGGAGCTGGCAGGGGGGGATGCTGGCCACCGTGTCAGGCCGAAGACTCCGGCTCCGGGTTTTCGCTGCAGCTGCCTCGAGCAGGCTCCGGCTCCCGTACTCCGCGCCCGGTTTTGCGCGCGGCTGCGCTGCCGTGTGGCGGCGGGGGAGGCTCCGGCTCCGTCCGGCGGGCGGGCGCGGATCCGGTGCCGGGATTTGCCCGGGGCCGGCTGGGGAAGTTGCCGAAGTTGTGCGGCGAGTGGCGGGGCCCGGCGCGTCCTTCCTGCGGCCCGGCCGGGGGGATGGAACAGCATGGCCGCGCGCCTCTCCCTGGCACAGGTACGGGCGCTGCGCGGCCGGCCACGGCGCGGGGCTGCCGCCGCCCGCTCCCGCCGCGGGCACGGCCGGGCGCCGCGGGGCTGCCCGGGGGGCCCGCGCTTTGTGCGGCCGCCGCCGCCCCGCAGCGCTGCCCCGCCGCTGTCAGGTGGCGGCGGGGCGGGGGTGTGTCCGTGTCTGCGGGAGGGAGGAAGGGAGGGAGAACGGCAGCGCGGGGCGGCGGGCGAGCAGCCGCGAGCCGCGACCCGGGGCTACCACGGGCGGGGAACGGGGTCCCGGCCGGCCGCAGGTGCCTCTGCCCGGGGCTGGGGAGCCCCGGCCGGGGAGCGGCCCTAGGCGGGCGGGGCACGGGGCTGCGCCGGCGGCGGTCGCGGTCCGTCTTTTGTCTCTGTTGGACTCGGGGCGCCGGGCTGGAGCCCAGCGAACCCCGTCCCGTGAACGCCGAGGGCGGGCGGTGCGCTCGGGCAGCGTTCGCGAAGGGGCTGAAAGGCGATAGCGCCGGGTTAAGGTGTCCGTGCCCGGTGCCAGCCCCGCGGCCGCCGGGTGCCCTCCCTACAGCGCGGGCACACCCGGCATCGAGGGGTTCTCCGGGGCAGCGAGGCCATGGGCAGGTGACCCTGGGAGGGACGGACGAATTCCTTGCTTTAACAGAAACCTGTCTCCGCAGATACTGCTTGCGAGTCCTTTTACCTTGGTTTTGGTGGGCCCCGTGGTGTGGGGACACTGTTGTCACATAGTGCCCATACAGGTGTCCCATAGTGAAGAGTTGTGCAGGTAATAGCCCTGAAACTTGGAGACTCTTGGCACTGTTTCATGCTCGTATGATCTCACTTCACCTCAATCCTTACTGCTCTCATTTTTTCCTGACAGTAATGGAATCACTTCACGCAGGTTGTTCTGTACTGTTAGGATCATGCCTTATTCCCTAGAGCTGCTACAGCTAATGAACGGCATTTTTTGATACTTTTTAATTTCATTTAGCAGTGACATGAGAAATTTTCATTCCTACCTGACATAAGGCTGAGGTGGGCCTATTGGTGCACCCTCCTGGCTTGGGATGCTTCAATCTGGTAGCCAGTTGTGATACTTACAGAAAGTAAAGCTGGTAAATAAGCTTAATGAATTGCTTAAGCACATGGAAGTAAACTTGAAAAGCTGGCAGCAAGGCTGCTCAATTTGCAGTTACTCACATAGTTCTCTTTTGAGAATATTATCAACCATTTCAAGGAAAGAAAGGAGGATAGTTCAGTGAAAAGATGAACAAATATGTGGAGAAAACAAATGTGTCTTTAAGAGTCTAAAGGTATAGAGTTATGAAGTACAGTACTTTTTGTGAAAGCTTGCTTTATATTGAAATTGCTAAGTTAGCCTTGTCTGAGTCTCTTTTTCAACAGTCTTGAAGTAAATGAAAAAGCTTTAAAGCATCTGCTTACTGAAGGGAAAGAAGTTTTCACAGAGCTGTTCTGGCTCTTCATTTGGGGAGAGAAGTGGGGTGTCAGCTCTCGTGTGTTCTACAGCAAGACATTGTTGCTTACAGGCTGTGTAATCCTTTCATTGTAGAATTTATTTACTTTTTTGGTCACATGGATGGGGGACTAAATACAAATGTAATAATGTTGACAGAAGCAGAAAAATCGCCAGTATCCTTAAAACCATTGTGGCTGCAGCTTACATCAGTGGTTAAACTGAGGGAGCTATTTCTGTGTTGACCATTTGTGCGGGGATTTCTTTTTTTGGCTTGTTTGTTTTTTCTTCTTGTGTTGCATAAGAATCATCTTAGAAAGCCAAGCAAGCCTGTAGATAATTTTTTTCAATGTAGGTTCTAACGTGTGGAATTTTAGGGTTATAAAAAGTCCTCACAAGTGGTGAAGTGTTCAGAATCTGTTGAAGAGCATGAGGAAGTGAAAATGAGGGTGTGGGGGTGGGGAGTGCAGTGGTGGCTGCACCGGGGTCAGTTACTGACACCAGCAGTAAAGGTGTGCAGGTGGGCACGATCTGCTCTAGGGCACATGCAGAGAGCAAGAGGCACATGAACCTGCACTCAGACTCACTGCTGGGTCCGATTTTCTGTTCCCTTTCCTGTGTTTGGTTTGACAGTACTTTAGCATGGCTGCGGCGTTGGGTTTTTCCAAATGAGATGAGGGTATTTTCAGATGACTTTGCAGCTGCAGTGTCTGAGAGGGCTGCACATCCTTTATTTGAATATCAAAGCTGTAATTTCAGTAATTGGAAACTTTTTGGTGCTAATTGTATTCTTTTGACAGATTAGTAAAAATACTTCGGGACTGTGTAGCTGTAGTGAAATTTATTACACCAAGTATGCTTGAACAAGGGTTGCAAACTGAAGGTGATTATCTCCCCTCCTCTCTCTCTGCAAGTAGTAGTCTGAAGTATCTTTCATCTCCTCATTTTGAACCCATTCTGCAACATCTTGTTGCCGCTTGCATTTGCTCAGTGAGTGTTACAGTCTGAGCATGACTGTGAATTTAATGTGGAACTTCTAAGGGAACTTCTACCACGGGAGTGTTTTGTTGTGGTTGCCTTTAGTTTGGAAACAAGCAAACAACAGCAATGAGAAGGAACTGTCCGATCTCACAGATTGTCATCTGTTGTTGGAAAAGTCAAGTTAAGCTATAACCAATATAAGGGATTGTATTTTTTGACCTTCCAAGGATATTTGCTTATCTGACCTATTTCATATGGGGAATTTAGGGAGGAAGAATAGAAAACTGAAGATGTGGAAAATGGATGTTGAGAATGGGGAAGAGGTGTTTCTTGAAAGGTGGGCTAGTAAGGACATTCAGTAACTTCTTGTTGCTCTTGAAAATTGAACTTGTGGTTTATTCTGAAAAACTGGTTGTGATTGAAGGGGAAGCTCACAGTTCAGGGAAGCACTGTAAAGAAATATTCAGGAAGAAAAGGAAGATAACTGTGTTTGTCTTCCTGATGAAATGCTTTTTGTGAGAAATGTAGTAGTTGTCTTGAAGTAGTTTCGAGCTACTTTGGTAAACGAGACAAAATCATGTAATATCAATTTGCATCCTAATTAGCTGCAAGTCTCATTTTAGACTTGTGTATTGTGTTGCAGAGTTGAGAGTGCTGTGCTGTGTTGTTGAAGGGAAACATGGAGTATTACACTGAGGCTGAGCTGGTTGGATTCCTGTCTCGTGCACACATTGCTGGGATTAATGTCTTGTTACTGGAATACACAGGATCCGAATACTTGCAGTGTGAATGATACCCTCATTGTAACTCACATGTTATGTATAGTGGAGAGCCAGAGATTTTGAGGTCACTGGCAAACTTCTGATTTCTTTTTTTTTTTTTTTTGAAGGAATCAGCAAAATGATCAAATTAAGATCATAGTTTGTTATTTTTAGTAGAATGAGGAACCCGTTGTTCCTCTTTCTGTCCTGCAGATGAAGAAACCAGAGTATGCATGTGTGTGTTAAACCTGCATATAGAGGAGGCTGACTGCTCCTAAAGCAGATAGAACCTAAGTTTTTTGATTAGTATTGCATCCACCATGTTAGAGAGAAGCTGCCTCAAAAAAGGCAGTGGAGCTACTCTTTGATGTTGCACAGGCTTTGTTCAGTACTGATTAGAAGATGGTGGAGATCTTCTGTAGCAATTTGAAAATTAAATGGAACCCTTTCTAATTATGCAGTGGCAGACATCTCTGCAGAGAGAAGACAGCAGTTCTTGTGCCTGCTTCAGCTGTTCAATGGGAAAGAGAGTGCTCAATTTTGAAGTACTTGGTAATAATTGTATAGAAATTTATGGAAAATATTTTCTTTCCTTTTGTTATTGCTGTAGGAGATGTTCTTGGTTGTATAATTGAAAGTGGTAGAAAGCTTTACCCTGAAACACTTCAGCTGAGACAATAAAGCAACAGAGGAAAAAGAGAGAAGTTGATTATTGTTTTGAAATGGCATTGTAAGGAAACCAGCTTGCCTTGAACTTACCTGCTTTTTGACTGGCTGACTACAGGAAGAACATTTAAGGCCAGATTGTGTCTTTTGGAAACTCTTAAAATGAGTCCTAGAGCTTTGTGTCCTGATAGAATACAGTATCTTGGATTTTAATCAGGATAGAATAGCTTGTTTCTCTCCTGCTATTTCATTGGGGTTGGAGGGGGAAATTACTTTTGTTTTTTTTCACAGACAGCTTTTGTTTATTTGTTTTTAAGCCTTTTTGGAAGGACGGTTGTGGCTGGATGGGGTGGACAGACTGGTAATAGTATCTTATTACACCTAAATGCAAATGTGCCAGAGGCATGAAAACATGGGGATTGATTGACAACAGAAGATGAAAAAGATGGGTATCCCTGAAGGTGTTTTTTATTTCCTAGGTTAGCATTCTAGAGTTCATAGGTTTGTATCAAAGGTTGTAATTACTACAACACTTATTACCCTTATGAAGTGATCAACTTTGAAATGGAGCCATAATAAAGTCTTTCTATTTTTGTACGCTGTGGAATCTGACCTTTTCTCCCTCCCTCATTTTGCATTTAAAACAAATGCTGTTTTGCAAATGGCTTTTACAAATCCCATAAAAAGAATTTTGCCAGGTAAATTCTATGGCAGTCCTTGGAAAGGTGTTGAACAGTATTTTTTTTTCTTATCCCAGAAGAATATCTTAGTTTATGTTTGCATCTGTTGGTTTATTGTGGGATATACTTTGAAGGAAAAACAAGTCTATTAGTAGTAAAATAGTCTGGGAAACTTTTTTATTACTGTTACTCTATTCACAGGAAATTCCAGTTACTGCAGTGATGCTGATATTAAAATGAATATTGGAAACACTAATGAAATAAATAAGAATTATTGGCTCGTCCTCTTTAAGTACTGAATGAAAAGATTGTTTTGCACTTAGTGTTTCCATTGCAGGACTTCAACACGATGTTTCCTGTCCAGGAGTGACAATGATCAGTTTGGCTGTAGTAAGGAAACATTTGGCTGAACAAAGGGTGTCGTTGGGCAAGAGGGATGATGCACAAGGATCGATGGTTCCAGCGGCTGCCTTGGCCAGCTCCGTTCTACTTTTCTGCTCACAGCTTTTATTTTTGTCCCATGCCTAGACTTTTACATTCTAATGAAGTAACACTTAGTAAGTCAAATATTGGAATATTTGGGAGAACTATCCCTCTAGGTTGCCAAGTGGGGAAATAAAGCATGTGAGGTTTAGGTAAGAAAATGCAGTGTGCTGTGGAGTGCTGGAAAGCGATGGAAAGTTGTTCATTGTATTGGTGTTGTAGTAGTCTGAGGGCTGGCAAAAGTTGAATATATTTTGTTAGGCTATTTTAAGGGATGTGTAACTGCATGCTTAGTTGATGGCTGAAATAATAAAAGTCTTTGGGTACCAGAGCAAAGTCAGAGCAAGGTTAAGCTATAAAAATTGAGATATTGCAGTGAATACCAATGATGGTTTCCTAGCATACGTAATTTTTCGTGTCTGGCTATGGGAGAGGTATTTCCCACCCACCTCCCAGCAATCAAATAAAACCTTACCAGCTGTGTTTCTCTCTTGTTGCCCCCTCACCCCCAAACACCCAAAACCCCAAACCAAACCAACAACAACAAAACCCACAAAAACCCACCAAACACAAAGCCAAAAAACCAGCTAGAAAATCAGAAGTTGAGTCTGGGGCAGTGTACTTGCTGGATAAGCTCTGATGGAAGCTCTCCTGTTATTTCTAGCTGTACTCTATAATTTGCTTTTTGAGACATTCTGGTGATGCTGCACACTTTCTGTAATTGCACAGTATCACACTAAACTAATTTCTACCAAACATCTTCTCTTAGTATTTTCTGATAATCAGCATCTGTGAACATGGAGTACTCAGCCAAAAGAGCAGCTGTATTAGCTGCTGCTGTAGGAAAATGGATGTGGTTTTATTTAAGCTGTCGCTATTTATACAATCTGTAGTAAAGGTTTTTACAAATAAGTGATTGACAATATATATGATACTGTTGGTTTCCATATTTCCATTTGAACATCTGAATTTTAAATCCAGAGAAGCTGCTTTGTTGGACTCTGTACAAAGGTCTGCAGATCCTGGGGTTTGAGATCATATTCCTCTTAAGGGGGAGAACTCTGATTTTGGATAGTATTTGAAGTTACATGTTTTGGGCTTTTGTAGTAAGTATTGTGTAATTAGCTTGTATTATGCTCAGTTGTTCCCACAGGGTTTGTGAGGGCAATACTCTGTGAGTTCTAGGGTTATCCTCTGCATAAATGCCTTTGGTTTAGGCAACATGCACTTCATGAAAACAGTATCTGATTTTGTGCCTGTTTTTACATTGGGGAAGAGAGGTAACCCTAACACTTCATTTCTTGCCAATCTGTTGGGCAAGGGTGTTTAGTGTAGGCCAAGAGATTAGGTTTTGCATTGTTTCAGGTCTCTAGATTTTTTTTTGAGTTTCTAAGAATAATTTAAAAATAAAGAAAGAGCCTTTTCCAAGGGAGCTGTTTTATCCTTGTCCACTTAACTTTAGGTCAGCCCTGAATGTCTGGTAGATGGCAGAGGAATGAAGGCAGAAGTTATCCCCAACAAGGGTTCAAGTTACAAAACCCAAAGTTAGAATATTACTCTGTTTTAATGTGGTACCATTGCTGTGGATTTAGTTGTGAATCCAGGGATTAATTTGGGTAGCTGAAAACTTTACAGACTGGTTGCATATGACACTAAATTCTAAAGAATGATGCAGTGGATAGTGAAATAAAATTATATTGCTTTGTACTCTAATATTAGAGAGCACTTCCTAGCCTGAGTCGTTTCAGGTTTCTGCTTTTGCCCATAGGCGATGTTGCCTAAGAGTTCCTGTTTCACACAGCCTCACCTGGTGACCTGGGGGAGGGAAATCTGATCTGGGGTGGTGTCAATGACTGCAAAACAAGAAGTCAGTCTCCTAAAAGTTACAGCACGAAGAGCTTGTCCTAGTCCTCATTCATCATTGTATGGAATAAATCCTTAATGCTTCTTTGAAGAGCATTGGAGAGTGTTTTATATCTTTATTTGTCCAGGGAGAGGGAAATTAAAATCTGGATCTTCAGGGCTAATTTTCTCTGTGTCTGTTTTACAGCTATCGAGTGCAAACCCTGTGTATGAGAAATTCTATCGACAGGTATGTATGTTCTGAAAGAACAGACCTCATTTCGATTTTAAAGAATTGAAATTCTTTTGCTACAGGCTCAGCCTGGCCAACAGTGCATAAGCAATAAAAGCTCAAGAAAAATTATAGTGCTTTAAAATGTTTTTTTATAGTAGCTAACCCTTAGGTCTGAGCTATATTGGTATAAATTTAATATTGGTTGTAGGATGCCCCTTATTTTCTAGGGAACTGCTAGGTATGTATAACATACATCACTTGACAGTTCTAACAGACTGTGAGGTCTTGGTACAGAGCAAATTCTTTAAAAATGCTGTATTAATATGTTCTTTATTTCTTTTTACAAGTGAAGATGAATTTCTTGCATTTGTAGCTTAGTATCCCCAGAGTTGATCATAGGATGTTGTAAGGAGTGAAATTTGAATAGAAGGCCACTGAATGTGAAAAGAATGCCGTAGTTCTTGCAGCTTCACTCAACAGATGCAAATCTTTTGACTTCATGATGTAAAAATAAAAAATACGTATAAATAAAATATAAGAACATAAATTTTATTTATCACTTGTCTTTTATATTTTGACCCAGCTATACTAAGGTGTCTTAATTCCTATAAATACAACTTTTTTTAAAAAATAGCTGTTTCACGTATTCTATAATAGCAGTATTTTCTGTCACGTACGTAATGTACTGTATTGTACAAATGTAATGTAAAAACTTTCAAGGAAGTTAAACTACATGACTGTATAAAACAATTAAAAATAATTTTGTTTTATAATAGACCTGATGAGTAATTGATGAACCCTGTAAAAAAACAACCTCATAGGAAGGTTTTTTTTCCCTTTGTGCAACTGGTAATGTTCCTGTCTGTTGGTCCTAAGACAGGTTACAGTGTATATGGCCTCCTTATTTAGGAGCTTCTTTTGTGTGTCAACGTCAGAATGTAAACTTATCTGCTGGAGAAGGGACAAGGCCGTGATTTCTCTCCATGCTCTATTTTTGGATTGTGCTTAGAGGATTAGTCCCATTATCAAGTGCAAAAAACAGCAGTTCAAGTGTATCAGCCTATGATGCCTGAAAAGTCTGAGCTTTCCATTGTACTTTAATAGGGGATTTTCTCCACTGCAGGAGAGTAGCAGATTTTAAATTGCTAAACTAGAAGAGAGAGTTTAACTTGATCTAAGTTCAGATGGCTTCTGGTGGCTGAAGGAGATAGTATCATCCTCACAAAGTTTTCCTTCAGATGGACAAATCCACTGTGTGTTTATCTCTAGGCATTGGATTAAAAACCTTAGGAGAGTCCCTTATCATAAGATACCATTGTAAGGGCACAAGAAAAGGCTGGGAACTGATTGTTCTGCACATTGTGTTTCCTAGCTCAGTCCTTCTGACTCACTGTCAGGTACCACCTTTGCCATATGCCTGTATGTCTCTTCCTCCTGACTGCAGTTGCTTAACCACTGAAGTGTGGAGCAAAAACTTGGATAAAGAAACTGAATTGAAGCACAAATGTGATGCTGGTTCCTAAGTCAGTATCTTCCGTTTGCTGGAATACTGTGAAACTGGAGCACTATTTGTTGTCCAGCGGTTTCAGTAGTGTACAGGAACAGGGATTCCTTAAACATGATGTTACTGTTAGTGAAGTGGTGCCAATATGGGTTTGTTTTCCAGAGGATTATTTTTCTGACTTGCTCAGATGAACTCTTTGCTGCAAGCATTTTTCCTAAAGAGGAGCTTTCAAACGTGTCTAAAGACTTCCAGTTTCACTAGGGAACTTTTCCCTTCCATTCCTCAGATAAGGAGATGTCAACTTTCAGAACAGAAACATTAGAAAGACATTTCCCACTTTGTCTTATGGTGCTGGTGGAGTGTGCTTTTATATGAATAAATTCATCACCTGAAACAGCTCTGATGCTGAGCACACTTCCAGTTCTATCACAAACTTAAAGGAATTCATCTGGCAAAAGGTGTGTTGTGAAATGGGTGTAAATCCTGGCCTTTGTACTTAGAATGAGATTGGAATCTCAGCCTTTCAATAGGGACTCTTTTCTTTCGAATAAGTATTTTTCTGTTTAATCTTTTATAGACTGACTCAAAGCAGGGTGAGGTTAAAGGATAGATTTAAATACGTGTCATAAAGCGCTAGGAAATTACTTAATCACATGATGCAGTGCAGCAGGGAAGCAGTGCTGAATTCGTGATGAATCCCGAGCTGAAGCACTTCTCACTGTTACCTTCTGACCTAATCACATCAGATACATGTTTGTAACTTCTGATAATTCCTGGTCCTGCAAAAGACAGGCTGTAACAAGGGAGTTGTTGGCTGATGCAGCTGTGGAAACGGCTTCTTGCACATCAGGGAAAAAGCTCTGCCAAGCTGGTATGTAACTGACCAACACCAGCAATCATCCCAGTGCAATAATCAAACATAAGTACCCTCACCCCAGCATTCAACACTCAGTAATTTGTAAAGAAATGGAAATCAGCCCTTTAAAAAATAGTTACTAAAATTTAGATAATTAATTGCACAAAAAGAAACTAGATCAGTATTGGGTTAAGTAAGAATCCTGCTTAAACCCCTTAAAGTCGCCTTCCTCTGGCTTGGACTTAGGGAAATAAAAAGTAAACACAGCTGATACTGTGGTGTTTTGTGACTTTCTTGAAAGAGAAGTCCTAGGCTGGAGGTTTTCTGAGTGGATGCCAAGATTGTTGTGCTCACTTATGTGCAAGGTCTACTCCACTATTTGAAAAGGGGGTTTGATGCAGTGTCTTGGCAACTTTGTGCCTATAGGTAACAGCTCTCCCATAACTCAATTAGCCTAATTGCTAGGCTGTAGTGTTTGTAACCTCCTTGCCCTGACCAGGGCATCCTCAATTATGGGAAAAACCCTCTCCAAATTAAGATCATACCGGTTATGTTGAAAACAAAAGATGATTTCACTTTCATATGAAATTATGCTTTTGGGATTGCTTTCAGAGTGTTTTGTTCCCTTTCGGAAGTGTCTACAGACAACTGCTGCAGCATTCTTTCCAAATGATAAATTCCCTACAGTCGTTCAGGAGCCAGTTCTAATCCCGTCTTGGGAAGCTGTTAGCTTTGAGCACCTTGTGTATGCTGCACCTGTGAACTTGGGCAGTTGGTCTTGTGTTCCAAACGCATTATTGAATATGGGCTTTGTTTAAACACAAAGCTGTGAGACTGTAAATGGTGCAGTTATCATCAGCAGCATGCCTGTGGGATGTAGTAAGGCTGACAGTCTGAATTGACTGAAGATACCCTTACTCCTGTTTTCCATTCTGTGCCCTTTTTGAGAATCCTTTTCTTTAGGCTCTCAAGGACTCTCAGCTTTTCCTCTATTTCCCTTGTCCTTACATCACCGTGTAGGTGATGTAAGTTTTCCTTCTTTCTTTTCCCACTTGAAAAGGTTCAGTTTAGGTACCATTTCCACTTAGGAACTTGAATAACTCTGTATTTTAATGATCTCCCTATTGATCCAGGGAGAAATTCGTGCTGGTTGGTATTCTGCCAATATTCTGCCAATACCAACTTCTTCATTGTGTAAGTAAGTTTTGCTTTAGGGAGTATTTCCCTCTGCTATGGTGGTAAAGGTATCTTCAGAGCAGAGCCTTCTTTTTCAGACCCTAACAGTAATGAATGCAGAGATGGACAATGAAATGTGATCAAACCCTGGAGTTCTCTGTTCTTAAAATCGCATGTTTTGATGGCATCAGGAAGAAAAGCTTGTGATTAGGAAGGGCTAATTAGATAGGTTCGGAAGATTGTCCTCGAAGTGACTGTTAATTTGAGCATTCTTCTTTGGTAGCTTTTTGAGAGCCTGTGTGAAGAGATGGCATCAATTCAAAAGCTAGTTTGTCATGTGAGGGTTTTTTTCTCCTCCAGGTTGACTCTACTAATGCTGGAAGAGTATTAGCTTCTGATGCAGCTGTTTTCTTGAAAAAGTCTGGATTGACAGATTTGGTACTTGGAAAGGTATTTAATGATGATTATTTAATTTATTTAATTATCCTGTCTTCTTGCTTCAGTTAGTATGCTGTTTAAATTAAAATACTTAGTAGTACTACAGGATACATGATCTTCCCTAATGTATTTTCAGTTGTTCTATCCAATAGTTTCCAGCTTCAGAATCCTTGCTTATTCTACTGTGTATGTAGCTTGTGGTGGAAATTGAAGCGATATTTATATTTGTCACCACAAATAAGTGCTATCAGGGGAGTTAAGATGTGAACTTTCCTCCAAGAGGCCGTTGTAAATGGAAGGAGGACTTGCCAGCTTCCTCTCCGTGCTGTGAACACTTTGTCTCTTGTTTTTTTTATGTTTTAGATTTGGGACCTAGCTGATACTGATGGCAAAGGTATCCTGAACAAACAGGTATGTTTATTTCTGTGGTGTATGACTCTAACCATTACCCAGCCTTGAAACAAGATGAAAGTTGAATTTTTTGGTTCAAGAAAGCAGTTTTTCGAACAGATTTTTCTCCTAGATTTTTCTAATTTTAACTGGCTGTGCAATTCCCATTTGAGTGGAAGCTACAATAAATTAAACAGCCTTCAGCTGCCTCATCAGCTTTTCTCCAGGTTGTAAAATGGGCTGATGTGTAGCTGTGCAATCTGCTGAGAAGTAATTTAAGGTTTAATGTACTGTATTTACTAAGAAGGTGACATTTTCCTCATAATCTTGTAGGAAGCAGTGCAGAAATTAAAATTCTTGTAAAGTCTTCAAAATTCTTATTTCTTTCATTTTGGTGGACTTGACATTAGTACATTCTTTTTGGAGTTGTCCTTCCCAAGCTGTGGCAATGAGCAGTGTGGGGACAGACTTTACATCTCTGTGGTGCTACCACAAGCTCTGATGTGTGTTGTTGTTTGATTTGAAATATAGTTCCTTCAATAACAGTCCGTGGAGAGGGAACTGCTTCTTCCCGTGGTAGGAAGAGGAGGAGGTTGTAATGCCTACCAAACAATTTTGGGGTATTTTGGGCTTCTTTTGGTTCATTTTTCTGTTTTCCTCCGCTTCCATCAACCATGTTTGGGCTCAGCTGAGTTCCTCCAAGATAAACAGCTGTAATGGCACTTCAAATTTTCACTGTTCTGTCGTAGAAGAAGAGAGTGCTGAGAATGACTACACTGGCCAGGAAGTTACCAATTTCTTGGAAAATTAATTGCAAAATTTGTCTTACTGGAGTAATCCAGCAGTTGCTGGCTGCTGCTTTCTGTCACTTTCTGACCCCCTTTGAAGCCATGTGCAACTTTTCATATATACAGCAATACTAGAAAAGCTCTTAATTCTTCTGAAACTTTGGAGTGTTTTTTAAAATTATACTTCGATATAACAAATCCTTCAACATTTCTCTTTTTTCTCTGTAGGAATTTTTTGTGGCTTTGCGACTTGTAGCATGTGCACAGAATGGATTGGATGTTTCCCTGAATAGTCTTAACTTGCCTGTTCCTCCACCAAGATTTGTAAGATTTCTTTTTTAATTGAACATATTAGTAAGAACTGCTTTTAAGTGAACAATTAGAAGTGTTTGGTATAAATACCAAACACTTCAGAGGGTGATGTTGTAGGGCAGTGGGGCCCTACAACAGGGAAAAATCAAGCAATGTGGAATAAGCTGCTACGTGTTCTAGGGGGCATTTGAATATAAAATTGTTTATAATTTGAAGGTATGTGATATTTGTTCTATTAGTGTTGTCCTTAATGGAATAAACATTTTAAATTTTTTGCTCTAAATTTTGGTATGAATGACTAAAATGCAGTTCTGGCTTTGAGAAGCACCTTCTCAAATAAGGGGGTGGTTTTGCAAAGTTAGAATCATTTCTCTTTTAATGTGTTTGGTGGTTTTTTTCCTTGTTTTTCCTTAGACTGATACTAGTAGTCCTTTGCTACTCAGTGGAACAGCATCAAGTGATCTACCATGGGCTGTAAAGGTAAACTAAATATTAGCTGTTACCTAGAACTGTTACCTGCTTTGCAGGAAAACATGTCTTTCTGAGAAAAATCTAATGCTACATTTCTAAAGTATCATAGTTACCATTCCTGTCAAATCTGTAATTGGGCTAATCGACCTAATTTAGTAAGAACACTTGACCCTTGGGAAATCTCTTCATGTTTAGAAATTTAAGATAAAGAAAAAAAAGGGTTTGTTACCTGAAGCCATGAAAGTAATTGAAGAAGAAATCTCAGAGGGTTTTGATGAGTCTCTGACTTAAAAATAGTATCTTTTTGATGTTTTCTTGTAAGCATCAGGAACTGCAATGTGTGTTTATTAAAAAAAAGTCAACACTTTTGAAAGAACTACTACTTCTTAGGCAGTGAGTGTGACTGTTAGCATAAGTAATATTTTTCTTCTGCCCCTGCAGCTGGAAGACAAGGTCAAGTATGATGCTATTTTTGACAGCCTAAATCCAGTGAATGGACTGTTGTCAGGGGATAAGGTGAAACCTGTACTCCTTAACTCAAAACTGCCAGTGGATATCTTAGGACGGGTAAGAATATCTTTCTTCTTAATTGTCAGTTCACAAATAATACCTGTGCTGCAGTACCTGTTTTTCAAACTGAAGATTTTTAGTAATGAATCTAACTATTAAATAAGATCTTAGGAGTGCAACTGTTAAACTAAAAAGTAAAATTTCTTTTGCTATTTGGATAGATCACCTCCAACTGCAGTGTATCAGTTAACACTTGGGTCAGGGCAGGGTGCCTCTGTCTCCAACTTAAGAATCTCTCTGCTTTTGCATGGTTTATGTGAATTTACATTGCTCACTGAAAACTAATGCTGTTAATAGAACTGGAGATATGGTGGAGGGAGGCTGTTCTCACATTTGTTTTTAATGAGGTTTTAAGTAGGAAACTGCTGCAGTTTAGTCAAAGATCCCTATATTCTGCTTTTTATTGGTAGGTGTGGGAATTGAGTGATATTGACCGTGATGGAATGTTGGATCGAGATGAGTTTGCAGTTGTAAGTATCTTCTGCCTCTTGGGATTTTGAAAGCCTGATGGCAGGGTTTAAAATAGATGCACTGTGTGTTAATTTCTGATTGTGTGGTTCATTTGTTATCTTTATTCAGAGTCCTTAATCAAGTTTTACTGCTGTTTAATGTTTCTGTCAGTTTGTTGAATGTGTCTCAGTACACAGCAGTAACTTTCTTTGTGGGTTAAATGAGCCATTAAAAACTTACACCTGAGATCTGGTGTCCCATGAGACACTGAATGTCTTCAGTGAGTTTTACCTTAACCTTCAGTATTTATAGAACTTGAATGCCTCAAGGTGTCCTTGAGGAAAGTTCGTAGCAAGTTAGAATTTTAACACTATTAATGCCACGACTGATGAAATAATTTAAGAAATGCTAAATAAGAGATGGCCACAACAAAAGAATTAGCTGCTGAGTGGAGCAATTTGTGGAAAAATGGTGATAAATTAAAGTGTTTGAAGTCTTCTCTCAAGTAAAATTCCACAAGTACTGGTACAAGCTTGGAGACTCATTTTAGTGTTCTAAAAGATACTGAACTTCACTTGCTAAGCACTGAACCTCAAAAGAAAGTAGTAATGAAAAACACAATTTAGAAGGCAATGAGCTGCATCAGTTGAGGGGCTTGTAAAGGGGAAGCATAATGAAAAAATGCTACAAAGTTATTTGTTAATTAATTCTTTAGTCTCTCTCTCTCTCTATATATATATATCTAATATATTTACATCCACACACCTTTTTTTTTCTTGTTCAGGCCATGTTTTTGGTATACTGTGCTTTGGAGAAAGAACCAGTGCCAATGTCCTTGCCTGCAGCTTTGGTGCCACCATCCAAGAGAAAACCTCTCAATGTTCCAGGAGCAATGCCATTAATTCCATCTTCAACATCCACCAAAGAGTCTCATCAGTCCTTGCCACCTGTAGGCATTTTAGCTGCCAAAACACCATTACCACAGGTACAGTTCTGAAGTTACTGGGGATTAGAAGATTTCTGCTCTTAATGCTGTGCTTCAGGGACTGCCTGTATGAAGAGTCTTGATACGGGTTTTTAGTTTGCTTCTTGCCCTGTTGATTGGTTTTGGGAGGCTGATGGGAAGACCAGATATGGAGAGTTGTAAAATTTGCACTGTTTTACTTTTTCTGGATGTCTTCGGATCTAAACAGTTGGATAAAAGAATATTGTTTAGTACAGATTTTGAAGACATTTTAAAAACGAACTATTTCAAGCTCAAAAAAAATAGTAGTCCAGGTACATATCTGCAGAGCACAAGTCTCTGGCTGAAGACTGATTTGAATATGGACAAGTTCTTAAAACAAATTGTGGCAGTAATGTTATGTGTGTGCATGTGTGCAATTTGGAGAAGACATGAATTAAAATGGAATAGATAAGTGCAAGCAATTGGAAAAGTAAACAAAAGGTCCAGTATATCCACCTCGACACAGGAGATTTGATTTTTGTTCTGAATGTGATTATTAAGCAACTTGGTGCCTCTTACTCTCCCCAGCATCTTATTTACTCCTCATCATTTTAGAGACCAGAATTTGGGAAATGTCTTTCCAAGCAGATTGTAGCTTACTGTATTAAAACTAAGAAAAAAAATTGATAAGGGTATTTGAGGTAAGAACTGTGGTACTTAATGCATCAAATGCTGCTTGGACGTTTGGGTACCCTTATTTGAGTGATCAGTAAGAAACTGGCATCTTAATTTTGGAAGTGCCAAGGTTTTAATCTGGAAATTTCCTTGCCTGAAGGTAAGTCTTGCTGTATGTGTTGCAAAGCAGTGCCATTCTGGGTGAGTTTGTATACAGCACCATTTGGGAGTCATCTGTTAATTGGCCGTATGCACCGAAATTAATTGGCATCCATACATGCACTTGAAGCCATTTTCACTCAAAAAAACCCCAAACATCTTTATATTAGCTGAGTGTTGTGAAAAATTGCTCAAGTAACAGAAATGGCAGTAATTCCCGTCTTTACCTTGTTCAGATGTAAATTCTTCAATTTAGAATGTGCCAACTATTAACGACCTGGGCTTGAGCAGCTCTCCAGTCGGTCCAGCTAAAGCTCCCCAGCTGTGTAAAGGGGAATAAAGTTGATAGAGCCAGACAGTCAGCAGGACTGTGACTGAGCACAGCGATGAGGGAGTAGATCCAGCTTCCAAGGGATGCCTTTATTGCACAGGCAAAGAGGCAGAGCAGCACCAAGCAGCCTTGGCGCTTCACTGAGGGAAATGCTTCACTTCTGCTTTTGGAGCTGCTTGAGGATCTCTGCATGTCTATTTTGGAGGATAAAACTTGTTCATGAACTAGGCACCTGTATCACTTTTTTTAAAATCTGTGCTGTAGTCCTTGAATTACGTAACTCTGAACTGGAAACAGAGCTTGCCTATATCTTAGTATTGTGCTTTTGGTTTTTTCCCTTCCATCCTTACCCCCCTTCAGTGGGTTGTATCGCCTGCAGACAAAATTAAGTACGATGAGATCTTTGTGAAAACTGACAAGGACATGGATGGATTTGTGTCAGGTGTGGAAGCCAGAGAACTATTCCTGAAGACAGGACTGCCTTCTGCTCTCCTTGCGCATATCTGGTAGGTTTTTCTCTGTGACAGCTGTGTAGATGATGGCATCGTTCTCACTTCTTGCTATGCTGACATTTCTCAAAGTGAGGTTTTTGTGTATAATAGCATGGCCTTTGTATATTCAGTGGTAACTTACTTGCTTCTGCTTTGGGATAGAAAGGGGTGGAAAATGGGTTTATGTCTGAACACAGATTTTTACAAATACTGCACTTCAGCTGTCCCTGTGTAGTTGAGACATCATAAGATCATACATCACAGGTATTTATTCACTGCTCCTACCCATATACGGGGAAAGGGAATTTTCTATAAAATTGTTAGCATGCAAGATTTATGTCCCATCCCATTCTACAACTTGTCTTCCCTTACAGCTATGCATTCATTTAGCATTACATTCATTACAGCAATGCCTTCATTACACTGCTTTTTTAATTCTTTCCCCACTATGAGCTGTTGCAGGGGACTCTGATAGGAACAACTTTTTTTTTTCCAAATTGTGGTTAGCACAACCTCTAATTTAGGAAAATTAGAAAAATGTAAATAAACTTGTGTTGACTGTGAAGGTGTTGCTAGTGACCTACAGCCTTGATTGTGCCTTTCACCAGAGCAGAGCTGTGGGCCTCAATAAGCAAAGTGAAAGTGGCTGTGCGTGTTTGAGTGATATTTCCTGTGTCTATACTGTTTGGTTTTCGAGAGGAGATACACCCTAGCAATTTTCACATTTGTAAATGACAGCAAGTACACTAAATAGGGCTGTACTTGGAGAAATGAGGATTTTTTTTATTTCATGTGCATCTCTGTACAGGGCTCTCTGTGACACCAAGGACTGCGGAAAGCTTTCAAAGGAACAGTTTGCTTTGGCTTTCCATTTAATTAATCAGAAGTTAACAAAGGGCATTGATCCACCTCAGGCTCTGACTCCAGAGATGATTCCACCTTCAGACAGGGGTGTCAGTTTACAGAAGGTAAGGATGGGTTTGGTGTTTTTGGTGTAAATCTCAAACAAATAATATTAACTTCAAAGGCTACACAAGAAGCAACCTCAAGTGCTGGCATACCTTAAATTTATCATAATATCAGGAAGAAAACAAGTCTTAGGTGCAAAGAATTGACAGAAAACTTCCATCCATATTTCAAAATGAAGCTGTCATTTGTTACACCTGCCAACCAAGTGGAGAGATCTTATGTTGGGAAAGCATTATTTTCTCTTTTAAAAGAATAATCCTGCTGCTGCCATTTTAAAGAAATTTTAGTTTTCATCTGAAATGACATGCACAAGTTCAGTGCTTTTCTCCTAATATGTTCAGTTACCTTTTTCACATCGATCTTTTTTAATAAGTTTGGAAACAATGTGAACTCAAAGTTTAGAATTATATATTTGAAGTTTTAAAAGTAAATGGTCCTCCATTTTATACCTCACAGGTAGTTTAGATACCTCCATAATCTGTTGGTTGCCATCTCTCTTAATCCAGCAGTAAACTGTACCTCAGCAGTTCAATTTGTAGTTACTCAGAGTGATAGAGGTCATCACAAATTCTTACATGTTTTGTGCATCATGAAGTCTGATGTGAGTTACCTTTTCTTGGTTGTGCAATACATTGACCTAATTCTACAACTTTCTTAAGCAGAATGAAAAATTCACACCTGAAAAAAGAAACTCAAAATTTGGCACTACTTTTTTGAGTTTCTGTAACTGGTATCTAATTCGTTTTTACATTCTGTTTTTAAAAAGTAATTGCTTTATTTGCAACTCTACTAATCTTTTTTGTATGTTTGCTTTCCTTTCTATGTCTCTTTTCTAGTTTGGACTGTTTTTTCCATTCTGCACCACTCTGCTTTTCATCCTAATTATTCTGTCAGTTTGTTAACTCTGCTTTCTCAAGGTTAGAGAAACTTTGCTTTTCTAATATTTACTGTCTGTTGGTTTAATAATGAACATCCTTCTAAGACTCTCCCGTAGTCACTGAATTAGCCCAGCACGTCTCTCAAGTGTCACCGTGTGCTGCGGTCTCAGGTTCTGCCGATTTCCGGTGCTGTTCATCTGGAATAACCCCGAGGTTCTCCTTGGGCCCAGACCTCTGTGGCTGTTCCTGTTGGCTGCTTAAACTGAAAAGACAAAATGCTGTGTCTTCCTGGTGAAATTGCTGGGGAAGTGGTGACAGAGTAGTGGCCCAATGTGGCATTTGGCAGTTGTCATTAGGATTAATACCCGTGGGTTTACTAAAGATATCGCAGAAAATGTAGTGATTACAACACATTAGATGAGATCAGTGTTGGTTACTGCTGTTCTGTGAGTGTAAATTGATTTTATAAAACTCTCAAAGACATCAATGTGATTTTTATTTCATTACTAACTTAAATGATGAGTAAGAATATTGTGTAAAAAGGTAAGTTAGCTTTCAGTTAGCTCTGTAAATCCTTCACAAGAGGTTTTTTTACTAAATTGAGCTGAACCTTCAGCTCATTTTGAGCTTTTTCAAAAAAGGTGTTGTCTTGTTGATATGAAAGAACTTTTTTGTCCAAGATTATTGCTCAAGATTTGAACTCAAAGGATAAAAACAGGAGGCAGAGATAGGCTTTTTGCTGGGTTTCTTGATGTGGTGTGGCTTACATTGTGAAAAAACCCCAAAAAACCAACTTACACGTCATCTTCTGAATTGGCCAATATAAAGGTGGTAGCAGAAATATCAGTAAGTAAAATGGTATTCCATTGTGGTTTAAAACTTGTTGCTGTATTCCTTTACCTAGAACTGTTTGTAGTCACCACTTGCATTACAAGCCATGAAAATTAAAATTTTATGTAAGGTCCTCTCAAAGAATTTTGATGGGAATTTCCTTTTATTATGACTTTGAGTTAAAAACTCAAAGTACTGTTTACATGCAAGTTGCAATGTAGTAAATGGCAGCCTATGGTTCTAACTTCTGTCCTTGTTAACAAGTATATTGAAACTAAAAAATATTGGCTTTTATGTTCCTCCACCCCTGCCAGTTCTCCTGAACAATTGAAAATAAGATTGAACTACATTTTCCTCAAGTTTGATGCTGGCATTAGCGTGCAGAGTTTCTTTAAGTGGTGAAAGAAGGAGGCCTGGAAAAAATTTTCTTTGCAGCTAATATTTCCATGTGTTCCTTCTGTCCCTGTCCTAGGAGAAGTAAAAACTCCCATTGGAATGCTATGATCAGCTCTGCAAAACTCCTGTGTAATTCCTGTAGAACAGAATTAAACATCATTGCTAGTTTGCCCATTTGAGAAGTTGTGCACTAACCCGTTTAAGGATAACTGTATGGTTGGTTTTTAGTTGGTTGTTTTTTTTTTAATTCCCAGTTCATACCATTTGTGCTATTAAAATACGCATGAATAGTCTGTAGCTCTGCTGAATAATATTCTCAGCCACAGTGTGCTCACAGTTTAGGTCTTCATGGCTCTTGGTTGGTTTTTTTTTTGTTTGTTTTTCAGAGTGTCAGTTTGAGTAAGCACATAGTTAATAACATCTTGATTAATCTGTAGAGAAACTTCAGCATTTAAAAACTTCTGTGTTATTTTGGGGGTATCACTTGCCTTTTTAAATTATATATGTATACTTGTCCTCTGAATGTTGTGTTTGTCCTGGATGACTTTATTTAAGACTTGAAGGAACTGATGTATTTACACAAGGTAGCTACAATGGCTGTTGCTTTCTAAGCATGTCCATGTTGTGACAAGGCACAGAAGAATAATTACAGCATTTGCTAACTTCTGTCTTCAGCATTTGTTCTCTACCCATTTATGTGTACTTTTTTTGGAAACAAATTATTTGTATTACAGTCATTGTCTTATACAGACGTTAAGTAAATGGGAACTCATTGGTGTAAGTTGCCCTGTGACTTTGTATTATCAAAGTTTCATTGAGTACTCTGGAGGTTTGTGTTTAATGAGCTCAGTATCCCTTAAAGCCTTGCAACTCAGTGTCTGTACTCTGCAACGTGAGGATCACCAAGGTGAAGAAATATAAAAGTAGTGAGCAAACCTCTCTCAAATTAATTCCAAGAAACCAACTAAACATTAGCTGTAAGATAAATCTGATTTTAGAACAAGATCCGTGGTTTTTGTATGATCAGGTAGTCCTGTGCTTTTGTGGAAGGTGTCTTCAAGGGTTTGCAGGAGACAGACTGACTCTCTTTGACTTGAACTCTCTCCATGCTTTGGCTGTATGCTGTGTTCTGCTGATATAGCATCTGTTCTCTTTGGGGGTTTCTAAGACTGAAGGTTTGAAATAACAGTGCTACCAGCAGTTGTTACAAGAGGATAGCTCATGTTGCCACAAAAAGTTTAGTGAATGTAGTAGTTGGACAGCATAAGCTCTAGGCTAACAGTGTTTACTTTTTATCTTTCAGAGTACTCCAGGACCGAATTCTGTAGCAGATTTTTCTGCAATTAAAGAACTTGATACATTAAACAATGAAATTGTGGACCTGCAGAGGTACGTAAAGGAGGAATAGCCAGAGTTGCCTTGGATTCAGTTGTGCTATCTACTGTTCTTTAGAAAAACAATTCAGTGCATAAGAGAAAAGCAGGTGGTAATAGTCTGCTTTGCTAAATGAAGGGTCTGTGGTTCTGTGACACTTCTGCTCTCTGTTCACTCACATGAGTGCCCTTAATGAAGGGTCTGTCCCTTGTGCCTTCAGGGTGTGTTTCGGACAGCTGTGTATCTCAGCATCCTGAGATGAAAATATTCTCCCTTGTTCATCTTTATTGGCAGATGTGAATGGAGCAAATCTTTAGGATGCTGGAACCATACAGAAATGGGTGTTAGTTGTGTTTTATTTGTAGAGGGCATTCTAGTGACTTGTTTCTGGTGGCAGTAAGGAAGTGAGATGGAAAAGATCAGTAAGTATGCAGGACGGGGAGTGGGAAGATGACTGTGCATGGACCTGTGCTAGGGTTTTGATGGTGGTGAAGATGGGGTTGCTTCTCTTCTGTGTAGTAAAATAAGTTGCTGGACTGAGAAAAATTGTTTTGATGTCTGCAGACCTTTGGATTCCATTAATTATTTCTAAGGTAATTAAGATGATTTCAAGTGACTAAGAAAATCAAATTCATGTATTTTCTATAGTCTTGGTCATGCTCTTGAAACAGCAAGTATTTTTCTTCAGTATTTTTCTTGTTACTATCATAAATCTACTGAAAATTCTATTAAGAACAGTAAATTCTCCTATTTTTAAGTGAGGGTGCTTTGTCATGATGAAATCTGCCTCTCTAATTCATGTCACTTGCGGGAATGATTTAACTTGGCAGTGTGTCAGAGCACAGTCTGTTTCCTAAATGCATAAATATTTTTTCACTTCACTTGCTTATTCTCTCTTATTACTTCCACTGCCTTCTTACTTCTCCCTGCTCTGCCTCCACTGTTCTTTAGGTTGTATTAATTGCAGTTTTGGACACTCGCATTTATTAACCTGAAATACGATTTGTAACTGTGCATGTTTGCTGCTAGTATCTTAGAGGGAAATAAATTGTTGGCTGGCATGATTTTTAGATGAAGTTGATTTTCAGTAGGTGGGCTTGCAGCCTAACATGCAAGCCAGGCTGTTTGAGTCTTCTTTTCTTTTCTTACTGTGATGTATGAAGGAACCATGGCCTTTGAAAAGTCACTGCTTCCATTTTTTCATGGGCAAATATACGTTGACAATTATTTTAAATTGAATGATACTAGATTTTTGAAGACAGGGTAGGGCAACTATTAGTGTGTATTTGTTTTTAGAAAGGGGAAATTTATTTTGATGTGATTTAGGGGTTTATAACAGAATGGGATTAACAATGTGCTAAATGTAGGAAACTTTCCATTTTTGGTGAATCCACATTTCCATTACAATTGGCGAAGTACACTTTCAGATTTGATAGTTGTCACATAAAAATGTAATTTAAACTGAAGTTATTTTTGTTCATTATTAAACAAGAGAGATTGTTCAGCTGTTGTACTCAATATATGAGTTCTAGTCTCTGATTCCATTGAGAAGTGTCCAAGAGCTGAATTTTTGAGACTCAGTAATAGAAATGGAATCTATTTTTGAAGTGCACTTCAAAAAAAAAAAAAAAAAACCCAAAGGAAAAATCAGGAGAGGAAATGGCCAAAAGGATGACAGTGTGTGGAAAACAGTTTTTGGAGACAGTGAGCAAAGAATACAGAGGTGATGTCGTCATGGCTCAGCAGTTTGTGTGGGAAAGATGTCTGGTAGCCAATAGCTTTGTTAGCCTTAATTTGATAAATACAGTGTCAGGAAGGTGGAGGTTGAGGATCAGTTGAAGAATAAAATGCAGAGCACTTACTGGGGAGGATAATTCCCCTCTGGTGGGGGGAATGATTTGCCTCGGGACGTTGTGGAATCTGCATCATTTTGAGCCTGTTAGCGCTACTGTCTCTAAATTCTGTTTCAGTTGCACTATATTTTTAGAAAGCTATTTGAAGCTTTTTTTGATCAGCATTGTGGGAAGCTGGACCAGATGTTCTTAATATTCTTTTTTGAGCCATAAAACCTTTTTCTTCCCCAGCAAACCCAGCTTTGCTTTCTTGCATTCGAAGTTAGCTATGGCCCACAAATTCGTGGAATTTCTTCAGGCTTTACTGACACTACATTCCTCTCTAAGCACGTGAAGTAGTTGAGCTTAACTTGGGATATCTCACCAGAGATGTCATCCTTCCCGTATGCTGGATAGCAACATTTAAATTGTCTTGAATTATCAATCAGGTTAAAAGGACCATAAAGCTGGTCTCTCAGTGAGTTGGTCTCTCAATAGCAATGAAAGAGCAGAACGTCCCCCAGAAAAACAGGACAGTCTGTCCCTGCCATACACTTGCATCAAGCCTTTGTTTCAAATTTCAGAGACCTACTTCACCTTAGCAAAGCAAAGAATTTTAATGTAGGATAGATCATTTCTTCTAACCTCTGGTCTGGAAGTAACTGAGCTGTTGCAGCAGAAGAGGTTGGGAGTAACAAATGTTGGAAGAAACAAGGCAAACCCTTGGTATCTTTTCTAGTATTGCCAAACTGAACTACTACTGCATTAGGAATTCCCAAAACTACAGATGGATGTGAAAATAAGAAATACTGGGCAACTATGAGTGTAGATAATGCTACCAGCTCTGTGAGTAGTCACCATCTTATTATGGAAAAGAACTATGATTTTTTTTTGCTTTTGTATCTAAGGTGATTCAACCTGGCCAGGGTTAAATGTTTGGCTTGAATGCCTCTGCTGACATGGGGACTTTGCAGTTCTCAGCTGTGACAAATATTCGCAATGTGCTGGCTCCCATTTATAAATGACTCCATTCACAAATTAGTATTAAATTTAGGGATTTGCTAAATCATGAAGCATCTGCATGGGAGAAGCCATTTATTAGTCATTGCTTTTAGTTTATTTGATATGAGGTTCACCTGACCTGACTACTATTAAAATGCATAGGGAAATTGTATTGCTTTCAAAAATTGACTTGAATTGGTTACAAGTGTCCTTTGTTGACAAGATCACAGTTCTTTTTGGGTTGTTTTTTTGGCTGTAGTAAGGGACTTTATGATCCAAGAAATCTGTCATATGCAATAAATCAATTTTGTTACTTGTTTTTGGTTCTTTCAGTTGCTGAGCATTCATACAGGGACATAGCAGATAGTTTGTAAAAGAAATGGAGGCATTCAGAAGAATTAGTGAATTAAGTAGGTTTGTGTTGTCTTTTCTTTGAAACAAAGAGGCATTTCTGGGGGGAGGAGGGGATGTGTTATGTGCAGACTATATACACTCAGCTTGTTTTCCTTTGCCTGAGACTGCTGCCCAAGCTTTTCTTGTTCTGCCTGACAATACTTCTTTCACTTGATTCTTTCCAATTCATTGTTTGTGCTCTGATTTGGCTCATGGAAGTGCCAGTGGGTGGGTGTTGTATCCTGTTGCTTCGTCCAGATTGCAAGGATTTAGGTACCTGGCTTGTGCTGAAATACAGAGGAAGTGATCTGCACCTCTGACAGTCTCTTAGGCACATCAGTGACAGTAATGTGGAAAGGCTGTACATTGACCATACATATGTGCTTGCAGTTCTATTTCTTGCTCAGTTTCCCCACCCCAGCAGGAAAAATAACAAGTATTTGTTTTCCTACTCTCTTTTATCATCAATCAGGAAGAATGTATATGAGTGTTGGCTGTGCTTGATGGGTGTTGGAGGGCTTGAAGGTATTTTTCAGCCTGATTTGTACATAGATCTGTAGAAGTGCTTTATTGAGGCCTTTGTTCATGGAAAGTTATGGAAGCCGAAGCAACAGAGCTTGTTTCAACCCAGTGTTGCAATGCTTTAAATATCTAAGTACAGCTATGCTACACAGATGCTTATTGAGCTAGAGGAGTATGCTCTAGCTTTGATTGAAAAGGTAAAGATTTTTTTAGAATTTCCAGTTTCTGATGAGTGGAGAGTGAGGACTTTTATGAAACTTGAAGGATCACTCTTAACAGAATAAATAGCCTTATTCTTCCATGTTCCTCTTTCCACATCTTTCCTTTTCCTTCCATTTAAACTTTCCCTTTGGGCATAATCAGGAAGCTGCTCTTTAATCAGATAATGAGAAAAATAATAGCAGAGTATAATCTATAGTAATTATTTCTCAGAGCAAATGTTCAGTTAAGATCTGACATCTGGGTTCTTTTTATTTCCATTGTGTGTGGTTTAGCAGTAAACAAAACTTTCTCAGCTTGAGTAAAGAGGACTTAGAGTAGACCTGCTTTGCTTCAGACACAGAAATGCTTTCTTCTGTATTAAATAAGAGTAAACAATAAAATAAATAGTTTTAGATTGATTAACAATCTGCTGCTTTTAAAATACGAAGTTTCTTAATTTCAGTATATACCAGTAATACAATCTAATAGCTTTTCACTATGGCGTGTCATTAAAACGTTAGGTTTATTGTTCAAATTCTAACTTTAATGTGTGTGTTGGTTTATTAACAGAATCTTTATGGAAGTAAATATCTAGAGAAGATTGTGTAAAAACTGTAACACTTCATGTTTTTCTGCATCAGTGAAAGGAGAAAAGACTCCATATGCTGTCTAGAGAGAAACACTCATGATTTTTTTTATAACAGTAACACTTCTGAGATGTACGGGTTTTTTTTCCTTTCTTAAACGTATTGTTATGTCTGACTGATGGGGATTTATTGATGATAATTCCCCTGTCATCAGCAGTCAATTAAGCTTGAATAAATGTCTGTAGAGGCAGGCTTGATATGACACAGCAGATCACTCCGTGTTGTGTGTCTGAGCAGATCGCGATTCCAGCAAGCCAAGCCAACCTTCCTGCTCCCAACAGCTGGATCCAAGATCTGACAGGCAAAGGGCATTAATGGCTCGACTGGCCTGTGAGAGTGTTCCCTGGCTGCTGTGAGCACAGGCATTGCTGTGTTTGCAGGGGTTAATAGATGGAATCTGATGCAATCCCTCCCACTTTTCCTAGCAGTTTTCATTAGACAAGTGCTCCATAGCAACAGTGAGATCACTGGAGACAGTATTTCATTGATTTCTGCCTCCCGCCCCCTTCCATTTTTGAGCCATTCTTAGCACTGGAGTGCAGTTGGTGGAAAGACAGGGGGGTTTATGCAGAACACTTATGTGGGCTTCTGTCTTGTAAATAATTTGGAAAGCAGAAATCCCTTACATCTTTTGCGTTTAATGTTTCACTATGTATTTAAAGAGAGATACAGGCTTAGGGGGCTGGATAACTGTACCTGCTGTAGCTGATGTTCTTAAGTATTCTTGCATTGTTTGCTGGTCTTCCAGGGAAAAGAATAATGTAGAGCAAGACCTGAAGGAGAAAGAAGATGCCATCAAGCAGAGGACAAGTGAGGTCCAGGTAAATAAAACATCAAATTATTCTTCAGACACCTGATATTGCACCATGTGCTGCTTTCATGACAGTGGGATTACTGAGTCTTTAGATCACGTCACTTATCCAGTAAAAAGAAAAAAAAAATTGGTGGCTAACAGAAAGAATGTGCTTTGAAGTGTATTTTCTATATAATTTTGGGTTGGTGTAGTTGTGTAAATTTATATAAATGTGGAAGCTTCTTTAGGATATATAGCATGCATGGAGTTTTAAATGAAAAATATTACAAACGAATAGATTTTTCTTTTTTTTTTAAGCAAGACTATCTACTGTGTAATTAAAACTAAAGAGGACACTGTAGCACTGTAAATTAATTAATAAACTTAAGTGGCTGAATTAAAAGGGCTTGTGTATAGGGCTGCTTCTTAAGAGGCACGGTAATTACCAGCTTGGGAGGAATGTTGCCTCAAGTTAATTTTGCCTAATATAAGTGAATTTTTAAAAGAATCTGTTGGTTTTTATTTGAAAGGATGATATTGAATTTCTAGAATATCAGAAAATTTAAATTTAGAAGTGTTTTGCAGGTGTTAAAAATTATGCAGTCAGCATCAGTGTTTAGGGTGCTGACAGACTAGCCAAACTCTAAATTAAAAATTGCAAAGCAATACTTCAATTAAATTTTAAGGTGCTGTTTTAAAAAAAAATCTTCAGTGTGATATCTGACCACTTATATTTAGTTCTAAATTTATTTTAAGAATCCATCATTTTTCATAATCTTTACTTAAGAGCAAATAGTGCAAGATTTCTGCATTTCAATTTCGGTTGGGCTGAAAAGGAACGAATGTGTTACAAGAGTTGTGAATTTTGTGCAGGGTTATTTAATATCCTTGGAGCCTGGATGATAATTAATAGTGTGACCTTTGAGGAGATAATCAGATGCTGGCCTGTTGGTCACGCTGGCAGTATCTCCAGCAGCTGCAGGAATGCGTGTGGAAGTTGCCCATGCCTGTGCTCCACGGTCATTCCCCTCCCCACCCTGCAGATTCCCCTTCACACCGTTCACAGAATTCTCGGGGGTATTTCTGCCTTTGCACACAAGATTATTTTGTTGGTGTCTTCTGGAATCTGTGTGTGCTCATGTGAGGGTTGAGTTCTCTGATGCCTTTGCACAAAAGGTTTGTAAAGCTTGATAAAAACCTTACCTTGAATGTTACAGTGTCATCTGTGTGTGTTTGATAGGCAGCAGCATCACAGAATCCCCTGAGTCTCTGTATCCTGAGCAGTGGTGTTGGAAGCAGCTGTCTCAGGTCTTTAACCTGTTAGTGGTCACACAAGCTGTTTGTTATACACAGCTACAGAGTTCTGTCAGTCTGCAGAGAAGGAACAATCTGTTACTGGCTTGTCAGAAAAACGAGAAACCTCCAGGATCAAATAGGAAATGGCTGCAGCATTTGTTTAACCTGGTGGCCCTTCACCTTTTCTTGTTACTAACTGTTGGAGGACCTGCATCTTTCAACAAACTTTCTAGAACTTCAGAGAATAATGTGACAGACTAAGGATATCTTTGCCTCATGATTTTTCTTCTGGTTTTATTCTAATGGGGACATTTCTAAAGATGGTGTGCAAAACCAATTTGCTCTAACCTGCCTCCTTGCTTCAAGCTTGTTTTGTGGCATCACGCTTCAGGGTTTCTGATACCAGAATTCCTTCCATGGATACAAATTGTACTCTCAAATATAGCCATGGTCAGTGATCAATCAAACTGATTTGTATAGGAAGAGGGAAAGAATGACAGCTTTTTCTTCTATAAAATAATTTCTATACTATGTAAATAGGTACTAAAAAGCAAAGACAGAAAAAGAGTTGTAGGGAAAATGTAGCCTATTGATGGGGTTTGATGTGCTTATTAAAATATCAGCTGTTCAGTAGCAGAGACTAAGGGGTGGTGTTTCCTCAAAGTTACATGTTCCAAGTATCCCCCTCAGCACTGGATTTTCTCTCTTCTTTATTGCAGTACACCAATGCCATTAGAAAGTCAATGAAGTTTTACTTTTCTGTCCTCTTTCAGGCTTAACATTTCTTAGCACGTGTTTTTTTCTGGGGAGTACTGCCTGGCAAATTATTAAATCCATTGTCCATGGAAATACAGATCCCTAAACTTCCCTTATCCTACACTATATTGGCATAAAGAGTTATAATGGTCATAAATCTAATACAAGGATTACTATTACTATCAGAACGCCAGATTGTAACACCTGAAATATCTTAGTGGTTTTCATATAAAATCTCATTCAGTGCTTGAACATTAAGATGCTGCTTCTATGCTGAAGAGTGTTCTTTGAAATTGAATCTTCATTGGAGCCTGGTTTACTTCATTGTGGTGGTTTGACGCTGGTTAGGTGCCAAGAAGAGGTATCTTTGAGTATTATAGCCAGTTTTGTGTATTGTATCTACTTCAACCTTTAATTCTGGAGCAGTTAGGTGCATATGTGAACAAAAACCACCACAGGTTTTGGGTTTGGTTGGGTTTTTTCCCTTCTTTTCTCTTCTGGCAGCCATCAGGCTTAGTTAGGTCTCTTCACTGCTTCTCTACTGCTGTGCCTAGGACAGACAAAAGTGGAGGTGGTCTATATTTAGCTTATGTGGATGTGAATTCTTGCTTCCTGTAGGAAAAAGGAGGCTGAAGTCTCTTTAAGCTGTTACTTTTTTCCTCCACTGCTTGTGTTAAGTGTCAGCTGATCCTTGTTATTCAAAGCCATGTAAAAAATGAATGGATCAAGAGTGTCCCAATTATCCAAGTCAGTAGCTGCTCTAAGGGCTTTTTGTGTGCGCACTGGTTTTTCTCTCATGGGTTAGAAATAACCAGTGTTTCTCCTAGTCTGACTGCTATATACTGACATACTCTTCACTGAAATTCAGATTCCATTTGGGAGGTTTTTCTTGGGGGCTTTTTGTGTTTTGCTTTGGGGGATTTTTTTGCTTGGTTTTGTGGTTGATTTTTTAACGTAAAAGCATCTATGATGTATCTTTGGGTAGTCCTCCAGTTGTCTTGAGGTTACCTAATTCCCCAGCATCTGACTGCTGCACCATATGCCTTTCTATTTCTATCTGGCTTTTTGTCCTCATTATGTGGAGGTGTTAGCACACAACACATGGATAAACTGTCTCCCCTACCAGAAAGAACCCAAACAAAACACCCCTAGAAAAGGAGAGCAGGATTGTAGCTTAGGGCAGTACACAAATGTATGATCTAATCAGAATTTCTTGTCTGCTTGTTTTCTTATCCTCCTTAATTTTTTTTTTGCTCTCTGTTCATTTTTTACTGTTGTTGATTATTCTTCCTTCAATAGCCATATTTTCTCAGAAAGGCTGCAATCTTCTCTTTTCATCTAATACTTTTCCTTTTGTATTAATCCTTTTTGATCTCCATGTATTATCTCTTCCTCTTGACTTTGACGATTCTTTCTTCTTCCTAATTTCTTTTCTTGACATATTTTTCAGTGTTATCTCTGCAGCTTGTTGGAGTATAACCATTCCTGTGGCTCAGAAATGAACTAATTATTTTATGATGCTACTTAATGTACTTAAAACACAAGGTACATACTTGCCGCTCTTTCCTAAATCAAAAGATTCTGTAGTGCTGTGTATGAAATGTGCATTTCTTACCCGTACTGGTACACAGAAAATAAGTTTTTGGTTGATCCTTGCAAAATTAGGGGCAGGAATGCCCTAGGAGGCAGCGCATTTGGGTTAATGGTCTTTCACCATGCTCCAAAAAACAGTTCCTATTTTTGGCCATGTGGTTTTGAAGGGGAAAGGAGCAGAATAAAGAATTTCTGTTATCAGAGAATCACAGAATGGTTTGGGTTGGAAGGGGCCTCAAAACCCATCTCGTTCCAACCCCCTGCCATGGGCAGGGACACCTTCCACTATTCCAGGTTGCTCCAAGGCCCGTCCAACCTGGCTTGAACACTTCCAGGAATGGGGTACCCACAGCCTCTCTGGGCAACCTTTGCCAGGGCCTCACCACCACCCTTACAGGGAAGGATTTTTTACTAATATCTCATCTAAACCTGCCCTCTGTCAGTGTGAAGCCATTCCCTTGTGCCCTGTAACTCCATGCCCTGATAAAAAGATCCTTTCCAACTTTCTTGGAAGCCTCTTTTAGTTCCTGGAAGGGGCTTTAAAGTCTCCCTGGAGCCTTCACTTCTCCAGAGTGAACAACCCCAGCTCTCTCAGCCTGTTTTGATAGCAGAGGTGCTGCTCTGGCCCTCTGACCATCTTCATGGACTCCTCTGGACTTGCTCCAACAGGTCCATATTCTGAATAAGAAACTCAGTAAAATATAGTGCTAAAACATAGGACAGAGATCGTGTAGCAGCCTGAATAAAGATAACTTCTAAATTCAAAATGAAACCTTGATCTTTCTGTGAGGAAAACAGTTAATCCATGTGTTGGTGCATGATCCAATACTTCAGTGAGATTTGTTTTACTGAAGAAAAGCAGATGCTAACAGCCTGATTACTTTTATGTCGTTGAATTAGAATCTAAGAATACTTGCTTGTCTGGTATCCCTGCTGGCTTCTGGAAGATAATTTGTTGATACTTTGAAATCTGGGTTAGCACTGCAGTTTGTACTGCGGAACTCAGTGGTTAGGGGGAGAGAGGGAACAAATGTAAAGCTGTTGTGTTTTATTTCAGGATCTCCAGGATGAAGTAAAGCGGGAGAGCAGTAATCTGCAAAAGCTGCAAGCTCAGAAACAGGAAGCACAGGAAACCCTTAATGATCTTGATGAGCAGAAGGCCAAGTTGGAAGAACAACTTAATGACATCAGGCAAAAGTGTGCAGAGGAGGCCCATTTGGTAAGGTCTGGTGGCCAAGGCCCTTGGAAGAATAAATGCCTTGTTTTGAAGAACTTGGCCTTGCAGAGTTACAGTTGTTGGGGCAGGAGAAAAAGCTTTAATGAATAAATAGCCTGAGTGTCAAGCTTTTGTGACTGACAGAGCATAGGAAATACATCACTCACTTCAGTGTTCCTAATTTAGTATCAGCATGTCAACAAACATACTGAGGTATACTTGCACACAAATGAGGTTTAGAGCAAACAGTAAGCAAAATTTTATAATACAATATAAATGTATTTAGAAACAATTAATGGGACTGATTTCTTAGTGGTTAAAAAGATATCGTCGTAGGTAATTTTTTTCTAACACAAAGCTATTGTATTTCTTTACGGTCTGAAATTATCTTTTCAATACTAGAAATACCTCTGTTGGTCAGAAGAACAGCTTAAATAATCTGTTCTTACTGACACCAATAGAGAATTAACGGTTCATTCAGGTATGATTTATAATCTCTGCAACAGCTATGAGATTTTTTCCTTTTTCTGATCATAAATAATAGTATTTGGTTGTGTTTGAAAGTGTTGTTTGGGTTTTTGGGTGTGGGGTTTTTGTTGGTTTGTTTTTTTTTTAACTTGAAATGTTGTTCATGCTTTAGATTGCCATGCTGAAGGCTGAAATAACAAGTCAGGAATCAAAGATTTCAGCATATGAGGATGAACTGACCAAAGCCCAAGAGGAGCTGAGTCGCCTGCAGCAAGAAACTGCAGAGCTTGAGCATTGCATAGAGTCTGGGAAAGCACAGCTGGGACCTCTTCAGCAACATCTGCAGGATTCACAACAGGAAATCAATTCAGTAAGGCAGTATGAAAGACCCACCCCCCAAAATATATTTTGAGCTGGCAACCTTTAGTGTGGTTTGTCTTAAGGGGAAGGCGTTGTTTCCTTTTTTTTCACTGTTTACTCATGTCTTTAGTTTCTTACATATGTGTTCTGTGCTAGTAGTTGTTAGGATTTTGAGAGGCTGACTTAAGTCATACTTCATGGTCTTTCTCCAAGTTTATTAATTAAAGGAATTAATTTATTATACTCCATGGATAATTTGTCGTAATGTAATGAATGAAAAATGGATAATGCAGACTTAAATTCTCTGTGTCCAGTAGTTATTTAAGTTTTCATCCTCAGCCATGGCCTGGGGCATGCTCTCACTGTTCTTTAATTGATGTGAAGTTGGTATGAAATTACTGATAGCATTTACTTAGTGCATTGTTGAAGGGGGAAAGTAAGGTGGATGTAAGAAGAAATTGGGTTGAGATTAGACACTGAGAAGCAGAGAGCTGTCTGCACTGGTTTTCAAACTCTGTGCTTTGAGGTGGCTGCTGTTGCATGGAACGTTTTCGGTTTCTCTCTGTAATCAGTGATTTGTTATTACTTCAGTGATGCATGAGCTTGCACACCCTTTCCTCATGGTTCTCCTTCCCTGTTGCCAGCTGTGTTATGTATTAGCCACTAACACTGATACCAAGTTGAAAACAAAAGGCAAAAGCCTACCTTAGAAACGTAGAAATGGCTGACTTTTGGGGTGGTCATTTCACACAATTTACATCTGTAACTTGCTAATGAGTCTTATAACATTCATAATTTTAAAATATGGCTTTTAGTTTAGAAACTGAGAAGTAAACAAATGGATTTTTTCATCATTTCATCACAGCTGGAGAGAAGGTTATACTGTTTCAGTGTTTTTATATGGCAAGAGGTACTTGCCATGAACAGATTTGAGACTGATAATGTAAGTGGTTATGCTTGACTGTACCACTGACATTTTTTACTAGGTTTTATAACAGTACTCCTGATTTTATTGCTCTTGACTCACAAATAAGGAACAGTAGGTGCTTTGGTGCTTTAGGCAAGATTATCCAATGGCTGGTCTGAGGTCAGTTAATTTGAAAGACACCTGGTGGTGTCTTTGCTGACACCCTGAGAACTCTATTAGGTGACTGACCTAGCAGAGTTCAGTGGGATTTAGGCACCTAAATGTCTGAACTAAGTTTATCCTTTTGCATAACCTGCCAGCTCCAGTAATTCCTTCATAACTGGCAGGTTGGTTGTAAATGTTTGCTGTAAGGCACTGCATTAAGCATATTGCTGAAATAATAGCATATAAGTGTCTGCTTAGGAAGATTACTTGGCTTTTGTAGACTTCAGAAGTCATGTGGGAGATGATAATGAAATTGTAATGTTCCTTCTCAGAAGATGAGAATTCTGATAAAGCAGCCTTTTTAATTTCGAGTTTAAGGAAATTGCAAATACATAATTTAGAAAAAAACCCCAACCCAAAACAAAAATAAGAAAAAAACCAAACAACCAAAACTCCCCAGCAAAACTAGATGAACAAAAGAACCCTGAAACATTTGCAACTTTTCTCATGAGTTTGAGTAGCAACAAGTCTTGGTGTTGCCAGTGACAGTCTTCTTCCTTGGCAAAAGGTGTCCTTCAACTACTCTCCACTTCTGCTAAATAAGACTTCTGCTTATCTCTCAAATTTCACCCTTTGATTGACAGAACAGGTTTTTATTAGATTTGTTTTTCAAAATAAGATTTTCAGACATGTATCACCCACCTTATATTTAGGAGGGGATGGCCATTTGCTGGCTTCCATGTGCTGCCATACCGATGCAAATACATTTATTTCTGTTTACAGGTGCAGACGAAGCTTCTTGAGCTGAAAGAACTGGAAAATAACCAATTTAGTTGGCATTCTCAGCCCCATAGTACACTTGTTAATGGAACTGTGGATCATTCTAGTCTTAGCAACAGCAGCAGTGAAACTGCAAACCTTAATGACAATGCTGAGAGGGAAAGTATAGCAGAAGAGGAACAAACAAACAGCGTGTCTCCAGTGAGTAGTGTTTTGCCTGCTTGATCATGATGCATTGCAGCTGTGAAGTTGAAATAAGTTAAGAATGTACCAAGATTGATTATGTTTTTAAACACTTGCACAACTGAAATCTCAGGGTGTTTTTCTGAGGGACTGTGTTTCCACATATCTGAAAGTTCATAAGCAGAAAAGGGGGTAATTTTAGCTTGCCTGGAAAGTGGCAATAACATTTTTTTTTGTGTTTATTTCCAAAGCAAAATATCATAAATTGAATAGCGGAATTAACATTAAAGGAGAGCAGCTGTCTCCATTTGGTGCAACGAGAGTGGAATAAGGAAAAGTACAGAAAATCTAAAACTGTCTTGCTTTAAATGTTCCTCCTTATGTCTCAGTAGATTCATGATTGATTTATTTTTTTAAAACTTTTACAGGGTTTATGGAACACTAAAGTATGTGCTATAATAAGTATGAACCTCTTGAAGTATGCTTTAGTATATTCTGTAATTCTATTTAAAACTTAAAATTTTATTGTGCAGTCTTGTATTTACTTATTTATGGTGAATTGCTTTTATCCTTGTACAGATAAGGAATAGTCCTGAAACAGCAGTCTCTGTTGGAGAAGAGAAAGAGACTCCAGCTGCAACTGTTACTAAAAAAGTGAGTTTGTTCAAGTTTGGGGGAGGAAAAAGAAGGTTAAAAAAAATCCTGGTTAAACTGTTTCAGGCTTGCATGATGGTCATATAACAATAGAAGAATAATTGTCACTTCTTACTGGTTTTATTTAGATGAAATGAAAACATTTCATCTCATGTAGCAGGCAGGTTGTTGAAAAGTATTTTGGATCTCCATTGATGAATTATATAGAATTCCAGCTGTCTCTTTGCTTTAAGCTTTAAGAAACCACTGAATGGTAACAGGAGATGACATAAGTGTTTTCCATCCTTGCAAGTCTTAAAAATTTAATGTGTTTCTCTCTGTCTGCATTGCCCAGGAAGATCCATTTGATGCTGAATCTCATCCGTTGCCTGATCTAGTTTCTGAAGCCAGCTTAGAGTTCTTCCAGTCTGACCCTTTTGTTGGCAGTAAGTAGGCATTTGTGTCTAAGTGCAGATTTGCAGAAACAGGTCTTGTGTGAGCACATCAGACTCATCTTCACCTTGAGACTGCTCTTTATAGAATTAATCTGAAGATGTGTGAGTGACAGGAGTGTGGAGCCAATAGCATTACAAAAATAGAAGTGATAGAAATGAGAGTTCCGGGTGTTTCTCCTTCCTTGATCTGGACTTCTTAGTAAGTTCTGAAAATTGCTCCTTTCCCTCACTGCTCTTTCTGAGGACATCTCTTACCCAGCCCCTCCCTGCCTCTGCCCTGGTGGCATTTTGGCTGTAAATGTGTGGGCATACCTGTGATACATGTGGTGTCACTAATCTGATTTACAGCCCCGATCCACAAACGGGTCAGTGGAGGGTTCTCTGTGGGCTGTGCTGTGGGGAGGGTGTGAGTGGTTCAGAATGAATGGCTGTGGCCTACTTCTGGTGAGTTTGGCTCTCAGAACAAGGTAATGTGGAACTGCACCATCTGTTCATCTTGTGGAAGTGCTGGGCTTTATTTTAAGAACTTGCCATTGACGAATGGTGTTGCTCTGCTCCTATTTTTTATGGATGGAATGATCTGCCTATATGGAGCCAGTTGGGGAAGGGGAGTTAATTTGAATTAACTGCTGAAGCAGATGTTTTCAGCCACATTAATATGATTTAACATGCTTTCAGATCAACATGGTCTGATCAATTTAGCTTGTATCGCTTCGAAAGGAAAATAAGCTAGATTTGTTTCAGATCACTTGGCTTCTGAAAGAATGTCAGTTCAGATTTAATATTTTTAATGAATAAATTAAACTAATTTAAAACAGGTTGAATGTTTCTGTATAGATACTGCTTGATTTTTGTTTATGTTGAAGTGGTCTTACAGCACATGACAATGTCTTTCTTTCAGAAGAGAAAAGGTCTGTCTGTTAAGAGCCAAACTCTTAGGGCTTTGAGCATTCAGTATATTCAGGGGTAGATAGCTACAGCTAAGAGACAGGATATCTGTCTCTCAGATGTACATGAGGAAGTAGAAATGAGCTGGGATCATGCATCCAGCACTGAAGTAAACACTTAGGAGCTATCATCTACAGTGTCTGTGACAATTAAACAAAACTGGAACTCGTCTCAGTAGCTGGCCTGGATTACTGCAGTGGTAATACTGCATAATGTGGGTGTTTGTGGACAACAGCCAATGGAAATGCAGCTTGGAAATGGCTGCTTTTGTGTGTGCTTCGTGTTGATAATAAGCTGCTTAATGAATATTTGCTTTTCTTTTGAACAGATGATCCCTTCAAAGATGACCCTTTTGGAAAAATTGGTAAGTAACTTTAAAACTTGTAATGTGTTTGTTTTTCTAAATGGTTCTTGCTAGTGGGGAAAAGTGTCACCACTTTCAGAGGAAAAAAGTAGGTGGAAATGCCACAAAAAACCATAATGGGATATATGTGGCATTAGCATCTGGCCACTTGTGTTAAGGCTTTTCAGAGAAGTCCATTGCCAGTGAACTTTGCTCTTGTTGGAAGTTCCTTGGTTGGAATTTAAGTATGTGAAGGTGATGAACAGAAGGCCCCAAGCTCTTCGTGCCTGTTTTATATGCAAAGTAGTAGGACTGTGCTCTTTTAAAGGCTCTTAACTTACCAACTTCCTTTAGAATCAAGTATTGAAAAGGTGGGAAGTCTCTGTTAGACTGACTGTATAGGCAATGTCATTGCACTGTTTGCTTGGTCCTGAATGGAGTTACTGGTGGCAAAAAAAAAAGCCAAATAACCAATGGGAAAGCAATAGTAAAATAATGCCAAATAAGAAACATCAATTGGGCTTGGGGGAGTGCAGGAGAGGAGGGCAGGAGAGTTCTTAGAAACATTAGGTTCTGTAAAATGCTTCATTTTTAGGGGACTTGGCTAAAGAACCTATATGCTGAGATGATTCTGGAACTACTGTTTCATGATGTGCAGAAAATGTTAACTTGTCTGATGTTTTGAATCAAAGAATACAGATTATTCACAGGTGAATTTCATACTTTAAAGGTCCTTGGCCTTAAATGTGTCACTTTGTAGCAGTATGAAAAAAGCGATATATTGTTTAGTTTTTAGGATATGAGCTAAGTAAAGCAAGCAGAAATGTTAAGGAGATGTTTACTTTTTAGATCCCTTTGGTGGTGATCCCTTCAAAGGCTCAGACCCTTTTGCAGCTGACTCTTTCTTCAAACAATCCTCCACTGACCCTTTTGCAACTGCTGGCACTGATCCATTTAGCTCTACAGACAACAGTAATAATACCACAGTAAGTTTGGTGTCACACCTTTAACTGCTTTCTATATGTGATTTGGACAAAATAACCTATTTTGTACATTTAGACATGCTTTAAAAAATTGATATTCAGAAATCATATAAAGGTTACCTCTGATCCCCTGGCTCCGTCTTGTCTTTTTTGTGTCCTATTTTCTAGAAATAGTCACAGATGAAATAGAAGTAAAAATAAAAAATTATTTAACAATAATGACTTAAGCTCTATTAGTTGGTGGAACTTAATAAATGGAAAGAAATGCAGGATATACCTCACCAAGTTGTGTTGAGACACTTGATTTTTGCCTCCACACTCTATATAGCATCAAGAAGTATGTGCTCTATTTTATCTGAAAGCTGATGTGGTGTATGGGGTTTCCCCTCAGAAAAGTCAAATTGTTGTGTTTTGTTTTTTAAAATCAGAATCATCAAAGCTCTCTCATAATGTGGAGATTCCTTCTGAATGTACCTCTTTCAAGTGTACTTCAGTGTAACTTTTAGTTGCTCACATTATAAACGAGCAGTTATTGAATAGTCTTGAGCCTTTAATAAGGTAGAGTTGGGCATAAAACCCTCTCTGGTGTAGACTAGAACTTGTCGAATGTGTAATATTTAAAGCTGATAGACAAAAGATAATTTAAGCAGCTGAAATTCTTCATGTCGTTAAGTTTGTCTCCATTCTTTTGACATCTTGTTTCCTTTTCAATGTTGTTTCTGTTTATGCCTCACTTCCACCTTTGTGTGTGCATGAAATATGCATAGACATATATAAAACTCAAAGATACATGTGAATTAAGAAGCAAGTTAAGTGGCTGTAGGGTGTGCCTGAGGTGTCCCCACAGCAGCCAAGAGAGTGAGAATTCACTGCACCTGGCAGTGGTGGTCCTGCCCGTCCCCATGGCGTGCACATTGTGCAGGTCTCAAGGTCATATTACACACCACAGCCTACACCTCCAGCCTTAAAAATTAGGTTTTTACAATCTCTAGTACTTGGCACAGTATCCTTTTCAAAGTCTTGATGTTCTAGTGTAATCAGTTCTTGGTCTTATTACAGTCCAAAGGAAGGAAAAAAAAGGGAGGTCAGAGCTGTGGTGTGGGATTAGCAGTGGATTCTTGAGATCTGTACTTCTGAAATTATGCTTTCATCCTAAATGCTCTGCCACACATCTCTGGAGTGTTGGAATCTTGTAGTTATAGTTTCATGGAGATGGCTCTGCTTGTAGAAATCTGAGACCAGAATGACTGGTAGATATTCTTGACTGTTACGTTAGCTATTACCAAGTATGTTGCACGTATTGTACCTTTTTTCCGTCCTTCCAAAGTATTAATCAAAACAGGGAGGAGGAGTTTCTATTAACAGACTTGTTCACTGATGCTGATAAAAGCTATTTCCAGAATGTGTTATCTTAAAACTTCTAAACTAAAATAAATCGTGACTGTATTCTTAGATTGAAGACTTTTTTAAGCTGAAAAACAAATTTCCCTCCAAAGGAATTTTTTATTTTAGACAGAGATATCAAAGAAGAATGACCCTTTTGCTCCTGGTGGAACCACTGTTACTACATCAAATGATCTAGGTAAAAGTAGATTATACATATCAAGTTTCTTGGGTTTTATTTTTATTTGCTTTTACTTGCTTTTGTTTCTAGTCTTTTAACTGAATTTGCAACAGAGCATTTTAGGGATTTCCCATGTTTTCTGAATTTTCCTGTAAAGTGTGACATAAGGTGCCTCTTTTCAGGGGTGATTTTTATAAACCAAAACTGACTCTTTATCTGTAGTGTGTATCACTGAAGATTGATTCTGCAAGAACTGTTCCTCTGCTTTACCTAAAACTGGGACAGTATCCTGATCTAAGTGTTTGGACTATTTGAATGGTTGGTACTGCTTCCCATTAGGGTTGTTTTCTGAGATTTCATGTTACTTTCTATGTAACATCAGGATAGCTCTGCACTACAAGAGCAGATGTGGAATAGAGTAACTACTTCATCGAGATTTTTTACTGCTCCAGGTTGCTCCTTCTGTGACCCTCTCTCATGTTCTAGGGAAGGCTCTTAACTCCTATTTTCCTAAACTGCACTGACAAGTGATAATCCAAAACAGGAATCCGTGTGTGATTTTGTATTGTAAACCTGTTCATTTTAGTTGTAGGGGAAAAATGGTGTTTTTTAGAGATGCAGAAGTGAGTATGGCACTTCTGGCTCTACAGCAGAGTAGCAGTTTTCACAAATTTTAGGCACATGAGAATGAAAGGGTACTGTTGAATTAGACTGGGGTGATATGAGGTTCAGATACTTGATTCCATAAGTGGGCCTGCAGTCAGAAAAGAGCTCTGGTTCATGTTCATATATATACACATAAATATATACATATATGTCTGTATATGTATATTTATGGGTGTATGCACACAAAAAAATACCTCTGTGTGTATACATACATGTATCTCAGTAGAACATTTCCAATAGTATGGTTATTTGATACTTTCAGTGGAATTTAACTTTTTTTAATGTAGGAAAACATAATACCAGTATTTCTTTTGAATTACTTCCTGTTCAGGAGATTTATTATTCCTAATTGGAAGTTGACACTTAGAGTTTTTGAAAAAGTTACTTAATAACTTGAAGTGCTCACCTCATAAAATACTTCACTTGAATTAGTTTATGTTGCAAAACATGTAACAGTTGCTATATGGTAGTGGGATTTTTTTTCCAGTCTTTCATATTTAACTTTTAATCTTATTCTTTGCTTGATTTGTATTTAGCTACAGACCCCTTTGCCTCCCTATTTGGAAGCGAATCCTTTGAAGGTGGCTTTGCTGACTTCAGCATGCTGTCAAAGGTAATATGAAGCTGCTGCTACTCACAGAAAATGCATGAAACTGCAGTGACAAGACAGAGCTTACTCAGTTTCATTACAGTTTTGCCACTACTAAACATTTATAATGGCTGACTTGCTTGAAAAAGAGGTCTTGATAGCAAATTGTCCTGCAATTCTGTGAAGAATGCAATCTTTTCAGCTTCATAAGTATTTTCTCTTTATTTCCAGTGATACTATAATTTACTTATATATTTTTAAATTTGCTGAGTTTAGCAGCAAAAGTATTACTTTTCATATTTAACTGCTTTCAACTTTATAGTGCTGTAACAGTAGCCATTCCTGATTTTTCTTTCTGTTCAATCTTCTGTAGTATGTGGATATGTGTAAAAACAGACAAAAGCCTTTTCTTTAGTCTTAGTCCAGACTTTCAGTTCTGATTTAATACTGTATTATTGAAGAGAATGTCTAGTAGCACTGCACTGAAAATGTGTGTGTTGCTGTTTTCTTTGTTGAAGGCCAACAATGAGGATCCCTTTAGCTCTTCCACATCAGGCTCCGTCAGCAATGTCACCATAACTAAAAATTTATTTGAGGAACCACCCGCTAAAAATGAGGATGTTCCTCCTGCACTGCCTCCTAAGACAGGAACTCCCACCAGGCCCTGTCCACCACCACCTGGTAAGAGCTGACACTGGTAACAATCAGCTGCTTCATGTTGGCAGAAGGACAGTAATTCTGAGGGGAGGGTGAAGGGTCTGAATTTAAAATGAATGAGCAAGATGTGAAACAAGTCCATTCCTGATCTCTTGGTCGTTTCCTCAGAGTTAAGTTTTGCATGGTGTTTGGGATTGTAGTTTGAAGAGACAAAGGATTTAGAAAACAGGAAAAAAGACTTATTAGAAATGTGTGCAAGAACACAGCACAGCTGCAAATTAAATGGTTACTAATGTGATACGCTGTGAATCTTGAATTAAATTATGCTTAAAGCGAGAATTTAGTGTGTTTTATACATTGCAAACACAAATGGGTTTAATGCAGAATGAATTAAATAGGGTTAAATGACTGGCTCAGGTTTTCAGGTTAACTTTTTCTAGGTGGCCTTGCCAGAACTTTGTAGCAGTAACAAGTAATAAACGCAAGTTCCCTGGGCTGTTTTCTCCTCAGTGGTAGAGGAGTCCTGAGGGATGCTCCGTGGCACAAACCACTCTGCTTTCCAGAAAAAGCTATGATTAGCATGGATAACAACATCTTCTTGTGGTTGCAACAAGACCATGTTACAACAGACTCCTCACTCTCATTTTTTTTTGCAAACATAGGAAAATACATTTCTAGTATTCCTTTAAAAATTTCTGTTCTCTGTTTCATTGTCTTTATGAACTCTACTGCATCATTTTTTTCACTGTTACACTGTATGGATGAGTCTTAAGGTGTTTTGAAAAACTCTGGCATGAAACTTAAATGTGTATTCATCTTTTCCTCAAAAGAAGGGGAACACAGTAGATAAAGGAGTGCTCATACTGCAGTTTAAACTCAGCTGTTTAATTTCTAATGGTGGTGTGAGATCTGGTTCATGCTAATGCCTTACAAGTAATCATTTCCATTGTAAATAACATTGAAACAGCTGACATGGCAAGTGATGATAATTTGAATGTTTGATGTTGGTCCTTATTTAAACACAAAAAGGATTTCTGACTTGATTGTGTGGGAGTGGCTGTGATGTGGTGCACTTTTGGAATACAAGCTTCTAGTGGTGAAACAGCAGCATCCTTAGCAACAGATGACTAGAAAAAAACAGGCTGATTTGATATGCACAGTTAAAAATGTGGTTATCTTGATAACCATTCCCAATTAATTATTTTCCTAATGGAAATAGAATTTGAGGTACTTAAATGTAATTATTTTTAATGACTCCCTTAGTCTGATTTGAAACAATGGAATGCTTTTTCAAAGAAATATCCAAAAATCTTTCTTCTAATTCTTCTCTCTACTGGAAAAAGTGTAGAAGGGCTGTTGCCTCTAAATTCTGTTGCCTCTCTAGATACTGATAAGCACCCTTATTTCTTGATTTTGGGGAAGATTTGGTGATTGTGCATTTTATATTCTTACAATTATTAACCCTTCCCATGCAGAAATAAAATTCCCTGGATGTTATTTGGAGCTGCTTCTCCCACGTTTCAAGAAATAGGCAAGCATTGTTTGCAAGTAACAGAACTGTAGAATCATAGAATGGTTTGGGTTAGAAGGGACCTTAAAGATCATTCAGTTCCAACCCCCTGCCATGGGCAGGGACACCTTCCACTAGAGCAGGTTGCTCAAAGTCCCATCCAAACTGGCATTGAACACTTCCAGGGCTGGGGCAGCCACAATATCGTCATCAGTGATACATAGATAGAACATCATCAGTGAGAGAGATGGAAGAGTTATCTGGGAAGTGTCTAAGTAAATCGTGTGTTCCCAAGGGGATGGGAACAGATTCTCCAAATCTCTAAATCATTGCCAGATGAAAATCTCTTTTGCTCATACAAAATAATTTTTAGACTGATTTTCAATAGTGATATGTGAAGTAATAAGCACTTTGGTTCAATTCCACAGTTTTAGTCTGAAATGGAAACAGAAGCAAGTTTTAAAATACAGCCACTGCAAGTGTGGAACCACTTGCAGAACCTGGTAGTAGAATTCAAGAAACTCCACTGAAACCTCTTGTGTAGATAGCAACATACAGAGGGAATGGTGGGATGAAATTCAGCTCAGCTATTCCTGAAAGTATTTGGGTTCATGTCCTCAAAGGTGTTGAAAGTTGGCTGGGGTTAAGCTGAAAAAAACTCAGCAAGATAAGTGAGGGTTTGTCCCTGATTCTGTTTATTTGCAACTACTTTGGCAAGAGTTAACGAAACAGCTCAGCCTGTGATTGCCTGTTGTCATACTCCTTGTTCTAAACTGCGGAAATTCCTGGTCTTGGCATAGTGAGAGGACATGGTGTTTTGAACACTTACAAGTGTAGTGTATTTCTGGTCTCTGAATAAAACTGTGTTAACTTGATCCAAACAAATAATAAAAGAGCCTTGCTGGAATGATCAAAGACAGTTGATAATTAGGAAACAATATTGTGCCGACAAAATAGGTGCTCAAAACTGTTAGAAATTCTCTTTCCAAAATAGTTCATTAATATATAACTGTGTTCCTGACTCATTAACATACATGTGTTCCTTTTTACCTGACTACCCTTTCAGAAAGTGTGGGCTGTACCCTCATTTTTTAAATTGGCAACCCTTCCTCTGAAGCTACAGCTCCACTAGTTTGTGGGAAGAAGTTGCATTCGAAGTAGCTTTTCAATGGGGTTTTTTTTACTAGTTTTGGCATGTTATTACCTGCTATCTTAAATTCATTTTAAATTCATTTTAATCTAAGGGAAAAGACCTATCAATCAAATAGACTCTTCAGATTCCTTTAAACCGAGCGATCCATTTCAGCCTTTCCCCACCCCAGACATTCCCAAAGAACAAGAAGCAGATCTATTCTGTGATCCATTTGCTCCCACCAGCATCAGTAAAGAGGCTGACCCCAACAATTTTGCAAACTTCAGTACTGTGAGTAAACACTTTTTACATTTGTTTCAGTATAACGGCAGCTTTGAAATGTTCACACTGAAGTCTTCAGTCTAATTTAAATTATTAAAACATATCCCGTGTATGAAAGGGATATTGCTTCCAGTTAAAACCCTGTTTACGTTTACTCTACAGCTGAGGCTATCCTAAAACAAAATGCTGCAAAATGTTGTAGTTAATGTTTAAGTTGCATTGGTTTTATGCCTTTTTTTGTGGAGGCCTCCTAGCTTTTAGAAGAGAGGATTTCAGAAATATCTGTGTCCTAGGGATTATCCATTTTATCAATGTGTGCAGCAAATTGAAATTATAAGTCTATAACGAGCACACTGTTAACTATCCAATTAAAAATGAACCAAAATGTGATTTGAATTTAACTGTCACTGAATGGTTTGGTCATAATTTTAATGTACTGAAATATTGGTAAACAGCCTCATAACAGTGTATGTTAATGAAATATAATTTGATGAGTTTTGAATGGTTAGTGAATCCCAGACTTATGCACAATGAAGTAAAAAGTAGTAAGTGTCTCTTTATAACCAGAATTCATTTCATAGAAGTCGTGGTGTCCAAGCAGTAGAAGCAAATCTAAAGGTTTGTGCATGCCTATATATTATTTTTTCTTTTGAGCTTTTGCAAGTAGAAGTTTTGAAAGGCATCATCTCACTTTCAAGCCTGATACCTGTTAAATGCAATTTGCATTTACAGTATCTTGATCATACTGCTCTTTTTCTGTTCAGGCCTAATAAACTACGTGCTTGATTGAAGTAAACTAAGGACTGTCAGGCTCTCAAAGTAGACTTGCACTGGTTGGTGTGTCTTGTAGCATGATAACTTCTGAAATGTGGTTATCCATCCGTGGTAGTAGTTAGGGGGTCTGAGAAGCCAGTTTGGAGGAGTGGCAAAAGTGTTTATTATCTTTATGAAGGAAAAAGTATTCTTTTACAGCTGCAATTACTGAAAATACTGAATGCACTATGGAGAAAACTCGGGTGTTTCTGCTTTTATTTCCCAAAGAAGCAGCTCAAAGCAGAGACCTGGAGTCTCTTAACCTCTAACCCTTTCAGTTAATGCTGGGACATCCATGAGGACAGGGGCTTCACCTACCTCTTAATTTTTCTGCATGTTTACTAGAAAGAAACTTTAGCATAATCTTTTGTATTTTATTTAAGATAATACCCTTAACTGTCTCTGATTCATAATCATTGTGCCAGAGGTATTTACTTCACAGTCAGTTCTCATCAATATACATGGAAATAATCTGTTCTTTTTTTTCCCCTCTCATATCATGCTGACCTTTCTCTGTTTTACTACCAGCCTTCTAACTCTACAGTTACCTTATTATTTTGCTGCTTCTTGGCATTATTTTTCATCTACACATTCAGAAACAGTTCATAGCTAAATTTTTGCAGTCATTGTCACTTGGAAAAGTCATCCCTAATGAAAGCGGGGTAAATCAGGATGGCCTACAGTGTCAGTAGGAGTGTGCTTTGCAAAATGTTCTCCTGATTTATTCAGATTTTCTTGTATAGACTGTTTTTTATCCAAAATAAAACTGTATTTGAATTGTAGCGCTTTCTGCTCAGTAACATTTTTGAAACTTAATACTGAAATTTGAAACACGGCATACTTCATTAAAATACATCCGTTTGATGGCTTCAGTGCACTTCTTAGTAGTTAAACCTTAGATGAAGCCAATCTTAGTCTGTTACAACTACAAAACAAGTAATATTTGAAGACTAGAATATGTACGGTTGTTGAAAAACTAATTGTCCTTTAAACCGAGCATTTGGACAGTAATAATTATCATTATATAATTAACCTGATTTATTTTGTCTTTTAAAAATGCAGTATTCTACTGAGGAAGACATGATTGAATGGGCTAAGAGAGAAAGTGAGAGAGAAGAGAAAGAAAGATTGGCAAGACTAAAACAGCAAGAGCAAGAAGACTTGGAACTGGCTATTGCACTCAGTAAATCTGAAATATCAGAAGCATGAAGTTTAGAATAAGATTTTATCTTACGTAAACTGTTTTGTCCCTTTTCCTGAGTACCTAACCTATTTAAATGTTAATCAGAAAATGCATATATACAAGAAACTATGAAAGGTTTTAAATTTCTGAAAGTGATGTGAATGTTTCTGCTAAATTCAAGCCTTTTGGTTATTGTTTGAATAACTGTTAAGTTTAGCATTCAATTTCTCTCAAGTTTTCAGGAGAACAAAGTACTTTTCCCAGCTGAAAGCAAATCAGTTTAAAATGCAGATGGAGAGATTGGGGTTTGACTGTAATCTATCAGCAGTTGGTAATTGAGCATAAAGTGAACACAGCAATTATTCTGTCATGGCAGACTGTCTCCCATCAAGCAGTTAGTCACTGGAAACCTTTTATCCTTCTGAAGAGGTTTTAGTAATGCCAGAGTTGTGGAGTGCTTTATTTTATATGTACGCATATAGATTTTTTTTTCTCCTCATTGAAGATTTTATGTTGGATTTAACATAAGTTTCATGGAGTCTCCATCAGAAATAGTGTGTCTTTCTGAAACCTTTATTGCTTTTCTTGCATGGTCATAGGTTTTAAGACAGACCTGTTATTTTGTTTTATAAAGCAATTAAGCTGAAGATTCATGTGCATTTGCTGTTGGCTAAGGTGACTGTCAAATTGTGAGACCCCACTGCTATTGGAGCCACTTTTGCCTGTGAAATATGCAGCTGAACTGGCAAGTTAATAAGTTCTATTTGAAATAGGATTGAGAATAAAGAGAAAAAACAGGTAGTCTGATTTCTATTTTTTTTTAACCACAGTTGTTTTCTGTATATGTAATTTATTGAATGCCAACTGATAGTTGCACCTTAAACTGAATGATTTCTGAATGGTCACTGAGTCAGAGTAGATTGATAGAATGTTAATGAAAATAACTTAATGAAAATAACTTATTGTTCATTTTGAAAGAATTCTATTTGGAAAATCAGCTTCATTAAAATAATTCCAAAAAGAATAGTCTTATGCCCTATCTAAGAAAAATGGATGGCAGCAGCATAAACATCTAGCAGGGTTTTTTTTCTTGCACTTTTAACCTGTGGTATTTCTTTTGAGAAATTGAAGTGTTTCAACACACAACACTGGGGCAAAGGGGGAGAACTCAGCCATGCTTCAGTATATTTAAGCTCTTCCCGTTACCTGTCAATGCTGCTGTTGCATGAGTTTGAGGGTTTTCAATTTTTCAGGAAAAAAAATGAGTAACCTGACTGGGATGGTTTTTCTTTTGCACTGGGAGATGAGCATTTAAACACCTGCTCAAAAAAAGTAACTTAAAATTTTGCAAGTATTAAATAGTTATAACTTATCTTATACATCTTTGTAATGAGTGTACACTAATCTTGCAAATCACGTGCTTAACTGGATTACATAGTTTCTTATCTTTTGTTAAAAATGTATACTCAGTGGACCAACACAATATTATATGTATATATTATATATATATTCCTGCTTTCCTTTATGGAATTTAAAGTTTTGAGTCATTTGATGTTACATTTCATGTTACTGACTCTGACTATAGGACTTAGACTACCAACAAACCACTGCTGTGAGCTAAATGGCATTACTTTATGAAGTTTTAACTGTTTGGTTTTTTTTTTTTAAAGAACTTGTTCAGGTGGGATTAGCCTCTATTTATAGACTTCCCTTTTGTTTAAAAATTCTAACAATAGCCTGTAATTATGAAGAAATAAAGTTTAAGTACATAAATGTGAACTGTTTGTCTGTTTTTTCAAGAGGGTGCTGTGAGATGTAAAGCATTGTGTGAGTGCAATGCAGTATGAGGTGTTCTGACTGTAGTCTGGTTTCTGTGGCCTTTGCCACCTGACCCACCTGCCATGGGTCACCTTCACAGAAATAGCATCCAGTGTCAGAATTGTGTTGCCTCGTGTTATTTCCCCAGTAACTTCTCAACAGTTTCATTGACCTACTTAAGTTTAAATTGGCTGTTTCAGAATTTGAATATTTAGCAAAATTATTACTTCAGTATTGGAGTGTTTTAGTCCTGCTTTAGCCTGAATCTTCAAAGTCATTGTGTGCATGGATGTGCAACCTCATGTTTTTGTAATACTGACAGAATGGTAATTTAGATGATACTGGGTTTAGATAACATAGAGGGTAAGATTGGGAAAGTTAACATATTTGTTCAGAACATTGGCAACTAAAGTGCTGTGTTTTCTTGTTACAGAATTCTGTATAATGTAAGTGAATACTCTTCAGTTTAATTCTGTTGTTAATTAGAGTGAACATGAAGGTTGGCTTTTAGATGCATCCATTTTTTCTTATAGGAAGGAAGAAGACAGTAATTTTCACAAATTTAAGATCTTTTTTAATGCAAGTTTGAAGCTTGCCCTTCTGGTAGGTAGAGTGGAGTTTCATTGCCCATGTGAGTATTGCTGAACTCCTGAATTATCTGCAGAGTTGTGTTTGCAAGGACCTCTGAGGCTTAAATTAGGGAAGGCGCAGAAGTAAAGAGGAAGGGAGGGAAGACAACATAATGTTATCCCAGAAAAGGTGGGAAGGAACTTGTCATTTGTCAGCTAACAAGCCATCAGTCAGTAATATCCTGAAACAAGCCATTTTCATCCACAAGCTCTTTAAAGAAACATGAATAGCAAAACATACATAAATAACACCATCTGCATTCCCATTCCTTGCTCAGAATGCTTCAGAATTCCTGTTGTGCTAAAATGGAGACATCTGGAGCTGCCTGGATCTTTGATTTTAACCAAAAAGAAAGAGCAGTAGCTTTTAGAGCAGGTGATCCACTGATAGAGGGGAAAAATGCTGCATTGTTTGGATGTGTTGTTCAAGAAGTCAGGATGTTTTTTCTAGTTATCTCTTGCTGATTTAATAAGTGAATATGGACAAACCACTTAATGCTAAGCCATTTCCTGTTCTGTAAGTGATAACAGGTCTCATAATTATTACATAAGTGCTGTAATCTGGAAAGACAACCTTGTGCAGAGTAAAAGGAATTTTATCCCATTTTACTTGTGTGTATCCTGTTGATAGGAGAGATGTTATGAGGTGTTTTCTCTGTTGGTATAAGCAGCCAGTTGCACTCCTATACAGGACTATACAAATAACTGGAAATAGATTAAGAATTTAACAGGAGTGCTGTTTTAAACAAGATATTTGAGGATTTAGTTTGCTGGTAATAGAGGGAGAAATTCTTACCTTTAACTTCAGAGGTCTGTCCCAGCAAGAGATCCTGTAACACTTCTGCAGATTGTCAGCTGTCTCAGGTTTGCATCCTGATCCACTCAGACTGATTTTCCTGTGTGGCCAAACTTATTGTTTGTTCTGTTGAGACTACATAACATTGAAATTTTTGTATTCAAAGCCAGAAAGTCTTTAGGATTGTTTTCCATAGAATGCAGTCTCTCCTGAGGTGCTACATGAACCAGGTGTGGTCACTTACACAGAAAAACGTCATTTTAAAAGACTCAGTGGGTTTTTAGGTAAAAACCTTGTAGAAGTTTTTTTTAATGCTTAATGAAGCTCTGCTAATACCTCCTTATTTTTAAAATTAGGGTCTTTGAGTTCCAAACAGTTCTGAGGATTTTGGAGTACGAATTTTATTTGGGGACCACATTCAGTAATAACTTTTACTGAATAAATAACTTGGTTGAGGTTCAAACCACTGACACTGAATCCTGAAAACTGCAGGTGAAGTACTTGTTGAATGTTAAACTCGTATATTTAAATTCTCTAATTTTCCTTAATATGCTATCCATTTAACTTAAAATATTTATTTTATTTTACTGTCAGATATTAAAAGGACTACTGTTCTCAAACATGCAATACTAAGCTCAGAGGAGAAAATTTGTCCTTCTGTTGTAGCTTTTTCAACTTCGTCCCTACAACATAAAATTCTAAAAGTTGTAAAAAGCGATTTAGAGTATATTCTAGGGTGCTTATTAACAAAAATGTTCTTTAAATTAGCTGTGACTGGCTACTGAAAATGAGCTGAAGCGCAGAAATCTTGTTTCATTATGAACACTGTGAGCTGGAATGTACGAACCTCACAATTCAAAAAATGAAATGTATGTGAACAGGTATCTTATGCTGGAAAATGTAGGCTTGCATTTGTGCCAAAATAGCTCTGGGAAGGTGCTTGTCACAACTGCTTATGCTATCCCTCACTGAGCTAAAATGTTTGATTTAGTGAAGACAATCATATCTTCTTGGCTGTTGTCAGACGAAGGACTCATCCTTCGATCATTGGATGTCTGGGCTCCTCTCTCGGAGCAGCTGCACCCTGAGCACTGGAGCGTGAGCCCGTCCTGCCACCCACCCCCTGTTCCTCACATCACGAGCCACATTGTTGGTGTGCAGCTAATAAATTCTTTCTTTTTTTAACCTTCTACACCCACTGTTCCCGTTAATGTGCCCATTGTTTCTTTATGTCAACCCAGTCCTTCTGTTTGTCCTGCCACTCCCTTGGCCGTGTATACCTTTGCCTTCCTTTGCCTTGTTCATTTCCTTTCACAGGCTCCCTTCTTCTGTTAATCTTTTCTGGACTGTTATCCTTGTAACCCTGAAGCTGCGTGATTGATATAATTATAATATAGATAATGGCCAAAGTAATGCAATTTTTTTTTTCAGTATTGCGCATCTATTCGCAATTTCAATGGGTTTGGTTTCCTTTAGTGGAAGAGGCAAGTTAAAATTTTAAATATTTATTTTGTTTATGAATTTTATGTTAATGAACAAATTAAAGAATTTAATTATTTAGATCTAATTATTTATTTATGTAATTTGTTCATAACCTGGTCCATCTGAGGTGTGAGCCCTATGGGGTGTTATTCCTGTGGTACAACTCACAGACCCCTGTGCTGGGGGTAGACAGCTGCACCCTGGCAAACGCTGCCTTGGCAGCAGGTGCAGAGTGCAGCTAATTGAAAACTTGGCGAAATTTGAGTTATGTTTTCCTCATGTTTTTTCTCGAGAGGAATTAATGACTCCAATTCCAGCACACAGTAGCGGTGCCCGCGCTCCGCCCGGCCGTTCCCGGAGCCTTTCGCGCCCGTGCGGAGCGACACGCCCGGGTCCCGCCCGAGCTCTGCGGTGGGACCGTAACCCCGGGGTATAATCCCGTCCCATTCCACCCATCCTGTCCCATTCCCATCCCCACCGCCGGCGGAGGGCGGGCGCTGCCGCAGCCGCTCACCTGCGGGGGCGGCCCCTCCGCCCGGCCCGGCCCGGCCCTGCCCTGCCCGAACATGCGCCGAGGCTCCGGCTGCCGCCGCTCCACACACACACCATGCGAGGTGGCTGCGGCGGCCGCCGGGGAGCAGCAGCAGCAGCGCCAGCCGTGCCCGCCGCCTTCCTGCCCTCCCCTCAGCCGCTGCCCGTCGCGACGCCTCCATGGACGCCCGCCCGGCCGGCAGCGCCGGCGCCCGGTACGGGGCTGGGGCGGGCCGGGGGGCCCGCCGGGGGTCGCCGGGGGACAGCGCCGCCTCCGCCGGGCTCTGGGGATGCTCCGTCCCGGGCGGAAGGAGGGGCCGGGAGCTCCCGTCGCGGTGCCGGCAGGAGCGGAGGGTCCGGCCGCGGGACGGCGTGAGGGCGGTGGGGTTCCGGGCGAGCCGCCCGCCGGGCGCTGGAGCCGCTGAGGGCAGTTCGGGCCCCCGGACTGACCCCGAAGGGCGCTCGGAGCTGCCTGCGGCCCGCGGGCAGGGGCTGCCCAGGCCGGGACCACCCAGGCCGGAACCGGGCCCACCCCGCGGGCCGCTCTGGCCACCAGCCTGACCCGGCTGTGGGCAGGAACTGTGCCCACCTGTGCCGGCTGAGCCACCCCACTGCGCGGGCACAAACTGGTTCTTGCACTTTGAGGGGGTTTTCTTTTTTCTTAGACAAAAGCATTAGCTTGAGCTAATTACATACCTGCGCAGCAGCCCTTCGGTAGTTATATGCAAATTGTCTTTGGGCTTCAAAGGGTTGCTGAAGAGCGTGTCGTGTCTGTGGAAGAGCGTGGTCCTTTTGCTTGAGCTCCTGTTTGTGCAGCTTGCAACACACCTTGACAGCGAAACGCTGACGCTAATTGCTCTGTAACTCAATACCTTCTTGCTGGCCCTCATGAACGAGCTGCAGGTGGATAACTTTCTCCATTCCAGGTGTGCACTCCCACTGCCCCTAAAATACATAAACTTCCACTGTGTGCGTGTGAGAGAGCTGTTTCTTCAAAAGCTGAATCAGTCTGCAAATAACATTCTTCCCCCATGATGACAGCCTGTTAAATTTTAGACGTGGCTGCGTTAAAGGTCGGCTTGTGGATTCTGTATTTGACATAAGACATTTATAATAATCTTCTTTATAATCTATGCAGGAGTAGAAGCCTTTAAGAGTACAGTTGTTGGAGAGGTCAGCAAACTGCTGGTAATGGCTCTGTTCATGGTTCTTCATCGAGTGTGAGAGCAGTGGTGTACTCTCTCTCGCTGGCTGCATGCTTTCCTTTTATCTTAACGTTGAAAACAGCAAACATTTACCTGAGACTTTATTTCTGCTGAAGAAACCATGATGGAAAAAACATTTCCTGAACTTTAGATTATATAAGATGTACAATAGTGCTCTTTTTTGGTGGCATTGATATTAACGTTAGAGTCACTACAGAGACCAAAGGAGGTGGTCTAGTGGCATTTAAAACAGCAAAGTCCTGTTGGATTTAAAAATCCAGAGTGTTAGGCTTGCTAAATTGATCAAAAATGACATGGCTATTAGTATTTTTATATACAACCTCTGTCTGGAAGTACTCAAGGCCAGGTTGGATGGGGCTCTGAGCAACTTGGTGTAGTGGAAGGTGTGTCTGCCCACAGCACAGGTTTGGAACGAGATAATGTTTAAGCTCCTTTCCAACCCTGACCATTCAATGATTCTGTGATTTTTAAGAGCTTTATATAATTTTGTTGCCATGTTCTGTCTTGATAATTCTTTCACGAACCAGCAATTTTTTAAATACTATTTTTTATCTCCAGGCTGGAAATGTGGGCTCTGTGTTCGTAATAAGGACATTAAATGACATCAGCAAAATGACCTCCAGGTGCTGTGTTTGCACTGACAACAGCAGCAGGCTGAGAGACTGGGGTTGCGTTGTGCTTCAGGAAGTTCTGAATATGGGGAACAATGTGTGTGGAAATATCTAGAAGCAGGAAGGAGCTGGGTGAATTTTGCCAAGTTGGGCAGGTTGTCCCAAAAGTCTGTGTTACTGCAGCTGCTGGAGCACTTGGTGCTGGTTCCTCATCACCTTTCTGGAGCTCCATCTGCTGGAACCAGCTCTTCTATTCCAGGGTGACACTGCACCGGGATCTAAAGGTATTCAGATGTTTCCCTTACTGTGCTACAAAGTGTTGAAAAGTATATATCAGGACTTTGACTAGTTTGTGGGAAAATATTACTATTTTCTTACTGTAGGTCACATTTTACTTAAATCACTCCTTTGAAACCCCGATGAAGCTCCTAGACAGTGTTTTCACAGAGCTGAATTTGTGGTTTCTTTAAGTATCACGTATATTTTGGAAGCAGATTGAGATTATCAACTCATAGTTGGAGGACAAAATGGTCTAATGGACTGGTTGGAACTGAGAAGTAAACAGATTTTTGAGTAGGGGTGATGAAAAATGACCTCCCATTTTAGAGATTTTCAGCTGTTGTCTTCAACTTGATAATAAAACTTTCAGTCATCTGTTGTGAAAAAGCAATTGTCAGAAGAAAGTCTCACTGTTAGGATGGTCATTCAGATATGCTTGACTTAATGGCTGGAATCTCAGATGTGTATCAAACAGAGTGCAGTACTGAACTTGGATGTCATTTTACATTTCTTTCTAACTAAAATTGGCATCCTGAGCTGATGAAATCTTCTCACCGCACCTGCATCAAAGTTTTTAATTTTGGCTGGTCCATGTTTCCTGTCAAAAATGGAAAAAATGACAGAAAGATCCCAGACTAACTGAATCAGAGTTCAACATCAGCCTCACTTGTTTTGGTTTTCATTTGTTTTTTCTCCTCAGGTAGTTTGCTTAGTTGTTTTTCCACTCTGAAATTGAGAGAATAATAACTATTTTCTTCTTGAAGCCACTGTATCAAAGAATAATTCTTCAAAATGGCTTTAGCAATGCTGAGTGCCAAGACAACTTGCTACTGGTACTTCTTTTTCTGTTCTTGACTATTGATTCAGTGGGCAGGTTCAAGAGAGCTGTAAAGGTGTATTGAAGTGCCATGCTTGAATTTTTACTTAATTGGAGAGAAAGTGGCATTGTTATTGGTCAAGGTACTGTGAAGTATGCTTTGCAGATGACTTCTGAAGAATAAAGTCAGGTTGTTGGAGCTCTCAGGGAAAGATAATCTGAAATGTCATGTAAAGCCATGATTAAAGGCAAAGCAATAATCCCCTATTTGTTCAAGTATTTTGTGTCATTCCTATATATTATTTTTATGGGGCCTAAGATACTGTTCAGCAGTGGAATGATAACAAAAGCATGATTTTTTTTTTTAAAGTTGCAGCAAAACGTTTTACAGAGTAATTTATTTTGAAAATGCTTTGCATAGATTGAATGAAAAAACCAAACAAACCAACCTAACCAAGTGAAATAAAACCAAACAGAGAAACATTTCAACTCACATGAAGCACTGCAGGAAAGTGCTTTTTGGGCCAGAATGTGTATTTCATCCTTTTTGTGTTGGTCACCACACTAAAGTCTGAAAGAAGTGAAGTGTAAATCAGCATAAACAAGTACAAACCAGACTTCACGAATGGCTGAAGAAAGATGCACAGGTAACTCTCTTGTTACCTACCAGTCAGCCTTTATCATTGCTAGAAGTTCAGAATCCAGCCAAAAGGGGGAATTGCCTGACATCCCTCTCTAAATTCTCACCGAGTCTGATTTTAGAAGTAATACAGAGCTCTACCCTGACCTTGCAGTCCTTAGGTCTGGCTTCGTACCATGAACGTGGCAGAGTGAGTTTGCATTTTGCTTCATGCTTTATTTGTTTGTTTGCTGGGTACCTAAATGTGCTCAATAGCATTGCATGATAGTGGTCTAGTGCAGCTCTTACTGATTTATCTCATTAGTTTTAGTGAGATGAGAATTAGACCTTTAAAAATTGAAAGTAATTATGTCAGAAGTGTAAGTGGACCAGAGGCAGTAAAACTGAAAAGTCTGAGGACTTGAAGAAAAGAGCAAGTGGGTATTGTAAGGTTGTTTAAAAAACCCCAAAGGCATGATACCAATCACATGTGACCTTCAAAGTGACAAAGATTGTAGATCATCTGAATTAAAAAAGAAGAGCTATTAAATCTTGCTAAATATTACTGTGCTCTGATTTATGATGAAAATTTACTCTTAATTGCAGTGATCCTGTTAATTTCTGTAATGCTGAATATATTTGTTTCATTTCACTGTTCATCCTCTGTGAGGTAACTTTTTCTTTGTACATTCCAACAGATACCAGTGCAGTTGCAGGATGTTTGGGCTTATTTTTGTAATATACCAGACTGGACCATGAGTCTTTGTATGTATTTTCATTCTGTTTGATGCAGGCAGTTCTACTGACTGGGAGTGCTCACCCACAGTGGTGCATTCAGTCCTCTGAGCAGTCACGGCAGTACAACAAGGAAAGGGAACAGTAGAAATGACACCAGTACATTTTATTTGTCTGAGCAAACCTATCTTAATGAATTTATTGCATTGTTTGCCCATTCAAATACAGGATGAGAACTGTGATCCTAATGCAAACTAGATCCTGCTTGGTCCAAGTTAAACATGGTAGGACCAAGGGCAGAACATGAGTCTGCCAGTTCCCTGGTCTTTGTGTTGCTCACTGGACTGCTTTGACATATCCCTTTGATTTGTGAGCCTTTTCTGGAACAGAAGGGCCTTTTAAAAGACCTTTGACTTTGCAGAGGCATCAATAACTCAGTGGTTTGAGAGCTGAATTAACCTCAAAAATAAATGGTGTCATACTCCATGTACAATTAGAAATACTATGGTATCCTGAATTCCAGAATTGCATCACTGTTGTGTCTCTATGCAGAATAGTTGGAGAACACGAATATTGAAACCTTTCCAGTTGCTTTGTTGTTGAAGTAATGGCATTTCTGCAGCACCGAGGAGTCTTAGACATGGGCCAGAAAAGTGTTCAAGAACACAAAAAGATAAATCCTGAGGTGTTACCAGCTTGGCACATAGAACAGGAAGGGATATGGGAGAATTAATTTTCTTGCATTAACTTATTTGCTTTTGAATTATGAAGACATTTCTGTATTGTCTGAGAACTGAATAGTAACAGATTATTGTGAGAACTGCTTATTTATTCTTTTCATCCAAGATTATTTCTGATCTCATGTGGGTTTGGAAATGCTTGCAGAAGAAAAGAATTCTTCCCAAGTAATGTGCTTTTTGTTTTCTTTGAATGTAGAGATTTTTTTCAGGCTCACAACATTGTAGTGCAGTGTTGCTCAAAGAAATCAACTGTTTAAAAAAGTGGTAGTGGATTTAGGAATGACCTGGCAAACTGGAAAAGACTAAAGGAAGTAACCCCAGATGTATCCTGGTATCACCTAATGTCTCTGTGATTATCCAGCATTAGAACAGAAAATGGTGTCATGGCAAGAATTTCTATATTCAGGGGTGATCTTTTTGAAAACAGGCAGTGGGAAGGACATCCTGGGGTCAGTGATTGTACCATGGGATGTGAACTGCTGACCCTTTGCACAACAAAGGGCACGGGGAGGGACACTTGGGGGCACAGCAGGGGCTGAAGACCCCCAGACTTTTTCCTGTTTTGACCGTGAGGGGATAAAAGCCCAGGGGTTCCTTTGTTCGAATCCCTCCTCAGAGGCACAAGCTCGAGCTGTTATTTTGTTATTGCACCAAGATGAAAGTATTTTAAGGATTGGGACACCTGAGAGTCTGTTATGGGAAACCTGATGTTGAGCCTGTCTCACTGTGATTGTGGGATGTGCAGCTGAGAAGGGGCTTTGGTCCCAGCTCAGGTGATGGTTGTGTGACTGCCAGTGGCTCCTGGACGGTCAGACAGGAAATTTCCTTAACACTGAAATGGAGACCTTTGAAATGTGCTTTGGGATGCTCCTCACACCTGTGAGTGGTTGAAGTGTTAGCACTGGTGAAGCTTAAATGGTGTTTGTTTCTTTGTATTTTGTTCTCCTCCTCCGAATGAAGTTACTCATGCATGCTACCTCAGCTGACTTATGCAGATAAGGTAGATTTGGCAGAGAAATGCATCCGTCTTTTAGGATATGACTGATTTAACCTGCTTTTAGTGTTTCACAGCACTGAAGGAGCTTTGAATTACTATTAAAAGCATTACTACAAAGGCACAAACCTCAGACTTAGCTTTTTTTGTAAAGTTCTGGTAATTACTGAGGTTGAGTATTTTAGCATTTTGCACAGTATAAGGTTCAAGATGTTTTTTTATTGAAGCAATCTGTAAAACCCAATGGCAAATCACAAAGCTAATGCACTGCAAACTCATAGTAAGAAACCAGTCAACATTATGCACACAGCAAAGTAAAATTATGCATAAATATGGTAACTCCCATGCTCAAAAATCATGTGTCACTTTCCTTTTGACCATGGAAAACATGATTTTTTTTTTAAAGATGCTTTACAGTTCATTAACATTCCAGATTTTAGTTTTGCTTATTTCTGCTTGTTAATTCTGTTTGATACTGCTGTTGACATAGAAAGGATCTGATGCTTAAGTAAAAGGGGTATCGCCTGGGATATCCCAAGAAATTGTGCTTCCAGCTAGAGACAATGGGGATGCAGTGGAGTAAGGAGAACAGCTCTTACTGTAACTCCCAGGACATACCATGGTCGTGATTTGTGAAGCAACCCCACTCATGGTCCCTGGGGCAGAGAACAATGATTTCATAAACAACAATACCACAAGGAGAACCATATGACTGTCCTTGCAAAACCTGCTGCCCAAAAGAAAAAAGGGAAAAAACCTTGTAGAACCAGCAGGGAAATGGCTTAAATGTGGAAATATTTCAGATCTGAGTTTTTTACATTTGTTTTCTTTAGTTAAAGGAAAACATACATATATGTGGGGAAGGAGAGATTGCATACTGGAGAGTGTCTGAGCATATAATTGTTTCTAGAGAAGTGGTATTCAAATAAAAACCTGCCAAATCAAGTCTTGAAGAACTTGGCAGAGACAGCCAGAGCCTTCACCATACAGGGCTTTAAAGACTATTTGAGGAATGCAGTATTAATTAGAAATTGTACAAACAGCTAGTGAGAATGATGAAAAATCTTTTCAGAGTAGCCCATGATCCTGCCATGGAAGCAGCCAGTTAATTTTAAGTTGTAACCAGTAGTTATTCCCAACCAGGGAAAAAAAACCCCAGTTATGTCTTTTATCTCCCGCTGTGGCCCAGGTACTCAGTGCTGTTAGGAACATGTAATGGAGTCATTAATGGGGCAGCCTGTGGATCTATTACAGTAATTTTTATACCAAATGCAGCACAGGCTTTTCCTGTACAGGATGCCGTAAAACCAGCAAGAGATTTAATCAGGTATGTTAATGGATTCGGAGTATCTTTCTGGAATTGTCCTTTGCTGGTTTATCATTTTTGGGTCTTCCTTCAGCAGTGTATGTCTTCATTATTGGTACTGCTTTGTGTAATCTAGCAAACAGATAATTTTGGACATTAGATGCTCTTGGAGAAACTAATTAATATAAGTAGATTTTGGCTGATCAACTTCTACAGTCCAGCTCTCATAATGAGAGGAAGGACTGCTGATGCTGCTTGTAGTTATGCACAGGGCTGGTACAGCTGATGTGCCAGCAAAGCATTTCAGGGGAATACACTTTCATTTTGGGCAAAATCAGCCAGATGAGCTCACTCCACTGATTAAATTGTTAGTGCCAACTCGCCTCATTTTCCATGGCATTAAAGAGAGATTGTTACAAAGAGCGTGTAAAGTCTCAGTTCCTCCCAAACGTACAGGAACTAACAAAAAGCAGCAGTTTGGCTGGGTTGAAGCCTGTTTTGTGGAGAATCCTTGCTGGGAAGAAGTACTTGCTTGCCTCTCCTGCCTGTGTGCTTCTCACATTTGCAGCAATTACTGCCTGAGTGCTGCCTGTCAGCTGCTCTCGTTTGGCTCTCCGTTCTGGTTCGCGGGTTTCTGATGTGGGCCACTGCCACATGCAGTAATTCTTGTTGTTTCAGGTCTGTAATTACAGGGGAATTTGGCTTTTGCCTGGTCTGGTCAGAAGGAAAGGTGGCTGATGCTGCTGCTCATTCCAGACAGGTCTGTAGATCAGAGATAGGCTGGCAGCTGCCAGCCCCTCCTACATTAGAGGTATCCAGCTGTAAATATATCAGTGGCATATGAACCTGGTGTGCCACGGAGTGGCTTCCAAATCGCTGATTTGTAGGATGTGGTCGGTGAATTAGGGATGCTCCTGTTCCCGTGGCGGTGTCCAATCGCAGAGTGTGGTGCCGCAGGCAGGCGCTGCCCTGCGCTCCCACCGGGACTGTCACTCGCAGCTGGCTCAGGAGCACCGAGTGCTGCTGATGCTCGAGCCTAAAAGCTGAGTGGGCTTACAATGACTATGTCAGAACACGCAGGAGACTCAGCAGAGAGGTGAGTAGCAGCACACAGCATTTTCCATTTGGCTTAGAGGCAGTTCTGATCCTGCTGTTGGAAGCAGGAGGGAATCTGCAGCCCACTGAAGCATGACTAATCAGTTTGCTAAAATGCTGAGCACCCTCGAGGTTTAAAGTATTTCTGCCCTATTGTTAACAGTGACAAATGATGGTTTGTAGCGCTTATGTGAGGTGTGTATTTTGCCCAGGTCTTAAGCCCTCGACTTGGGAGCTACATCCTGTGGCAGGTTTCCTTGGAGTATGGGGGAAACGTGCAGCTTCTTTTTTTGCTGCTGCTGTGGGTAGCACTGTGTCATTAATTGTTATTCCAGAAAAGATGCCAAGTAATTATCGTATCTTATTTCTGCTTTGAGCTTCAACAGTGGTTTTATTCTTTGTCATCTTTCTGTTTCAAAGGAATATTTTGAAAAGGTTTATTTGTATTGAATGGGGTAATTCTCCTGCATGACAAGAAATGAACAAACAAAAAACCCAGGTACAATGTTAGTAGTCTAAATATTTTAAAACAGCTGAAGATGTGCTTTGTGTCATGTTAAAAAAGCTATTTGGTTCAGGGACACAGATTTAAAAACAGAAAGGTAGGAATTTTAATACAATCAGCAAAAATTGACCAAGTTTTAATTATTAAGTAGGGCTCAGAATAGCTCAGAATAGGCAGACATGATATTGCATTTTGTATGAGACGGATGCCAAGGCTTGGTTAATCAATGCTTGCAAAGCACTTGGAAAGTGTCTTGGGTGCAGAAAGATTTGCAGTGTATCTGAAGTTGTGATGACAAAGCCACTAGGAACAGCATCACGTGATGTTTCTCTCAAATTTACAGTCCTGTTTTTTATATATATATAATTATACTCTTTATTTCTTTGCAGTCATTATTCCTAAACCAAAACCAAGCCACTGCTGCAGTGGGTGGTTATTACTGATGCTATCTGCTTGTGCTGTGCTCCCCTGCCTTTTCCTTAAGATGTTATCAGGACTTTGCTTTCTGTTTTCCCTTTAAGCATTCTGTGTTGTGCCATTTTTTAAGGAACTAATGCAGTTTCTAAGTCACAAGATAGATCACATTAGTTAGAGCTGTTCAGAATCAGGAACATGATGAGGATTTGTTTGTATTTTGTTGGGGCATGTTTTGTACATGCTTGTATATAATATATTAGTGCAGTGTAGCTCTTTGATCATTATATGCAGATGTTTCAACTGTCCTAACACTGGCTAGGTGACCTTAACTTCGTTAGTGCAGGGCTTTATTCTTTTGTGGATTTTTTTTTTGGTCCAGCAGTTCTGGTGGTGAGGAACTTGGGCCAAACTAACTCAGCTGGTCTGTATTATCCTGTTGCCAGTAACTTAAAGACCAGCTGAGAACCCTTGTGATAGGTCAGGCTGACATCTGAATGTTGTAAAGGAGAAAAGTACAGCCAGAGTAAGTCACTGAGAGTCTTCTGACTTTGAGATACAGCAGCAGGTTTTTTTTTTCTTTGAATGCAGTAGCCCTTCTTAGGGACAGTGATGTTCCCAGGAACATGCACAATGGGAAGTTTTAACCCACCTCTGAGTTTGTAGTGCTCTGTTGCTCAGGCACCACACTGAACATGAGCTGAATGAAGGCAGATGTTCCAGCAGCAGTCAGGGTAATATTCTGATGTAGATTGACAATGTCTCGTCCTTAAAGTGATGACATGATCATGATATCATCAGCTGGAGTCTGGCAGCCTTACAATCAGATGTGCATTGTCACCCAGCGCTTCTGTGTTCCTGGTACCTGAGTTCATCAAACTGCTGTGCTCCTGCATGGCAAATTCTGCACGTTCAGGTTCTTACATAAAGTATGTGCAGTTTGTGGTTTGGGTTTTTTTTTTCAGAAAATGAAAGGCTTCAGTTGCTTTTCAAATGTTACTTGGTGAAAGCATGGTTAAAAAAAAATCCCAAAACCCAAATCCACAAATGTAATAGGAATCACTTTCACTTTTTGCAATCTCTAGAGGTGAAATAGCAGGTTATGCAAGGAAATAAATCTGGAATTGAGCAAGAAGGGCTCAAATGTAGCAGTAATGCACTGGTAGAAGGAGAACAGATGTGCTGAGTTTATTATCTCTTCTGGCAGGTCATCGACGTCAGACCTCAATGTGGCACTGCGTGAATGTATGGCAGCTCTGGATTTATTTCTTAACAACAAGTTCTCAGATGCTTTGGCTTCTCTACAAGCAAAGTAAGTTGATAAGATTTCCTAGTTTTTCTCTGTTTATTCTTCTTTGCTTCACCATCTCTCAAGAGATTTTGACCAGACAGCTGGTTCTCTGTTAATAGTTGATAAGTCTGTATAGTTTTTGTTCAGAAGGGGGTGGTAAGTTAATGTGTTACGTTTTGGGGAAGACAGATAAGTGCTTTGCACTTGTGTGAGTAAATAACAAGATTGATCAAAGATATATACTAAAATTATGGAGTTGATGTCCAAAGAAGTAACCCCTCAGCTGTAGTGCAATATGGGATTCTTGCTCCTGGAAGAGTAAAAACTATCTTCTGTCACAAAGCTGTCATGTTTTATTTTTGTCTCCTTTCTCATTTTTTTTTGCACACTGTGAGCATCTGAATAATTACAGTTTTGTGTCTAAATGAGCAACTGACCATGAATTGAAGGCTTGAGAAACACTAGGTATGAATTATTTTTTTGTTGCTGTAACCACTTGCAGAAACTTTCTCACAGCTTATTTTGCAATTCAGTGTTGTGGTCAGGCACTCTGTTTCCTAATTATGTTGCAGCCCAACATGTAATGAGTGGCCCAGCTGCAAGCAGTGAGGTCATGAAATAGTTCCTAAAAATTGTTGTGTCTTTACAGTGTCTGTGATCTGTCATACCCTGTCCTGAAGTTATCTGTGTTCTTGGCTTGTTGAAGTCTGTGGTTAATTTGAATTTCTCCCCAACCCACCCAATTTGCTCCATTTATTTTTGAGCCACCAGTAAATTACATCATGCCTTCCTTTAGGACACTGGAATACGAAACAAGTAAAACTCATAGGTGATGCAGTAGTGTGTATTTGATATGCATCAGGGGTAACAGCTCCTTTGCTGAGGTATCAGCCTCATGTTTGATGTCAGAATCTGTAGCTTAGCCATGTAAGTACACTCTGGGAAAGACATTCATGATAAATTGTAACATCAGCTGTATTAATAATGCTGGCTTTATTCACAGCAGTGTTGTTTAGTGTTTATATATCATCAGAAGATATAATAAAAATGGAGAAAAGAATAACTGTGTTTTCATTAAATCCTGACAGAAAAGCCTCTGTGCCCATCTGGGAATGCTCACTCGGTGCTTAGCATAAAATCAGGGGATATTTTATTCCAGCAGGTTTCCAAAACACTGCAAAAGCTCGTGAGGCTATGGGTTGTTTTTTTCCTTTAAATCCATTTTTCTTCTGTTGCATATGGTTTTCATTCAGCTTTTGTTGGGCTCTGCAGAACCTATTTCATGAGCTGATACTCTGTTTTTGTACCTGACTGTATTCCACACTGCAAACGATTTTGAAACTAATTTTTCATGTTAGCCTGTTGTTATGAGGAGGCCCTTGTTCCTGTTGCCTTTGGCAGTGAGGGAAATAGAGACTTATGATCTTTGTGAGTGCAATGAAGAAACAGGATGCTGAATTTCCCCACAGATGAAATCCATTATGGACCCACTCCATCTCTTTAAGGAATGAGAAGAGTTGTAGAGTGGGCACATGTGGTAGCACTGAGTATTTTCTTTCAGAGCCACCAGTTCCTCACTGTTCCCATTTGGTGTGCTGAGATTTGAAATAAGTTTTCACAGTCCATAAACGTACTATCACTGTTTAGAGAAATACTTTTCAGTTTTTGCATGCTTGTGAAGAATATCGTGTGTTAGATTTTTGCGGCTTTAATGGTTCTGGTGTAGGAGATACTCTGCTCTCTATTGCATCAATGCAGATTGACTAAATTACTCACATTTGGCTTCCACAATAAGTGTATTTTCAACTAATTTGTACCACGTGAAACTGACAGCAGATTTGGCACAATGTGTGGGGCTTAAAATCAGACAAGCTTTCCTAGCCACTTAAAAATAAATATCTGAGGATGGTGTCTAGACTTGTGTTGAGGTAAGGCTCTTTTTTCCTGGTAGAAAAGCAAATCCATCATAAAGAGAATCAAATCCATTATAAAGAAGAGATCTCATTTCATAGAAAAAATACATCTGGTGTTTTTGCTTTGTGTTACATAATTTTCTTGTTTCCTGAGCTACCTTTTAGCTTTAAGAGTCAGTTTTCATTATTATTAACAATCATTGTACAATAGTGAGTTCTGATTATCTTGTGCTTTCTGCATTAAGTGTAATTAAATTTATCTTTTATATGGAGTACTCACACTGCATCTAAGAACTCTTAAGAAATTCCTAAAATTCAGTCACCGAGCACAGCAGTGATTTTTCAGTATGTAATGTGTTAACTGCGACGTGTGTAACACTGAAACTGTCCAGTCACTGGCTTGGGGAAAAAAAATCTCTTCTTCCTTCTCAGCCCTGAGACATACAGTCAATCCATTAAATGCTGACTGGATTTTAGCCCTTGTATAATTGCAAACAGACAATAATAAATTATAAGTTGATTCTGGTGAGATGTCCCCTTCCCAAGACAAATGCTTTATATTTTAATAATTGTCCTGAAAGAAAACATGGCATAATCACCTGATAAGTTACTGATGTCAGATCCATTGGGAGAATGGTAAATAAGATAAATTAATGACAAAATTATCTGGACCACTGGATGAGCTGCACCATGTGTGTTGCTGCTTGCAATATTAAAGGAATAATGAGACAATGATTCTTTCCAGGCAGCTGACTTTATTCTGAAAATAGACTCCAAAAAGAACTTGGCATTGTTTGGTGCGATATTAATTCTAGAATGACTGGATTTTGAAAGCTCTTCCTGGGAAATGATTACCCAAAGATGAGGTGTGATTGTGAAATGGAGAGTGGTGAAAGAGTAGGGGGAAGCACACACAGGTAGAGTGAAGCTCTAGACAGTGTTTGGATACATGTGTTGCTCAAAGCTTGAGTTAGCTCTTTATTGTAAGGAACGCCATGAACAAGAAGAAGGTTGTTATTTCTAGGGGGTTTTATCTTTTTGTACCTAAAGTCTGGAAGAACACAACTTTTATAGTCTTCAAAAATAAATAATTTGCTGCCAAAACCTAAGTAAATTGCTGGTTTCACCTCTTTGCTGGAAAAACAGTAGATTCTCAGTTTTGGAAAATGGCTTCAATCAAAAAGGCTCAGGGGATCTCTTGCTGAAGCACAGCTTTTTTGCTTGGACCATCCTGGTGGCTTGTAGTAGCAAGGGAGCTGGGATAGTGGCTGACTGGAGAGGTCTTTGCTGGTTGTTAACTTACTGCTACTGAGGAGGCTTTGCAGGAAACAGATTTTTATCAGAAAATGTCAATTCATCAAATCAGAGCATTTCCGTGGAAGCCTCTGCCATAGGTCTAGTGGGTTGTTCAGACATTGGGTGGAACTTGGGATCAAAGATGAGGAAAGCCTTCAGGCCCCCTGTGTGACCACATTCTCCTGATACAGGTTTGATTTGGGCATTGATCCCTCACTTTTGAGTCCTCCTGGATGAACAGATTGTTGAGTGGTCTATGGAGGGTCTTTCTCACTCTGTGCTGTTGGATTTGTTTTGATTGTTGGAAGCATCTTGATATTAAATCAACATATGGACTTGAACCTGAGGTTTCTGTGACTTGGTAATGCATGTCCTGTCTGCTGGATTACTGTTAGAGGATCTACAGAAAAGATTTTGGCACTGTGTTTTTCCCAAAAGATTACTAGCCCTGGGTTAATTCTGAGATCAAACTAAGCCAAGATTTTTGATTTTCATACTTCAGCTGGAAGGCTGTGACTGTCCTCACTTAAGCACTTGTTTTCAAGCAGGAATAAAAGCGTTCTCCAGCGGCTCCAAGAAAGGGCAGTGCTGCAAGATGATAATGATTGCACCATAGTTGGAGAAGAGGGATGTGGCAGAACTCCATAAGTGCCTAAAGATATTACTTATAATCCTCTTATTCAGTCATGTGATACCAACTACTGGGATAAGTCATTAATCACAATATTAGTTGTATTCGTGTCATACAGGCTTGTTAACTCCAGCAATGTCCTGAGGAAATTGCTGCTGAGGAAGCAAAAGAAAAGTAAAAAGGTACCAAGTTTCATTCTGTACCCATCCGTATGAAACCCAAGCCTTAAAACTCCTGGCAATACACCAGAATGCAGCTGGCAACTTTAATTGAATGGTTAATGGCATGGATAAGTTGCATTTCTACCAGCATTTCCACCCCTGAAAAAAAAAGAGCAAATTTGAATGTTGCTAAATACCAGTTGGCTAATGATAGACATTAATTATTATCTCCTTTAAATATTAGAAGCAAAATAGATTAAACCATTGATTAGGGAAGGGGTGGTTTGGTTTCAGAAACAAATTACTGGAGAGGGAAATCTCTCTTCGCCACATGTATGTGAAAAGTACCAATTTTCCTTTTAGTGCAGTGAATTCACTATTTATCTGCTTTGATTTTTGGAAGCAAATTTCTATAATTTTGGAAGGGTATTATTTCAGTCACTTCCCTGTACTTTGAATTTGAGCCTCTGGAAGGGTTTTAGTTTAGTAAATACAAGATGTAGTGTGTTTTTCTGCTCCCAGTGAGGCTGATGAATAATCAAATGAACAGAAACACTTCATCAGGCTGGCATTTTAATGTGTTCATTTTTTTTCTACTTTACATTATCAATCTACTGAAATAATCATGATCTACGAGACCAAGAAAGAGCTGTCCTGACTCCACTGGATTTTAAACTAATTTCTCTATTATCTGTCTGTTCTTCTTAGCTTGCAAATAAGATGGATGGTAGCATAGTCTGGGGCTTATAGCACTTATGGCACCAGGTGATTTCCCAAAACAGCTTTTCTGCTAGGTTGGTTTAGATGATGGGGGCAAGTAGGAATTAAGGATAGCCACAGAGCATGGACTGCAGTGAAGTTTGAACATGTGCACTGCAAATTCCTTCAGTGCAGCCACCCTGCTCTGTGCCCTGTGTGTTGGAAAAAGTAGCCCTTTGTCGTCAGTGTGAGAGTTGGGAAGAGAAGCACCAGGCCCAAGTCACGACAGTGAGTTATTAGATCACTGATTTGTGTAGGGTTGTCTGAAATTATCTGTTAAATTTTCTTTCAATTCAGTCCAGATATCGAAACTTGGGGAAACAAGTGTATTTCTAGGGAGAAAATTAAGTCATTTGAGGTGTCTTTAAAGTCTGGCTTTTCTCCTTAAAACACAGAATAAGAGGAATTGAGGTAGAAGGTACTTCAGAAAGTTACGTAGTCAGGCAGGGCCATTTTGAATGTCCCTGAGGATACAGTCTCTACAACTTTTCTGGATGATGTGTGCCAGTGCATGGTCACCCTGACAGTAAAAAAGTGTTTCCTGATGTTCAGACAGTGCCTCCTGTGCTCCAGGTTGTGCCTGTTGCCTCTGATCCTGTCCCTGAGCACCAGCGAAAAGAGCCTGGCTCTGTCCTCTTTGCTTCTTCCCCTCAGGTATTTCTATATATTATAGGAACCTCCTACAGAGCTTTCTCTTCTCCAGTCAGAACAGTCCCAGCTCTCTTGGCCTTTCCTCATAGGAGAGATGTTCCAGTCCCTTAATCATCCTCACCACCCTGGTCTTGAGTGTGTCCATGCACTGAGGAGCCCAGAACTGGGCACAGCACTCCAGGTGGGGCCTCACCAGTGTTGTGCAGAGGGGAAGGATCCCCTCTCTCATCCTGCTGGCAGCAGCACTCTTCTTAATGCAGCCCTATTTTTGTCAAGGGCACATTGCTGGCAACCACTTTCTCCTCTGAAGGGAAAAGAAAATGAAGAAGCACCTGAAATAAACACATTCAGAACAGGTGTGCCGAGGGTGGAGATTTTGAAAGGATATCCTTGTTTGACTACAAGTATTTTTGAATATTTCCTGCCAAATAGAGCTGTCTGATCTGTTCTAGAGTGTAAACAACTGAAATAGCAATTGTTGCTCCTTAACAGTATTTGTCTTAAGTCGTGCTATTTGTCAGGGGTGGATTAGCAAAGTCTACAGAGAGTTTCTGTGTCAGGAATTTATCTGAGCTTGCTCTTCAACATATTTCTCAAGTCATCCTTATTAGATCTCTATGCCTGAAGATATTTTGATTCACTTGCAGAGGATTACACCAGACACAGGTGAATGCTCTAAATGTGTGCAACATATAAACCCTCTTCCCTCTCAGAGGGAAGGTGCCAGCAATGGCTGCACATGGGAATTAACTGTTTTCCTTGACAAAGTTTTTTACTTTCTGCCAAAGTGGCACTCTCTGAAGCCCTACAGAGTAATATTTAAGTTGAACAGTTTGAGGTGGAGGGTTGGCAGAAGGGGAGAGGAGGAAAAAGCTGTACTTTTTGACATGGACTCTAATGCTTCTGGTGGGAAGATCTGTTTCAAGGAGATTCTATTTTGGCCATGGTTATAGTATTGTGTTACTTATCTCCTTGAGCCTGTCCCAAATTAGAAGAATATCAGCTGGATATTTGGTCGCATGTTGTAGTATTCGTTAGATACTAAAAAAAGCCCAATCCCACCATGACTCTATTGTCTCTGAATGGTGAACCATGTGGTTAATTCCTGTGCTTTGTTTGTTAAATACCTGTCCTCAGCTCAGAATTGATACATTTTAGCAGAGTATGTAGAGCTGTAGACATGATTTCTTGTACAAATCTCAATCTACTACTGTTTCTTGATTATTTTGCATGTCCTTTGTGTTTGATTTCTGTTCGTTTACACCTTGTTCCCATGAGTCTGATACATTTCTGGAGTTGGATTTGTATTTGCTTTTTAAAAGCAGTAATACAATCAAATCAGCTATGCTTTGCACCTTGTGTTTTCTTGCAGAACTAAAGACAGCATGTATCATGCCCTGACTTATGCTACCATACTGGAGATGCAAGCTATGATGACATTTGATCCTCAGGACATACTGAATGCAGGGAACACAATGAAGGAAGCTCAAGCCACTTGTCAAAGGTAAGAGTGGAGCAATTCAGTCAGCAAATAGTTCCTTCTTGGGAAAGTTTTGGAAGACTACTGGATGAAAAAGGAAATGTAGTCTTTCGGAAATCATAGGAAAGCTGTGGTTGGAAGGGACATCAGGAAGTCATCTAGTCCAGCTTCTTGCTCAGAGGAGGCTCGCAGCACATAAATTAGGGTGTTCAGCAGTCTAGTCTTGAAAACTTCAGTTTACCGCAATATCTGATTTTTCTTGTCAGTTAGATTTTTCCTACCTGTAGTCCTGATTCTGCAGTGTCTGGAAGTTATTTACAATGTTCAAACACTGCAAGAATGTTCCCATGGGTGGTGGTTGTACTGCAGTTGTCTGAGTCAACTGTGCTCCCACTTTTGCACCCACATTCACCCATTTGCACACAAAATAAATCAAAACACCCCCTTATCCCTCTCCTTCATCAAGACAGATTTCTGTGCACGAAGGGTAAGAGACACATCCCAGGAGGGCCATGTTGACCAAGTTCTCTGTGGACTGTGAAGTTTTTGTGTGTGGTGAGATGACAGGGGGTTGGTGAGCACTGAAGGTGTGTTAGTGACTGTGTGGGTGGCCAGCTGAGAGGCATCATTGTCTATTGTTGATGCTTCTTGTTCAGAATGACCAAACTGACATTTTGCAGATTTAGGAAGAAATCTACTGTAGCTGATTCCATCAACAACCTTGTGCATAGGCAAAGCCTTGAACACTTCACTGAAGGTAACGCTATCTTTCACATGCCTAAAGTTTTCCTTTTTTACGTATGCAGTTTGAATCATGTAGAATTGTTCACTTAATGTGTGCTTGCAAATTGTGAATCCACTGTCCAAATCACTGATCTGGCATTTGCTGGACCACATGCCAGTGTTTTGGCCATTGCTGTGTAACCAATCTAAAGTCACTGGTCTTGTCGCTTTCTGACTCAGCACTCCCAAAAATTGCTGGGTAAAGAAATATCTAGAAAAAAGTATTGAAATGCCTGTAAAGGTTCTAGATCCAGAAATTTGTGGAAAGCACCAGAAAAGGTGTTGGGGTGCAGTGTGTGCTGGAAGAGAGATAGGCCCAGAGGGCCGGAGAGAGAGCCTCTTTCCTGGCCCCGGAGGTGATCCTGAGAGTGCATCCAGGTCACTGGGGATGGGCTGAGAGAGGATTGTGGGTTTGTGGACAGTGCTGGACGTGTGAGATGTGATAATTGTAGTTTGTGACCTTATAGGGTATTGTTTACCTGTTACCATAATAGGCAATGTCTGTGCACTACCCCAGGTGAGTGGGGGACACTGAGGTGAACATCTTTCCTGTTTATATGATGTGATATCCTGTTGGGTGCTGGTATTTAGGGAATATTCACTGCGCAATAAACGCTTTGCATTTCTCCATCTTGTCTGTGGAGTCGTGCCCCTGCATGAATATGCAAAAAAGTCCTTCAAAGTTTCTGTAACTGTATGTCTTTTCTGTTTGGCGTTATGTCAGTAGTCTGGAACTGAAACACCACAGCAAATTTGGAAAATATTTTTCTCAGTTTGAACTCAGTGATCTTATTCCTATATTAAGGGGCCAAGTTTTTTTTTAATTACTCTTTGTTTGGTTGATTTGTTTTCTTCTCTCTGTGTGAATTAGAGGAAATCCACGCAGAAATTTGTTATGCTGAATGTTTACTTCAGAGAGCAGCACTCACATTCCTCCAGGTATGGATTCCTGCATGGCTCTTGGGGGTAAAAACACCATACAGGTTTCTTTTCCTAAATAGGTTTGTAGAAGACTATAGTTTGACCTAATGGGTCTTTCATCTGGATCAAGTCTGGATTTTATCTGGACTATCTGCTGATGAGATGTTAGAATGTTTAGTTATCCCTCATGATTATCAAAAAATGCTTATCTCAACACACAGTGCTGAGTGCCCTATGACACCCTTCCCCACTCTCTTTTGGATGTGTGAAATGTAACTGCAGCAAGCACCAATTTTCAAATGACATGTGTTGGGATATCAGATTTAAAAAAAAATAAAAGATGTGGTGGTCATTGAAGCTGTGCTGAATACAAGCAAGACTTTTTTGTGAGTCTGGCTGGTGTTTGCTTTCCCAAGGCTGCTTTCTCACTGCTTTGTTCTTGAACAGCTATTATGGCCTGCATAGCTATTAGACTCCACACATGCTTTCTCCTTAACATGCTTTCTCCTTTCTCTCCTGCTGCCTGTCTTTAATAAAGGGGAGCTCTCCCTCTTTGGGTTTTATCTGTCTGTACTAATGAACCTTGATTTGTTTGATGGAGCAACATCAGCAGTACTTACCTGGGCTCCAGCATGCAATTTAAATTGTTAGTCACAGTTGAAATAACTGATTTTTCTTCTTGATTTGGCTGTACTTGCTGTATGAAAGTGGGCCTTTTCGTCTACCAAGGGGATAATAAAAGCCCCAGTCAGAAAAAGGCTTCTGCTTTTTGGCTCAAGGGTGCTGATAGGAAATGGAATGCAGGTGGTGGTTTTATAGTGTTTGGGAGTTGCCAGGTGGGCTCTGATTTACGTTGCTTACGACAGTTTATGAACCGTGTAACCTTTTTCAGCCATCTGCTAAGTCCCTCTGCTAGAAACTATTGCTTCATAGCAACACTCGTAATCAGAGGAGCTTTTAGTAGTTTCTAGAGTGCTGATGATGGACTTTAAAATGGCCAAGGTGTACCTGTTTCCATTTTCCTTTGGGATGAGTAGCCTGTAGCACTGGGGGCAGTTTGGGTGAGATCTGAAACTATGAAGGCAGACTTTTGAGAGCTTCTCTGTTATGTCTGTAGGAAAGGAGCATTTTAAAGCAGTGTCTCTTGGTTTTAAGCACTATTTTCACCGGTATCTGTTTATGAAAATGTTTATAGACATGAGAGATTTAAGAGTAGGAAAATAATTTCTTGTCCTCTTCTGCAAGGGTCTGTTTGCTTCCTCTTCTGTTCTGCATTTAATTTTTCATGAACACATGAACTAGTTTTGAGAATTAAACAGGCACTTGGTTCCAACAGCTGTTGGAGTGAGTTGATGCTCAGTAAAAATTACCAAATCCAGTTGAAAACACGTATTCTCAGCATTTTTCCAGGTCTCACATTGGCTATCCCTGTTGTTGGTATCGTTCTGAGTGTAAACATTTTAAAACCATCTTCCTTCCTTGTTCCACTTTCCATTCAAAGGAAAATATAACTGAACCTTTACACATGGTTGGGTGTGCTGCACCCCCCAATATGCTGTATTTAGTTAGTACATCTAATTAATTAATCAATCCAGTCCTTGCTATTTTCTCCACAATGCCCTCTTATGATTTTTCTGTAATGGTAGCTTCTGTTAAAACACATGCAGACTCTCTGTCTTAAAGTAATAGCAGATATCAAAACAAACCAGAATGACAGATTACATATGATAAGTGAGGCAAGAAAGTGCCACCAACAAGGTATGAAGCTAAAGAGCCTCTAACTAATGGTCCTCCAGATACTTTGCTGTAATTTCTCAGTTTGTTATAGCTTATAATGTAAGATGTTATCTTATTAGTATGGATCTCATAAACATATGAATATTCAAAGCAGAAAGAGCATATCCTTCAAAATTTTACTGACCCTGCTTCCCTCTTAGGATAGGAGACTGTGTCCTGTAGACTCCTGAGGACAGGAGTTACTTGTGTACATTTCCTGGCTCAGCACCAGATGTATCTTAACTATGCTCAAGGACACATGAGAGAAAGCTATTTTCTGAAAGAGCCACAAGTGTATGTACCTTAGGTGATATGTATTAGCTGAGTCCCTGTCATCATTAATGCAAATTCAGATGGTCCAAAGGTGACAAGGGCTAAACTGGTTACAGAAAGCTTTAAAATAAAAGTGCCTGTGTCTGAACAGAGTAAAAAATATTTTAATATAGAAAGGAAGTCCTAAATCCATGCATTATGTCTTAGAGGCTTATATTGTCTGTGTCATGCTGGTTATGTTCCAGGTGTGTATTCATCTTAAGAAGACAAAAGCCCTTTATAATGCTTACAAATTTATATTGCTGATGTGTTTCCATTCCAACAGGATGAGAATATGGTCAGCTTCATAAAAGGAGGCATCAAAGTCCGAAACAGTTACCAAACCTACAGGTGAGTCAGAATGGTGATGTGATTAAGTGCACTCTCAGTAAAAAGTGCTGCTGGTGAAATTATCCAATTCACAAATTCATTACTGTTGTATTTATTGAGCCTTTATTGTGAGCCTCATGTCTATAGATTTTCTCAGTCCACACAGATTCTTCCTTTGCATAACAAAGGACATTAACCTTATGGTTGATTTAGACTGTGGAAATAGTAACTCTGTTAACTCCCAAGGTTTGCCTACTTCGAGTACTATGTCCTTGAAATTATGTCAAAAAATAACTGTTCTAAATGATGTACTGTTCATTGTGCCTGCAAAGCACAATTTGCAGGTCTTGTAGGCATTAGACATAATGAAATGACATTTCTTTACAGTTCCAGCTGCAGCTTTTTGGAGCATTTAGAACCAGTAGCTGAAGCACAGTAAAAAGTGAAGGCTAAACATGTATCATATTTTATTTATTTTAGAATTTTAAATTTTGATTCAGAGTGGACACAATATATCTTGTGTCCAGCAGACACAGAACAGCATCAAGTCCAGGTTCTCCAGGAGTCCACTGGAAGGGAGAGAGATGACAGTGTCCATGTTTGTGTATGTTGAAGGTGACTCTAAATGCAGGTCCATTGTAAAGATTGCACTTACAGGGAATAGTGCTGAGTTGGTTGGCAACAACCATCAATGAAAATATGACAGCCTGAGCACAAATACATGCTTCCATTAGAACAGTGTTTTCCCTCTCCTAATAATTAACTAAATAAACTAAAACAGTAGTGTAAAAACCACATAGCTATAGAAAGCTTGGAGGCAAATTGATTTCAAACTGAGCTGCATTACGTGGGAAATAAAAGGACACTACAAAGCTGAGACCTATAAAAGTTAGAAAAATGAGTGAAAGTAATTTCTGATACATCTGCCTATTTTAAAATATGTATTAAAATTGTCTTTTCCTATATAAAACAAAATTTTCTTTTGAACATGCACTTAATCCAGGGATTAGTGAAACTCAAGTCAAATTTGCTAATTTAAATTAAAGTCTCGTGCACTGCCACATCATCTCTTTTTGCAGTAGCAAAGCTTGGTGATGCTCCCAACAGCCATCCTTGAAACATTTTCAGGCCAAAATTTGGTTTAATATCGACTATATCTGCTTGACAGGATTTCCTCTCCAGGGTTCCATGTTTTGTAATTGATAGTAATGTGACAAAAATGATTTGTTGATAAATCCAACAAAATGTTTTAGATGTTGTTCACTTGGGTGAGGAGACAAATTGACCTTTTCATGAACTACTCCATAGTTCAAGATAATTGGGTTACTTTCTTACTGAAGTGTAATTAATCATGTTATTTATTGACGCTGTAACAGAGTCTTGTGCATTTCCAGGGAGTTGGACAGTCTCATACAGTCCCCACATTATGTCAAAGGAGAGAACCATCTTCATTTTGAGGGAGGTGTAAAACTTGGAGTTGGAGCATTTAACCTGGTACGTACCAGCAGTTCTTATCCTGAGCTGAAGTCCTGCTACCTCCTGAAAATGACCCTGACTTGAATTCCCGAGAAGTTCCACTGGCATCATACTGATCATGTGGTTAAAATTAGGTGTGTGCTCTGACAGTGCAGGATCCCCGTGTCTGGTGTGAGAACATCAGATAATAACACGCTTTAGAAATAAAGATTGCTGCCCACAATGTGGGATGAGGGCCAGGAGAAGCCTGGCCCAGGAGCACCAGTTGCCTGTGCCTGTCAAATTCCCCTTACTTTTTACCCGACACTTGGAGAACTCCCAGGGTCTAGGCTGTTAGCAGGGCATTTGGAGGGGTGGGGTACATGAATGAAGCTTGGGGTGCTGCTCCAGCCACTGTTGGCTGTTGTTGCTTGTGTTCTGGCCAAAAAGCAGATGAGCAAGTGGTGCAGGATGGTTCCTGGTGAGGCACTGACCCAGACATGGCGAGGAGTGACGTGGTTGTTCAGGGGATGGGCTGCAGAAACTGCCTGGAGCTTCCTCCTGCTTGCATTGCTTTGCATGAGTCTGGCACGTGCCCAAGTATTACATTTACTGCACAAAGAACAAATATGGACTGTGCGGTATGAACCCGGCATTTCTGAAATGTCCAAGAAGTACTGGAGTTACTAAGCAGGTGCTGTGTAAACATATTTCTGTGTAGGGCATCCTGGAGACACAGGGTGCCTGTATTAAACAGATATTTCTGTTTAAATTGTATGTAAAATATAGCAGGTGTATCCATTTACCCTGAAAATTGTCATATAGAGATGTTTTTAGTAATTTTATTAATTATTTCTTGTGTGTGGAAAAATTGCAGGAGGCAATGGGTAGCTGAAAGGCAGAATGTTTGTTACTGCATAACTCTTGCATTTTTCTCTGTAGACATTGTCCATGTTTCCTGCACGGATTCTGAGATTACTGGAGTTTGTTGGATTTTCTGGGAATAAGGTAAATGTGAACTAAATATTATTGGTACATTCCCCTCACTCTTAAATTAAAAAATGGAGACAGGAGTTTCCCTCTTCTTCCTCGCATTAGCTGTAACCCTCTGGTATCACATGTGTGCACTGTGGCACTGATGGTTCCCTGCAGCTCAGCTTTGCTTTATATTTTTGTCTGAACTATTGCAATTCAAATGTTGTCATACCGTTGTTCAGTGATGAAACAGTTGTGAAATGTGGTAAAGGCAGTGGCTAATACAGGGATGCCAGCTTATTCAGGTTTTTAGTTACTGATCTTTTGATGTAGGCTTGTGCTCAGAAATCTGTAGCCAAAAGCATATTCCTAGCCTTTAGTATATTATATAGCTTACTTGGTAGTTACTGTCATTATGGGGTCTGAATGTTCCTGACAAGTTCTTGCATGACAGGGGAAAAAAAACCTATTTAATTTCTGCTTTAATAGCAACTGGAAATTTGAGTGTGGCACCTAAATTCTCCTATCTAAGGGAGCAAGTTGCTTTTTTGCCTGTAGAGTAACCAGTCTGACCTATGTTGTTTGAACAAGATGTTTAAGAAAAGAAGTTTAGTAATGGAGCACCAGAAAACTCGCATGATGATGAGAAAGAGCTGTGTTACTCTTTGTGGATTCATTTTTTAAAAAGAATACTAAATTGATGGGAGTATCTTGGCCTTGATACCTTGTACTTCCCCTTGTCTCTCTACGAGCAGAACATGAGATTCCCTCAAAGCAGGGCTCCTGGGTTAAGAGAACATGATGCAGAACATGATCCCTTTAACCTAAACCACTAGTCACATTTTTCATAAAAGCTGGGTAAGGTAAATATCTGATGCAAGCACTAGAAAAGCCATGAAAACAAGTTAAGTTTTAACTCTTTTATAAAGCTTTCTATTTACAAAACAAGTTTTAAGGAGAAAAGTGCCTTTTTATGAGAGCTGAAGCCTTACATGGCAGGTGAATAACTGTCATCACCATTTTCTTGATTTACAGGAAGGATCTTATATCTGAAAATAAAAAGTCTTATTTAAAAGCAAGGAGCAGAGTGTGGATTACAATTTAGAAATTTCCAGGAGCTGACCAGGAGCTATTTCACAAGCAATAAAGGCAAAAATCAAATAGTTCTACCTGTCAGTTTCGACAACAGATCATCTAAAGCAAAATATTCTCTTAGAAATGTAAAGACAATTCATGTACTAGCAGAGTTCTGAGAATACTGTGGTGAACACTCATCTTACTACTGCAGATGGAAATTGTCCCTCTAATTGAGTTTCTTTCAGCCCTGGGATTTCTTGCTTGGCTGTGAGTGGGCTGATATTTGTGTTGATGAGTCAGCTTCTGTTGCAGCTCCTTAATAACTCACTAAAGCATGACCTAGATTACCATAAATTTGAGCAAAACCCTGTTGTTTGCACACCATACAAAGGAGTATTTTAAACATGTTGATCAAAGTTCATTGATGGCCATTTATTTTAACATCCTAAAAAAGTCTTTCTGCATTTAGCATTTGTGAGTCAGGTGCCTAAAGCCAAAAGCAAAATTGCAATTGCACGTGCCATCCTTTCCAGTGGTGGTTTTCCAAAGCTTGCAACAAGACAGTAGACAAGAGTCTAGAAGGTGAAAGAAACAGTGACAGAGCAGGAGAGGAAAGTTTGTGTGTCATGTGCTGCACTTATCCAGAAGAAAGGAGTTTTTCATACACCTGTGTTTGATGCTGCAGTCTTTTCCTTTAAATGCTCACTCTGAGCATCAGGTTGTGCAGCAGTCATGGTTAGTGCCTCGAGCTGTTTGCAGATTACCTGGGAGAGCTACAGTGCACTGCAGGACAGCTTGATTTTGGTGTGGATGATGTGCTTATTACAAGTGGATATAAAATTGCGTTGTGTGATCTTCCACGATACCAACCTGCCTCAAAGCCAGCAGGTTTGCCCCTGGGGATTCTCCTTGTCTCAGAGTCATGTCATGTGGAACAGCAAATGAGGACATGCCCAAAGCTCCATTACTTCCTAAGCCATTTGCAGGCACTGTGGACATCATGATCAACTTAGCAGTCTGGAGTCTCAAAATAGTAGGTGGGATAAGATTAAGAAAATATAAAATGTAGCCTGAGGCCATGTTTGTTCCCTTCCAGTCCAAGATGTGCCAGCTGTGGCCTTCGCACTGTTTAAGCTCCTTTCCCTTGCATCACTAGTCAAAAGATGGGCTTATTTGTGTTTAGTAGCACAGGCCCTGCATTTGGGCAGTGAAGTTCAGCGCAGTTTTGCCCAATTTTGTGAGAAGTACCTTGTGGGCAGAGGTGTCTGTCAGGCAGTCTGTGCTGGGGAGCACAGCAGCCTCACTGGGCAGTAGGTGGAGCGTGTGTACCATCCTTACTCGGGTGTTTAACCGTGACTAACCTGTGACGTGAGAGCAGGAGACTCCTTGCACTGTTTCCCTGGAAGCCTGAATCCTCCTCACTGGCTCCTCTGCCAGGCCTCAGGCTAATATTTACTCTTGTGCTTATTTTATAGATGATTACAAGTGCTGTGCTGCTAAACTGTAGAACAGTTTGACGTGAGCCTACCATATGTTAAGTGCAATTTGTCAGGGGGTCAGATGACAGCATGATTTCAAGAGAAGGCAGGAAAACTGTCAGATAGAACCAATTTCTTTCAAATTATACTTTTTTTATGTGGGAGGACATTTTTCCCAAAGCAGCTGAGCTGAAGAATATTTTTGATGTGTCAATTTCTAATAAATTGAATTCCAGTTTCTCACTAAGTATCTCTTTTGAATTGCATTTTAGTCTCTTCAGATTTTAAATGAAGTTTAAATCTAATACTATTTCATGGGATACATTCAAGTGCCCTATCAGCTTAACTAGTCAGTTCTTTGTAAAACTGTTAGTAGTATCCATCCTCCTTGGTAAACCTGCAGCAATGTGATCAGGCCATGAGACATGAACAATAACCTTGCTTTGCTTTCATTGTCAAGATCCCGAATGAAAAGAATGGTTCAAAAATAACATGCAAGAGCTTTTGCTTCAGGAAAGTTGATGGATTTTAGTCAATAACAGCTGAAATAAATATGAACCAGTCTCAATGTTGTCTGATAATGTTTTTGAGCATTGTCCTTCTTTGTCCTGCAACTGCTGTGGGAATCCCCACTGCTCACATGGGGAGTCCTGAATGACAGAGCATTGGATGTCTTGGGACAAGAACTGAATCAATGAGATACTGATATAATATAATGTAGTGACAGCCTTGGGAATTAGATTGTGGGATGTCATGAGGAACTTGCACAGAACGCTGAGAGTTACCACACTGGATCATGTCTGTTTCTAGGAAGCGTCATTGCTCCCTACTCTGTGTTCTACCTTATGTGCTTCAGAGTAGTTTATGTTTTGTGTGAAAATAGAACTGAAGTGCGGTAGTGTCAATTTAGGGAAATTACAAAAATGTCATTCTGGAAAAATTACAAACACGTATTGCCTTGACATCTGTTTTATATTGTCACAATATGCCCTGAATAGACTTTGTTTGGAAGCTCATTCCTGGTGTTCTGGGATTGCTTATATCAGTTGTGACATAGGTGTGGGAGATAGTTACGGGTTATTTATGGTTAGAAGGTGTGTCCTGACAATTAAATATAATGTACTCACTGGTGCCAGTCCCTAAGTGAGTGCAGTTTGTTTGCAGAGTTACTCCTTAGGCTCAAGTAGCTGCTTGTGATTTGGTTCCCAGATCCTCAGTCTGATCCCAGTGAGCATTACATTGCCCAGCTCCTGGCACTCCCTTGGTTGATGGGGTTTGTTGGCTAATCCCCGTAGGCTCCCTGTGGAGAAAGGGTGGTGCTTGAAAAGGTGATTCATGTGCCTGACCCAAGCTGCTGTGCCAAATTGTTCCTTGGAGGAGCACCCCTGCCTCGCCAGGCACAGAGGGAGCCTTGGGAGGCCAGCTAGGGAGTGTGAGATGTAAAACATGAGTCCCAGTGACACCTTTCATATTCTTATTTTCTGGGTATCCCATCGTAAGGGAAGCAGTTTGCAAGAGGTTTTTTTTGAGGAGAAGCAGCTTTGCTGCAGTGTTTTCTACAAGCAAGTGTTGCAATACTAATAGCAACTACTTCTAGATTAATTTAGGCTGTGTCTACTGATTGTTATTACTTTAATATAGAATGTTTGGGATATTCAGGCAGCAGAGGGAAAAGTAAACACTCTTTAATACCTCTGCTGGACTAGATAGGCTTATGGACATTCCGCAGAGTGAACTAACTTGCTCAGTGAGCTTCTCATGCCTGTGTAACGACTCAGTTCAAGAATTTCGAATTAAGGGTGTCAGATTTGCAGCCCTCTTCTGATGAATGGGCAGTATTCTTAATCCAGCTACTGCTATCCAGGATGCAGTCCCATGTAAGGTGGGTGTGAGTTCATTCCTTGTCCATACAGATTATAACTTTGTGTTTGGCTGTATAAAATATACAGTATATACAGTATACAAAATATACTTTTGAGACTAAAACATAATTGAGATCAACTTGACAAAGGGTTACATCATTTTATATGACAAAGTCTGTTTGAATCATTCTTAGTGCTATTCACATTCATTTTATGTATGTTTTTATATTGTATGGAAGATACCAAATGCTGTACGGCCTAGTGTCAGTAAGGTGACAGTGTCAGTAAAGTGAAATATCAAGCCTGAAGATTTTTCACTTCAAAAAATATACGTTGGAAATATACTATGGAAATTTTTTTTGCCAAAGTTCATTCCACAGGATGCTTTGTCTTATTTCTACCTTGAAGTGCTACTTTTTAAAAAATCCAAATATTTGTGGGTTTTATCTGGACTGTTTGAACGAGCTGAATATAACATATTTTGTTATGTATTTGTATCAATGAAACTTTTGCTCTCAGCAGAAAATGAACCCGGTTTTATTTTGCTAAGTACTTGATTTCCATTAAGTCACTGATTTTCAGTAATGATTTTACTGTCTTTTCATTTCTTCTGTAGTGACATGCAAGTCAGTATTTTCATTATTTTATCCCAACTAGATGTTATAATAATTGGGCTGCAAATATGAGTAATATTTTTCCTTGCAGCAGTCATTAATGTAATAAATTAAGTTTTAAAAATAAAAGCAAAGAGAAGCAGACAACCCCTCTCTGTATTTATGTGAAAACAATTAACTGCACTAGTTAAGTGAAAAATAGATGTCTGAGGGAAATGAGAGTATGATTACAGGCTTCAGTGTTTACACAGTAAGCGATAAAGGTGTGGTGGAGTAACACCCCTCAGTCAACAAGGACACACAAAATGTGTAAATCTGTGTTGGGATCATGTTCTGAGGGCTCTCCCTGATACCTTTCCTGGTGCCTCTGATAGACATTCCTCAGAGTTGCTATTTATAGTGTAGCTGGTTTGAAAGGGTGTCCTTGTACATCCACATACAGCGTGTTCCAGTGACTTTCCAGTGCAGTGGTGGAGTAACTTAAACAGATTTTGCCCCACCACACAGTGGACGTCTTACTGTGCATGTTTACAAGTAGGCAGATCTCTTCTTTGATATATTTGCATATTTATATTCTTGCTGTTGATATCGTGGAACTAATCCTAGAATGGGCTGATAAATGCTCTTGCCTCAGGAACTTGAATCCTTAAAGTTGGTTATCCATCATGCTGTCATTGAATACGAGCACAGTGTTATACTTGATTGCTGTAGCCTTTCCCAAAGGGAACAGGAATACTCTTCTTTTCATCATGTTTTTCCACTGGTGGTAGTGGGCCAACATCATTGCAAAGCTCCTTTTGTTCTTGGCATACTTTAAAATGTCTTCTTGCCCTGACATCTTTTGCTCTGCTCGTTGAAAATTTTATTTTCTTGATACCTTTAACTCTTCTGTGCAGTGAACCACAGCAAACAAGAATATACTGTACAATGGTGATGTGTGGGTTTTTTCTTGCTTTTCAAAACCCTGTGTTTTGTTTCTGGAATGCTGTTTAGCAGCACTTGGATCATGGTGATAAGTTGTCTCTCGTTTTCTTATGTTAACCACGTAATACATCCGAGTTTGCTGCTCTGTCACCAGATGTTTTCCAGGCTAAGCAGTAACTCCATGAAAAACTATTAGATAAATTAATATATGTATTTTTATCTTTGATTGCTCTGTAAGCAATCAGTACCTTTTGGGGAATTTGTGTCCCTTTTGGGGAATTTGGTGAGTGAGCAATCTGTAGCTGACACTGCAGAAGTTAAGCCAGCAAAACACAGCCCTGGTTCTTTTCCAACACCTTGAACCCCTCCCTCTGTTTGCACAGGAACATGGTCTGCTGCAGCTTCAAGAAGGAGCATCATCATACAGCTTTAGGTCGGTGCTGTGTACCATGCTGTTGCTTTGCTATCATACTTTCATGACCTTTGTGTTAGGTAAGATTGTTTATAATAACTCTTGGATTTGGTTAGTTCTTGTGGGACACAAAGGGGAAAAAGATGATTCCATCACCTGTTTATTGGTGAATTGTTTGTTCGTAACCAGATTAAATGTAACTTGTTTGTGGGGCATTTTACAGTAGTGATCATAACTGAAGAGTTTTAATATTCAAGATGGAGGTTTGTTTAACACATAAGAAGGCAGATAATGGGGATGGCCAAGAAAGTTGTGAGAACTAAATCTGTTTTATCCAGGGGCATTACTGGGGAGGTTAAAATAATGGCTGTAAGTGATAGATGCTTTGTTGATGTTGGACTTTTTGGAGGAGGTGACAGCTTCCCGCTAACATTTACTTCTGTGTTATCTCCTGCTAAATCATTCTACAAAATGTGTTTGTGCCTGAGTTTTCAAGTCAGGAAGCACAATGTTGTCAGGGCTTCCTGCTGCTGCCTTAGTGCAGCACCAACCTGTATTTATGCCTTACTTAGTGGAGAGAGGAGCCAACATATTGGCCAATTGAGGATGGATAATTAGTACCTTGCGTTCCTGTTCTTTTTTTTTTCTTCTTCTTCTTTGTTTTCTAACTATTTTTATCACTTGCATTTTTACACATTCTAGGGACAGGAAAAGGAAACGTTGAGGAGGCAGAAAAACTACTTAAGCCTTACTTGGCGCGCTATCCAAAGGTAAAATGAATCATAACTTATTTGATGTGATCATTTAATGTTTTCTTGCCAAAAAACAAAGATCTAGACTGTATGGTCAGATTGAAAACTGTTATAGAATACTTGTATTTTTATTATTATTTATTACAGGGAGCCATATTCCTGTTTTTTGCAGGCAGGATAGAAACACTAAAGGGTAATATTGATGCGGTAAGTAATCATTTTGCTCTCGAGAATGTAAATTTCAAAAGCTTTGGAAAAATTCTTCCAGGAATGATATTTCCTTTTTGGCTAATGCTTCCTCTTGGTTTGGCCTATCTGTAATTTGTAGTTTATTGAATTACAAATAGGAATTTTGTAAACTATTTTGACTAACTTGTTTCTCCAGCTCATTTTCCTACTCCTCTCAATTTCTGGTGATAATCTAGTCCACCAGTACTAACAACACAGTTTTCTCATTGTTTTTCCTATCCTGAAGCAAGTTGTGTCTTTAATGAGATCCAGTGATAATCCTTTGCCTTCAGCGTGAGTAGAGAGCCATAAAAGACTTGAAAAATTATTAAGAATGCATGTCCAAAATACTCTGAGACAGACTATCATCTGGTGTGCAGGGCAGTATCTCCCTTGAAATCTGTGGAAGCGCAGCAATAAATGTCAGCTGAGCATCTGTCCTCTGCCTACAGTCCTCTGTCCTCTGCTGAGCTTCAGTCTTCTGCCTCTTCCTAATTTCCCTAGACACAAACATTCATTTCGATTATGCTTAGAACAAAACTTTCAGGAGTGGGGAGCTCTGTGGCAGGGTAAACTTGCTAACACCAGGATGGCTGTGTAGCCAAGAACCTCTTGTGCGAAGCCAACAGATGTGATTTTGGGAAACACTGGGCTGTCAATAATTTGGAAGTTGCAGGGGCCATGCAGGGGCAGATCCTGGAGCCCCGATGTGTGTTACAGCACCGCTGTCTGTGCATTTACACATGACTAAGGCAGTGTTTGGAAATCTCTGTGTGCAGGCAGTCAATAGGTACGAGGAATGCTGCGAAGCTCAGCAGTACTGGAAGCAGTTCCATCACATGTGCTACTGGGAGCTGATGTGGTGCTTCACCTACAAGCGCCAGTGGAAGATGGCTTTTTTCTACGCAGACCTGCTGAGCAAAGAAAACACTTGGTCAAAGGTAAGTTCAGCAGAACAGGGCAGGAGGCTCTGTAGTATCTATTAACTTTCAATCTAGTTGAGTTGACTTTTTGTAGCTTCGAAGGTACAGCCTATAAAGTAGTATAAACCTGGCCTGCTGTGGCTGCTACAGAACAATGTGAATTGCAAGCATTCAGATCTGAATCTTGGTGGGCAAGCAGAAATCTTTTGGGCCCAACTGGTAGATGAAGAGCAACTTGTTAAAGATGCTGTGCATTGACTGGTTGTGTCATCAAATGTTGCAATTAATGGTGCAAGTTGCCATTTCTTTCATTATGCTACGGATAAAAGCTCTTCTGGTGGTGAGGTTAGCCACGGTGGTGCCTCCAGGGTAATAAATACAATTAAAAGTGGTGCCCATCCCTGTGCATCTGGAAGGGAGAAGCTCTTCAATCCAGAGCCCTGGTAGCTTTCCTCCCTTTGTCTTCCCTTTTTGCCTTTTTAAAAATGGGGATTATGTTTCTCCTATTCCAGTCAGTGGGAATTTCTCTGACTTTTCAGATATGATGGGTGGTGGCTTAGCAACTTCATTTACCATTACCCTCAGGGTCCGTGAACTTGTGCACCTTCAGGTTCATTAGGTGGTGTTGAATCCAGACTTCTGCACTGGGCAGTTCATCTCACATTCTCTGCCTTTGGCTTCTGTGACTTGGGCAGGGAGGCTGGGGCGCTTGATGGTGATGTCTGAGGAAAAAAGTTGGGGTGCTTCAGCCTTCTCCAGATCCTGGGTAACCCAGTCTCCCGTTTTCTTCCAGAGAGGGCCCACATTTTCTCTCGTCTTTCTTTTATCACCAACATACCTATAGAGTCTTTCCTTATTGCTCTTGCCATCCCTGGCCACACATCAGGGCTTTAGCTTTCCTAACCTGCTCCCTGGCTGCTCAGACAATTTCTCGATATTCCTCTCAGGCTACCTGTCCTTCTCTTCACCCTCTTTAGGTTTCCTTTTTGTGTCTTGAGTTTGTCTAAGATCTCCCTTTTCACCCACATGGACCTCCAGGAGTCTTTGGCTGACTTCCTCTTTTTTTGGGATGCATTGTTCCTGGGCTTAGAAGAGGTGATCCTTGAATATCAACCAGATTTCATGGGCCCCTCTTCCCTCCAGGGCTTTATCTCGTGGTGCTCTACCATACAGATCCCTGAGGAGGCCAAAGTCTGCTCTCCTGAACTCCAGGGAGTGACTCTTTTCTAGAACCTACTATTTGGGATATGTTGCCAAGTTGTGATGGGACACTGAGACTGTATAATACTAGTTTTTTTCTCTGAGCATGACCTTATCTTAAGTTTTCTAGCATGTGTTCCTAAGAGTATTAAAAACTTACTTTATGCAAGTGTGAGATTTGTTCTTGGAATTTGGACACAAACTATAAGCTGATACATACTAAACAAAGACATACATGATTTAAAACCAATATTCTATACTCACTTTCTAAAATACTTCTCTCTTACTTAAATTTTTGTAAGACTGTGAGCAAAGGCAGGAACTTCTTCCCTTTATATTGCTGTTTTGTGCTTTATATGAATAAAGGTGATGCTGTAAATTCATTTTTCTGTATAGATATTCTTCATTGCTTTTACAGGCTACTTACATTTACATGAAAGCTGCTTATCTCAGTATGTTTGGACCAGATGACTGCAGTCCTTTTGGAGACAGCGAAGCTGAATTATTTAGGTAAAATTTGCAAACTCACAGTTACAGCAGTTTACTATCTTTTCATGTCACAGTGTTGGGGGAAGAGAGGCAAAGTTATTCATCATGCAGATTAGAAGATTTGTGCAAATAGGGTTGGATTGGTAGGAAATTGCAGGGCTAAACATCCTTTAGGCTAAAGTGGACCCTGAGTTCAGACGGAGGATTTCTCCTGGCCATACATTGGCTGCTGCTGTTCCATGTTATACATTCTTTTTCAGTTGCTTCCTTTAATCAAAATGGGATGTAAGATGTGAAAGCCTTCAATGGATTGTGCTGCAAGATGTGTTCTTCCTTAGTGGGAACATCAGCACAATTTGATTCTTGGGTTCTGAGTCTCAGAGAAGTAAGAAATAATTAAATGTGCAAGTGAATCTATGCATTATGATCTATAATTATAAATTATAAAAAAGTGAGATAACCTCACTGTGTTAATGTAATGTTTCAGCTTGCTGGGTCAAAGAAAATTTGGTTACTTTAGGGTTTACAATTTTTATATGAAATCTAATTTTTTTAAAATGTGATTACATTATACTTTTCAAGTTTTCTCTGTCTTTTGTAATCATTATAAACAGATTTCACTGAATTTGGAATCCATTGTGAAGTGAATAGTTTTAGTCTTTGGGAGAAGGGGAAGACAAGTTTGTCTCTTTCTTAGTCTGTGAAGAGAGATGAGCCCTTTATAAGTCAGGTGCATCATCTAATTTAATCTTTCAGTGGGGAAGAGTCCCTCTCCTCCTGCTTGATTAAAGAGGAAGCCTAGAGATAAACGTGCCCTGCATAAAGACAGTGAGTATGTATGGCTCAGCTTCCCGAGGTAGCAATAGCCCAGTGTGTAACAGCTTAAGTTCTCCTTGTTTTGATTTTTTTTTTTTTTTTTAAGTTTGAATGTCTTCATCCCAGAGGTTCACAGGGGTAAAATTCCTTACGTTTTCCTTTAAACTTTCAGGATTGTTCCCAGTCTGAAACTGAAAATTGCAGGGAAATCTCTGCCCACAGAAAAGTTTGCAATCCGGAAAGCACGACGATATCTTTCTTCAAACCCCGTTCCTTTGCCTGTCCCACCTTTGGTAAGTCAGAAATATCCACACACACCCCCTTTTCAACATTTCTGTAATTTAGAGAAATAAACCCGAGATAATTGGAATAAAACATCTTTCCATGTTTCTAAGGTAAAACCTCTGCAGGAGACTGGAATGTTCCCAAAGCAAAGCCAAATGAATGTGAGGAATGCTGTAAAACTGGGGCATGCACCAGCCACAGGGAACTCAGCCAGTTGTTTGTGACACGTAAATGTGTTGCATGTGTAACTCATTGTTCCAGCTATAGAGTAGCGTGCTCCCAACAGCTTTCTTTTGGTTCCCTTTGGAGGAACTTTGCCCTGGGTCTCTTCTGTCGTGTCATTTGCTAACAGAGGACTTTAAGGTACAAGGAGGGGTGGTGCCAAGGAAACAATGGAAGGATTGGGGACTGCGTGTAAGGAGCTGTTTAATGTGCCCCTGGTTGTTTGCAGTTTGGTGCTCTCCAGAGCAGCTCATGGGTGCTGGGATGAAACAACCGACTCCTTTGGCCACTCCAGAAAACCATTGTGACTGTTGGGGTTTTTTGTTTAATTTTTTTCCCCTGTAATGCTGGCCTGTTTCCTGTGGCCATCTGCATGAGGCACCCATTCATGGCGCACTTACAAAAATCTGTCTACAAAGAACACGTAAAAAAGAACATTAAAGGGTTTTGAGTCCAGGGGTTTGCCAAGTGCAGTGATGTTAATACTTGCAGCACTTTGAGCTGTTGTGTTTTTAAGAAAGAGATGGATAATTCGTAAATACTCTTTAAGAAAATGCCAGAACAAGGAGAGCCCCTTGGAGACCACTTCCCAGCCCACCAGGGGCATGTGACACTGTGCCTCTTGAAGAAATAGTTGTTACAGCAGAGCATGGGTATTCACCAGGGGCCACATTCCACTAATAAGAGTGAAGTGAGAAAAATAATTAGGTTGCTTTGATGTGCCTTTCAGGTTTCAGAGAGGAAGGAGTGTACACACCTGGGGTTTGGCTGGGCTATCCTAATGGGATTTTGACAGAGCAGGTTTCTGTATCAGGAGCTCTCCAGCCGGGCACCACGTCCTTGGCTGCTGTGCAGTTGCGTTTCCAAGGCAGCAGATGCCGCAGCTGAACAGATAAAAGCACTTTATGGATGTAGAATTGGAGGCAGAATCTCATCTCCCAGATTTTTCTTTTCTTTATCAGGAGACTTGCTGGAAAGAGTGAGTCCTCAAGCAAGTCTTAGCTCAGAGATTTAGTCTTGAATAAATGTGGTTTGAATACTTCAGTTCGAAAACCATGTTAATGAATCTGCATTAGGTACAGTAAGCTCAGCACAGGTTTTCCAATCAACAGAGACCAGATGGTGAAAGAAACAGTGACTGGGGTTAACATGCTGTTTCAGCTATTCTAGCCTGACAGCTTTTTGTGCCCTAGTTCCACAATTCAGTTATTCTATATAAAAATTTTATCCAAATGCTTTAAATTATGACACACAGATGAGGTCACATAAATAAATAGAATAAATACATCAGACACTGATCTCTTCTCTCTGGCGATCAGTGACAGGACCCGAGGGAATGACATGTCAGGGAAGCCGTGTCAGGGAAGGTTTAGGTTGGGTATTAGTAAAGGTTCTTCACCCAGAGGGTGGTCGGGCACTGAACAGGCTCCCCAGGGAATGGTCACAGTATCAGCCTGGTAGAGCTCAAGAAGTGTTTAGACAACACTCTCAGGCACAGGTTGGGATTCTTGGGGTGCTCTTGGGCAGGACCAGGAGCTGGACTCAATGGTCCTGGTGGGTCCCTTCCAACTCAGGATATTCTGTGATTTTATGATTAAATAACATGCCATGAAGGCCAGTTGTAAGTCTATATAATATTTTCACTTTCACTAGTAGCAATGGGCACACTTGGTGATATACTCTAAGAACCCCGATAGCAAATAGGAATTCAGCCAATAGTTTTAATAAAATTTACTCTAAGAATAGTTGAATAATAAAAGTTACTTTTTTTGGGAACATCGAACAAACCTGAGGAATGTAAGAGGTTTACAGTTCAGATTTAAAATTCTGTTGGTTTGTTTGAAGCTTGGCTTGAAGTTTAGAGGGTTTGTCTTGCTATCCTGAGATTTCATACTTTTTCTGTGGAAGCAGTACCTCACAGTTATTTATGGGTATTACTGCCTTGGCCGGGATAGAGCTGAAAAACAAGAGGAGACCTTAATGAAGGGACAATTATCCATATGCCATCAATGTTTTAAGTGTGTTTTGTTGGTGCTTGCCTTCTTCTTTAAGTGAGATTGTGTTTGCATTCTGTTCAAGCAATGTCGTTTGCATTGTGTCCAGTGAGTGGCTCTTGAGGTGTCTTCCAGGGCTAATTTGTTCTGAAAACCAGTGTAACAAGTTTTCGGTTGCAATGAAAATAGGTTTTGACAAACTGACTTTATTTAGGGAACCTGTAACTTTTTCATCATGCAGAGATAAACTGAAGTATTTGACAACTACATTTATCCAGCGCTGTAATTAATGACGCTGTCATTTCTCCCTGACCCCAGGAAATGATGTATATCTGGAATGGCTACGCTGTAATTGGAAAATGTCCCAACTTAACAGAAGGCATGTTAGAGACACTAAATGAAGCAGAAGAAGCATTGGCAAGAAGTTCAGGTAACCAGTGATAGGGTTTAAGCATTTATTTTACAGGGCGATAGCTAAAGATATTATCTGTGAATAGAGAGACAATCATTAGTAAAGTTAATTGGATCACAGGAGGAACACAGATAGGGAAACCATAAATGATTTATGCAGATATGAATATTTTTTATTTTTAATATAGCAGTAACTTACAATAATACCAAGTGATTTTCCATCCACAGATGTGTGTTAGGAATGGTTTACGACGTGTGTTGAAGGAGTGTTTATTTTGCTAGATCAAATTCAGCATATGCATGGGCTTGATTACTTGGATCCTGAAGCTTTGTTAACCTCAGATATTTCAATTTTGAAGGATAAATAGGAGAGGAGTTGTTTTTTTGTTTTAGAAGTGCTGTCAGTTTATGACAGGACCTTAGGGCTGACTGGTGTCACCAGTGTGCTGCAGAAATCCAGGACACCAGGGATGGCCTTCCTGTCAGTGAGTGCAGTATAGGATTGAACTGAAACAGGCTCTGCTACCACATTTTCTCTCAGTCTCTTAATTAGCTATCCATGAGAAAATTGAAATGGTGTTTGTTTCTTGTCAGTCTTTCCCAGCTCCTGTGGGAGTGCAAGCAGTCTGCACAGCTTTTCTCACAAAGTTTTTCCTCAACCAATGTTTGATCTTGTTACTTTTATATACAACCTTCCTGCAAAAGGATCAAGCCCCCATTGACAAAGGAATATAGGCTAAAACACTGCATTGCAGTCTTTTCTAGGGCCTTGGACTTCTGTGCAGTGAGTTACACAAGATTTGAAAGGGTTGCCTGGAAGACTGGCTAGAACTATCTATTTTTAATTAACTGAAAAAGAGAATGGGAAAATATATTCAGTGGAGATAACATCTTAGAAAAAGGCCTTTGACCATTTCACCTTCTTTGTCACCCATTTTGTTCCATCATCTTAAATAAGTGAAGTATTTCCCTGTTCCCTTTTTTTCTTAGTTGGGAAATTGTGGGTAAGGCTGCATTTTGCAGGGTTTTGTAGCCAATTCATGTTTCTAGAACACTATGAGGACATGTAATTGAAAAGTGGGATGTATTTTAAACATGCCAACAATTTAAAGTGTTGCCTGTTCCAAATATTGACTTGCTATTTTCAGGCATATTTAATGAATTGGAAATGAACAACCAAGCTGAAGATTTTGCCTGTAAATTTTAAGAGTAAGCTGCCTATATGGATTGGCTATGAAAAACCCAGAAGTTTTCTTTGAAATTTTCTGATGAAGAAAGAGTGTTGATTATAAGGACTTTGAACTAGGTGAGGCTGGTAAGACTCTGGGCACTCAGAAGTATAAACTCCAAAGAAGAAATGGTAAGATGTGAGGTACAGATAGCAAGTTTCACATATTTTTATTTAACCAAATGCAGGTAGAGAATTGACAAAATTCTTGCCCATGAATAGGCCATGAGGCTACAAGTCAGGAAGCAGAAGAGTTGTACAGGGCAATAAAGGGTTGAGAGATTGTAAACTGGACTTCAGTATTTACAAAATGGACCCCTTAAATTAGTTCTCAGGTGTCAGAGCACTAAGACTGTGGAATAGCCTTTCAGTGGGAGTAGGGAGGGAAAGAACAGCCTAACAATTTTTGGACAAAGTTTGATCAATTTATGAAAAGCTTGATGTGTGTTTGTCTCTGCATTAAATTAAATTCACCAACTAGTTCTTTTCTGTGTTTCAGTAGATGGACTGTGCTCACACTTACCTTTGAAAAGTTTTCCTACAGGTACGAAAGTCTCTTCTGTTATAGAGTTTTCTAAAATGTGCCATTTACTTCCTCCTGCAGCTACAGAACTACTGGCAGATGACCGGTGCGTGATAAAGCTGTTAAAGGGATTATGCCTCAAGCATTTGGGCAAGATCTCAGAAGCAGAAGACCATTTTAATTACATCTATTTAAAGTAAGTTTTCATACCTGGCATGTAGGAGAGCTCTTGAGTTTCAAGTAAGAGGAGATGCAGCCATGATATGAATAGAAGGGAGAGGACTGCAGTATCTTTAGTGTTTACTTCAAGGTATTTCTATTTTAATTTCCAGTGTTGTTAGCCATGTGTTGAAGAATTTCAAATCTGCAATTTTTATTGAGGTATTTTCTCCTTTTTGGGGGACTGTAGGTGCACAAAATTTTTCAGATACCACTTACCCTTTTTTGCCTGCTTCCTCTTCCCAGTCGTGAAAAAAGCCAAATGCACTCTGCAGGTGGGAGCATGGTTACACTGGGAACTTCTGCACATCATGTGGTGAATGGCACCTCTTTTTGTCAGCTCACATGGATAGAACTCATGATATTGTCATCTTTTCTAACACTTCCCTGATAATAAAGACATTATTTTCTAATCCTGAGATAATACATATTGTGTAGGATGCTTATGCAAAATACACATTTAATAACCCAGAAGGGAGCTTCAGATAGAGAACATGACAAGTGTTGTAATAGAGATTGATTGCTTCTTCTGATCTTAGCTAATCTCCTAGTTATTTGTGTTTGGAGCTGTTAAATGAGGGAAACAATATATCATTTCAAGGTCTCTAGGCTATTTGTTTTCCAATGCAGTGAGAAGAAGATAAAATATGACCATTATCTAATTCCAAATGCCTTGCTGGAGCTGGCAATACTGTATCTGGACCAGGATAGAAGAGAAGAAGCAATAAAACTTCTGGAAAAAGCAAAGTAAGTGAAAAGCCTGTGTTGGTGTCTTATGGGTCAGTTTGGTGTTTTTCTGGTTAGCAGGAAGCAGAGTCATTTCATTAATATCATGGAAACTCATTTCATTTTTCCAGGGGGAGCGTGCATGCCTTAGTTTTGCTTTGGACCTTTCCAGTGGTAGGTGTTACATTTGTTCAGTTTGGGACTTGCAAAAAGAACCAAAAAAAAATTAAGTATCTTTATAGAAATGTCAAAGGTTTCCATAAGAAATAATCCATGTGTAACAAAATGTAGCCTATTTGCTTATTCATATAAAAGATGTATTAAATTAAATCAAAGCTCTGTGTTATGGCTAAAATAGCATTACTTGAATTGATGGCCAGCAGTGCCTGTTTCTTTCCTTGATGAAATGCATTTAAGATAATGCTTCAGGTTACACTTGGTATCTTTGTATTGTTTCATCTGCATCAAGGCAACTAAAACACCTGCTTTTACTGTTTTGTGTGATTGATTTTTTTCTAGCAAAATAGGCTTATCGGGAAGTTGGGCTTGATCATGTGTGTTCTTTTTTATAAAATTAACAAATACGGGGCTTGCCTCTGTTTGAACCTTTACTTCTCTGCTGAGCCAAAATTTTGGCAGTGATGGGGAGGGAGGGAATCCAACCCAAACAACTCTTCCCCCCTCTTCAAGCATCCAGCAGCAGCAAGGTAGTTCACCTCTGCCTGGATCCTGAACGAGTCCAGACGTGCAGCCACTGCCACAGGCATGAGCAGCTACAAAACTGATGCCTGCCCCTGGTTCAGAGAGGTCAGATAGAGTTTTTATGTTGTTTATTGTCCAAGTCAGAGTAGCAAGTCAAGCCTACCAAAGATTATGCCAAAAGCCTGTCAGCACAAAAATTAAAATATTGCAATCCTTAATCTCCTGTGCTTGTGAGCCTGGTTCTCTGTAGACTCATGGAAGATATTAAGAGCAGCAAAAATTGCATTAGCAAAGTGCAGTGTAAAGTGTTTCAACTGGCTTCATGTTCCTCAAAACACACCTCTCCTGTCCTCATTTCCTTAGTTCACATCTCTCTTAAGAAGAGCTCTAGAAATGAATGATTTGGAGCTGCTGATTCCAGCTGGAACTTCTGTCATTGCTTCTTGGCCATTGCACATTTCCCTGGCAGCTCTGAGTGTCTCAGGTCCCCTCAGGAGAAGGTGTTTGGATTAAAGGGGTGCACCAGCAGGCAGCAGCTCTGAAAAATGTGCTGTTGCCCAGTGTATGAAAGCTGCTACTCAGACTTGCTGTGCTCAAAGAACTCTCGAACACTGTTACGACATGCAAAAAAAACCCAAACCAAAACAACTCATTACAAAACCCCTTGTTTCAGTCAGTCATAAACAGAAGTGTAACTCTTACATTTCCACCTGTGGCATTAAAATGCTCTGGGTTTATGAGCTTTCAGCTACAAACACTGAATGTCTCAGCAGCCACGAGAGGGAGAGCAGAGCGTTGGTGGGGTTGGGGCTGCAGAATTCTGTTTGCAGTTGGCAGGAGCGCAGGCAAGCGCTTGGCTGGTGCATGACGCTTGATTTGCCTGACCTAAATCCACATACTGCTGCTGCCTTGGATCCTCAGCTCTGGGAGAAAGAGTGGGACGAGATGATAAACAGTTTTGGCTTGGTCATGCATGGAAATATTTCTATTTGTATGACTGTAAACTACAAACGAGAATATCAGCGTACTCATGAGAAATACAGGCTCTGCATGACAAAATCTATTTAATTTAAAGGAAAAACTCCAAGGGTTTTCAGATCAGCACACAGCAGAACCTGGCCACCTCCTTTTCTCAGTCAGCCTCTTGGGTGTTGCATACATAAAATTATAAGCTGGTGTAGGATGGGCATGGAATTCCTGGTTTTCACCGAGAGACTGGCGCTGCCACAGACAGATACCACGCTGCCATGCTTGGTTTGAATTATGAATTTAGAACTGAAAGGCTGTTAAGATACACAGAGTTTAATACTTAATGTTATGTTTCTGTAAAGATGACAAATATCTTCTACAGGAAAATTAGCATGGTCTAATCCTCTTTTGTATCTGGATTCTGTATCCCTCCTGTAGGAGCTGACATGTTAATTCCTACTAAGTAGGATCTGCACTTTCTATGTGGTCCTGGGGGAAATTTTCTGGTTTTTTACATAAGCTTTTCCATGAAAATACAGATTCTTTGAATGCTCCAGTAACTCTTTAGAGCACGACAGCGCTGGCTATAGGCAGATGACAGTGCAGAGCCTGCAGGCACTAGATATGTGTGGTGGAAATCCTGCCAGTCTTCCCTGGGATGGTGAATTGCTCCTCAAAAGCTGATATGGAATCTGGTGTGTGCCCACTTTCTCTTTCCAAGCGCTGGAGCAGCAAATTGTCTGCCTTCCTTTCCTACACACAGTATTTGTTGGCAACCACAGGATGGAGATGGGGTGTTCCCCTCCTCTGGATCAGGAGAGCTTCCCTTTCTCTCTCTCTCTTTCCTCCCCGCCCCTTTTTCCCCTCCTCTTTACTTTCTTGAAATGAGTCTACTTTATTAAAATGATTTTTTTAAATGCTGAAAATGTTTGTATTCAAATCTGTCAGTTATACTTTGAGGGGGGGAAAAAATTCTAATTTCTGAATGTAAACTAAGTGGATGTTACAGATAATTAATATGGACTCAGTATTTTGATTGAGTGGATCAGATTCAATTTCTTATTAAGCTATATTTTTCTGGTGATTGCCAGACAGTGGAACTACAAATAAAGAACAAAGAGCTGCATTGTTTGGCCAGGAACACATGCCTTGTATTTTAGAGTAGGCAACAAAGGAGCTTGTGAAGAAAGGCTTTTTTGCTGTCTACAGTTGTTTTGCTTAAAACAGTAATACAGAGATAACTTAGAAATGTTTAAAAAATATATATTCATCAGAGTGGATCTTCTTTTGTTTCAGACAAAACTACAAGAATTACTCCATGGAAACAAGGACACATTTCAGAATTCAAGCTGCCCTGCACCAAGCCAAATCCGCCCCAGAAAATGGAATGCACTGTGGAGCCTCGGCAGTGTCGTAACTTTTTGTTCTTTGATGTTCTGTTTGTTGCAAACTTTGGTGCAGAAAATTACCGACACTTTAGAATTATTTTTCCTTCTCTTTCAAGTCAGTGAAAAACCAAATAACTTAAAATTGCAAAGGTGATGCATAAAACATTAATCTAGTGTAATAACACGGCAAAAAATCTCTCAAACCAACCATAACCCTGAAAAATATTGTTTTTCCAACGGTGGCTTTTTGAATACTTACATCTGTGTAATTCATTTTTCAATCGTGTGCCTTTCTCTTGCGTTTGCAACATTATGTTGTAGCTTGCTTAGTGAAAGGGGAACATTTGAAAAAAAACAAACAGCAAAACTTTAAGATTTCCAGATTTAATCTCAGTTATTTCTAAATGTTTGTTTGGATCCATACTGCTAGGAGTTGAAAAGGAAAGCATTGCTTTTTCCCAGTACCTGCTTAGTTGGAATGGTGTGAGAAAATCTCACAGCAGGGAGGAGCTCTGGATCCTGGGCATTTCTAGTTGTGCACAGAAAGCTTTTCTTTACCAGCTTCTACCAGTCACATTTTTGCTTCTGTAAGAAACCTGCTGGTGAAAAAATAGTCTCTCTTATGCAAGTACCTTGACTTTTCTTTAGTTTGGTTTTCCTGTCAAGTCTGCTGCTTGTAGCAGCTGAATTAATTTACTGAGAATTGCAGGGGGAAAGGTGGTGACAGTATAAAACTGTATCACTTCTTCTTTGACAATGGGAGGTTCTTAGGAAATGTCTTCTGTCAGAATGAACATGATCTGAAGCTTATGTCAAATTTAAAGCACAAGTCCTTGAAGGTCATTTAAGAAAAGGCAACACTGCAGTGGCTGGAGCGATACAGGAGTGTGTGATACTGTGACAGCCCATCCCTCCCTACAGTGGCCGTTCCTAGGATTCCCAAGCTCAGATGTCCATGTTGCAAGAGGCTGATGTTCCCTGTGGGAGGAAGCTGGGGCTGGAGCAGGCTCCCTCAGCACAAAGGACAGCCCTTTATCTTTCTGCTCTTTATTGATCTTTTGGGAGATTTCCTGTGTAAGGGGCTTTGAGAATAGAGCTATGAGCTGGGTCTGCTTTCCAATGCCATGGAATTCCTGCTTGGCTGCAAAACTGGTGAAGTCAGTGGTACCACAGCTTTGGCTCGTGTTTGCTGTTCTCCAGGCTGGCTCCATGCCTGTATGCCTCTGGGGTTTTGGGGCACACTTCTACCTCCCTTTTGAAAGAGCTTCTTCCCCATTACCCATTCTGATGGGTGGAGATGGGAGGTCTTCTGACAGCCCTTTTTCTCCAATGGAGATGTTTGTCAGGAAGATTCATATCTATGTACCTCATAGTGAATATCCTTTCTAAAGTGATTGTTCCCAGCAGAAGAGAAAATTGACAGTTTATAGCTCTGCTTTTGCCTCCTCAAAGGAAATGAAATTGTTTTATAACTGTAAATTAATATGCAAGGAGACAGAACCACCAGTTCCTCAACAAGGAGAACTTGCATTGTCTTAAAAATAGATACCCTTTATAAAAGTCTTTCCAAATTAAAATGATAGACAAAAAATGCTTTTTTTAAAGTGACTTTCTCAGATAAATTCAGTTCAGATAAATGTCTCGATTCAGATAAAATTTAGTATAAACAGTTACGCTATTTACAAGCTGCACATCAAGACTTCAGTGTAAAAATTCAGTCATTCTTTGTATGGAATAAAAAAAGTTTCTTGTTCTACTTCAGGCATATAACGCCTCTTCTTCCAGTTGTGTCCTTTTCAAATGTTTTGGCAGCCTTAGCATCTTTTAAGCAAGCAATGCCATGTGAAAATTAGCATAAATTGTACTTTGCAGAAAGTGAACAATCCTTCTGAGTGTAGATTCATTTCTTGTCTTTGAAATTTCACCCACAACTCGGTTTTGCCTGATCTTAGATACATCACACAAATGATATACTGTGTGATACTCAGCCAGCTTCCCTGATGCTTTGCAGCAATGAAAATCCCAAGCTTTTCCTAAGGTTTTCATCGCCTTCCTAAGACTTTCCTAATCTTCTCTAGTCAAACACCAGCACCAGTTGCACTGTGGGCCTGATCTCCAGCTTCAGCTGAGTGCTTTGTAGTTCACTGTGATGTTTGACTCCTTGGTTCCCAAGCCATAGGAAATAATCACCTTCCTTATGCAACGAGGATTTATGGACTGGAATAGTATGGATTCACTTGAGGAGAAGATGAGTGGAAGGTCTGGTACATTGTCACTGTGTAAGTTTTTCGGTGTGTTATATTTGGAATTGCCCAACGTCACTCTGCTCGTCAGTTCCTTCATTTTGGTGCTCCTCCATGGCAGGGATCCAAACTCCATGGGGTCAGTCTGGGCTGGAAGGTCGATGCTGGGCTGGTTTTTCCATTGCTCCTCTGGAAGCTGCTGTGTGGTGCCTGGAGCAGCTCTGCAGGACAGTAAATTGCTTCATCAGTCTGGAGTCCCAAATGCAGTGAATCAGGGGAAGCACAAATGTGTGAGTTCTCACCTCAGGGTATTCACTTAGCAGAAAATAGTGGATATTGTCATGGAATTGCACATCAGAGATTGAAGCATGGCCCAAGATTCAGGAAATGGAAGTACTACTGCAGATGGATATAGTCCACACCTCAACTGCAGAAAGAGCTGTTCCTTCTGCATTCAGACACTGAACTGTCTGAGCAATGCTTGAGAAACCCACTCTGTGCACCAGCTTCAGCCAACAACTGCTGCAATCAGCTCTTCCCCATCCTCAGCAAAGCCAGAGATGTTACCCAAAGACAGAAATTACTAACTCAGACAGCAGAAAAGTTTTCTGCACTTGGTAGGACCTTTATCATAAAACCTACAAACTTTATTTCTTTTCGATGCATTTTTTTTTAAACTAGCACTAGGAAGAGTTTTCCTGCCAGTAACCAAGGAGGAGTAGAAATTCGTTCTCAGTTTCCTGGATGTCTGCAGCAGTGGCCGTGGTGCCCCATGGGATAATGCTCTCACCTGAAGGGTAGTGCTGGCAGGAAGGGCAAGGCAGTAAAAGGGGCATCCCTTTTATCATGAGCTCTGTTATGTGGAATCCCTGTATGCAAGGTCTCTCACTGGACTGAGGGAGGAGAGGGGCTGAAGAGCCAGCAGCTCCTGCTGAGGTCTGATGAGGTGCAGCTGCATCTGCTCCCAGCTCCTGTAAGTAACATGAGATGAGATACAAACTGTTGGGTGAAGGACACTGGGCTGGAGCTGAACGTGATCACAGTTTTTCCAGATGGTTAGAAGAGAATTTGATGAAGTCACAAACATGGTACAGAACTACTGTGATCTGGAAACACACACTCACTATTGCACAATTCCACCTGTGGCACGGGAGCCTGCTTTGCTTACTGACACACAGTTCTATTGCAATCAACAGTTCACACGTGCCATCAGGGATGGAGGGTTTAAGGACTGTCCCCTTCTGACTGTGCCTGGCCTCGGGCTGTTTACACCTCAAAATTTGGCTTAGGAAATCACATTTTATAAAATACAGCAGCGTAGAACAGGATTGTATCAAACATTTTCTCCCATTTCACACTGGGTTTGGCATTAAATGCTGTATTGAGTGCTTTAGTATTTTTTGTTATCTGTGGCCTGGGTCCAAGACTAAAAGCTCACTAAAAGCTCACGGGCTGACAGCTTGTGTGCCTCTGGCCCAACAGGGACATCAAGTAATGCTCCTCTGTGTGAGACAAGGCTTTCCTACAGGTCAGTCCCAGAATGCAAAAAGCACTCCCAGGAGTTTAAATACAACACTCAGCCTCCAGTTCCACCTGCAAGATGTGTTACTTTGCCTTCTCAAGCATAAAAACACAGCAGCAAAGCAAATGTATATGAAATGACCAAAACAGTGCATTCAACACTGTTCCCCCTCTGGGAGGAAGAGGAGAAGATAAAGAGGTGAGTCATGTTGTTTACTGCTCTACAGGAAAATGGGTAATGGTTGGCAACGTCACTGATGAATGAGATTGGGAAACCTGAACAGACTAGAAATGATCTTGCTTCTTTTCTCATTATGTTCTGCAAATACATTTTGGTGGCAGATTACGTGCAAAGCGTGTACCAGCAAGTGTTTTAATGGAATGATTTGTCATCATAGAATATTTTTTAAAGATGCTATCTAGGTTTGCTTCAGGTGTTTTAAAAAAACCCCACAAGTACTTTCTTTTAAGGACATGCCCAGTCAATCCTTGTCTCTAAGATTTATGAATAGCAACAGAGCTAATAAATACCTGCATTGCACTGTGGTAAAATTCTGCATAGTGTTTGCTCAAATTCAGCTATGCTTCTGCAGAACTGGGCTGAGCTCCATTATTTTCCGTGGTTTTTTTAAAATCTCAAGACCTACTTTCATTGCTGGCTAAGCATAGGCAAAATGTCTATTTAGAATTATGCATTGCAGTGAAGTCTACTTGCTTTCTCTCTCCTTTATGGTTTTACAGAAAGAATACAAAACAGAACAGTCATAAGCCCCTTCATGCTCTTTTTATGGGCAATTTAAAAAATTTAAAATTAAAAAAAAAGGCAAAGAAAAGTTTATCTCGTGCTAGCAAAGTACAGGAACAGCAGTTTCAGGCCTGTGGCCTGAAAGTAATGTAGTGATGTGGTGGGAAGAGAAGATACGCAGAAACCGCAACACTCTGGAGAGTTTTCCTCTTCCCATTCCTTTTACCCTGCAGCACACAGGGTGTGAAGGTAAGAACATCATCCTTGACATTGGGGCTCTGCGGGATGTTTGTCTGCAGTGCCAGAGCCCCGGGGCTGTGCTTGGTGTCAGTTGTGTCACAGGGGCAGTCCCAGGGTGAGCTGGTGCTTTGTGAATGTGGTGCTTTCCCTGATGTTTTGGGGAAGGTGCTGGTGTGAGATGCCTGCAGCTGTCTCTGCTCCGCAGATGTGGAATAGGAACTGTATCTCAGTGGAGTTCAGTAAATCATTCTGGGGAGTGAAGCAATGCTGTTAACTCCAGAGGGTCCTAGAATTACATGGCTCACATTCAATGTCATCTTCATCTCGGCACAGTACCCAGCACTGCTGTCACCACCGCTGAGGTTATGCAGCTGCAGAGGTTTTTAGAAGCAAACATCAGTGCCAGTTACAGTTGTGATATTTCAGTCATAGATAAAACACCAGCTTGGAAGGGACCTCAAGGATCATGTGGTCCAACCTTTCTTGCCAAAAGCAGAGGCCTAGACAAGGTGGCTGTGCACCCTGTCCAGCTGAGTCTTAGAAGTGTCCAGTGTTGGGAGATCTAACAGTGCCTGGGGAGATTATTCCAGTGACTGATACAATCGTGAAAAATTTGATTTGCCTTTCATTCTTATGGCTTGTGGATACCTGACTCAGGTTTCCATTCTGTGATGCTGGGTCATCATTTATTTGATGCAAATAAATGTTGGTATTTCTAAGGAACAGCAGGAATTTCATGCATAGTGCCTTTGCTACAGCTCTGTTGTTGTCTGATCTGTCACACACACACATACATAAAGAAATGCATATATAAATATACGTAAAACATCTATATATGTATACTCACAGTGGTAACAGGTTCTAGAGCCAAAGCTTTTTGAAACGTTATCAGAACTGCTTGAACTATTTATTAAATTCAGGACTTAAAAAAGGCAAGATACTTTAAAAAGAAAAGAAAGCTTTGGTGATGGCTGAGGAAAATGCAGAGGTTAAAGGCCTTTAGTGATGGTTTGCAGTAGGATCACACTCCAGGACTGTGCAGTTTGCAGCCTTCTAGAAGAAATCCCAAGGCAAAAAGGCAATCTAGCAAGACCCCTTCAGTGGGGTAACCTCACAAAAATGCAGTTTTATGCTCTAGATTTGAAGGGCATCAGTTTTCACTCTGGACTAGCAGAGCTCTTCCCCAGTGGGACAGTGCCTGGGATGGCTCTGTCCTGCTCAGAAAACAGCTTTGGAGTGATTCATCTTTTCCCCCCTTGAATTCTTGCCTTGTCTGCCTCCCCTCAATCTGCTTCCCCAGCGTGAATCCTGGATTACACAGGCAGCTCCTGCTAATGTGGCAGAAGCGTGGGCAAAAGATGCCGAAAAGGTGAAGTTTGTCTGTCATGGTGCAGTGAGAACCCTGGCAAAAGTGCAGCGAGGGAGCAAAGTGAGGCTGGGAAAGCGCTCGGTGTGGGCAGCCAGGGCACGTGTGGGGTGTGTGGTGAATCCGTTTACTGCTGCGTGCAGAGCTCTTGAAACGCCTTCTTGGAAAGAAAGAGAAATGTTTTGTAGGGTTTGGTCCTGCAAAAAGCAGGTTTGTGAAGTTTCTGGTGCTTGTTTTCCAGCCGGGAGGACAGAGGAGGGCTGGGGGCTCTCTGCACGCTCGGTGTGGCTGGGCCTCTCTTGCTGAGTAAGCAAATACCTCGGTGCTGTGAGAACACAGAAAGGGCTTTGCACAAAGGATTTCTTCATTATAAACTCCTCTCTGCAGCTTTTACTTAGCAAAGTATCAGTGCAGAGTGGATGTGTAATGAATCAGTTGCTAGCATGAAAATAGTTATTTCTTTTGCTTAAATCAAAAAGATGCTTTAGGAGAGTATGTTTAGACTGTTCTCTTTATCACAAAGCATTAACTTTGCATTTCATACCAAGAATTCCAAAGCCCCGAACTCTTATCCCAGAACAGGTTTAAATGCAAGATAATCTGCAAAGGATGTTTAGCATAAATTATATTCTTCAGAGTTAAATGCTCTATAAAAAGAAAAATTAATCCTTGAAGCTAATTTTTATTCTGGGTATTAAGCCAAAAAGGGTTCTTCTGAACAGCTTTTATTCATGTGTTTTATAGGTTGTCAACTAGAATGTATGTTTTTAATAAAAATGTGGTGTCTGTAACAAACTGTGTAATCAGCAGCATCCACTTTTTTCCTGAGTCCTTTTAATCCAGGATTTAACTGCTGAGAGACCCTGTACGTTTGGTTTCAGCCATCTTGTTATTTATTTCACTGGCAGTCTGACTCAAAAGAATTTTCATCTTTACCACGATTGCACATGGACAGGAAATGTCGAAGTCCTAAAACTGTGGCAACTGAAGTAAGTTCAGGTATTTCATAATCCCTCAGCCCAGAAATGTACCCCTGTGCCACTGGAAAGGGAGACTGTCAGCCTTCCAAACACGGAATTGCTTTCAGCCCTGGGAAGCTGCAAGACCGTAGGAGCTTTTAAACCCTTATGTGGCTCATGTTCCTCAGAAAGAAATGCTCTGGGCTGGGTTTGTTTGTTTATGTATGATTCTCCCCTAGATTTACATAATGAACTGGCAACAAGTAATAAGGATTACCATCCTTAGATGTAAAATGATTAAAGTGGTAATTCCTGTAGCATGCAAGAATTTTTAAGCATAAAGGTCTGTGTAAAACTGAGTATTCCTTACTTGTCATTACATCTCTGGCCTCAGGTTTGTGGGAGTTTCCTTCTGCTGTATGAGAGAAAATCCATTTCCTGCTCTAATCTGCAAGTGGAACCCAACCCCGTCCTTGCTGTGCCTCCTGGATGCAGGTGCTGCCCTCGCTCCCTGCTGCTTCTGCGGCAGCTCTGGCTGGGGAGGGGACAGCAGTGACGTGGTGGCACTGACCTGGGGCCTGTGGGCTTTCACACTCAGTGTCCCTCACACTGCTGAAACGGAGCATGGTGATCCCTCAGCCCTCCCTGGGTCTGTGCCAGGGCTGCTGTGCCACTGACAGCTCTAAATTACAGACGACATCACTGCACTCAGTGCTTTCATCACACTGCACGGGCCCTATGAAAATGCTTTAAAGCAACAGCTCTTGAGGGCTGTCGAGCACCCCAAACTCAGGTACTTGCACACAGTGGCTGTAAGAGGCTTTTTGTTTTGGTTTTTCCTTCAAACTGCTTTGCAGACATTGTTCTATGGGCCTGCCCACCCTGGCATTAAGAAGGGCTTTGGGTGAACAGGTCCAGGTGAGTCAGAGCCAACTCCTTTCGTGGAGCTGCAGGAGACTCCAGCTGGGAACAGCTGTGCTGTGCTGGACTGTCTTAATCTGGTTGAAGTGCAAGTAATTTGTTAGACACCTCCAGGACAGGAGGTAAATATGTCTTCATCTTATAGATGGTAGAAATAAGACACAGATCTGGTTCCACAATTGTAGCTGAAATTCAGGTTATGCATTATTTTGCATTAAATTCAGATCAATTTGTCTTTGAATTAGAAATCACCCAGAACAGTATTGTACCTAAAAACTTCAAAAATAATTGATTTATTTGTTATATTTACACATTTGTCTTTAAGCTAAACTTTGAACTTTTTTGGAATGTTCATGTGTCATCAGCTCCAGTTTTAGCCCTTCACGCCTTTTTGCTATTTAACAAGTATTTTAATAAAAGTAATTTCTTCCCTTAGCCCAGTCAGTATCAGTGTTAAAAGTTCAGCTGCTCAGGTGTCAGCTGCCTAGGAAAGCATTCAGCTCAGTAATCCATCACTTCCTACTTCTTTTAAATCTTTCTTAATCAAGTCTTGTAATAAATAAAGACTAATACCACCATGACAACACTCTTTTTTTCAAATTGTTCATTTGCCAGTTTTAACAAGATAAAGAAATGAATACTTAATGTGGACATTGTTTTACCAAAAAAAAAAAAAAAAAGAACCCAACCCCTGAAACAAACAGACAAAAAGGAGGACACGAAGGAACACACATGGAATGATGAAAAGGAACAATGATATTGCACAACTTCAGGTCTCTCTCCCCAGATTTTGATCCATGTAATTAGGTATGTATGAATTCAGCAAAAACATTGTGTCCAGATAAATGTGTGGCCATTTGAGTGAATTGAGAACTGCAGAGTGTTTTCAGTTCCTTTTGACTGCTCCTTGGAGTTCTTCTCTAAGGGAGCAGGGTGCTGGCAGCTGCAGGAATAACAAACAAATGTTGACTCTCCATTGTGCTGACCACTTATCCATAACCCACAGAATTACAATTCTCCTCTACTGTAAATGCACTAAGTCCTCCAAGGACCTGGGTCTTGAAACACAACTTGTTGTATCAAGAACTCAAACTATAGCTGAAACACAATCAAAGAACATCCCCCGGTCTGCTGTGGCTGAGATTGTGTTTCATTTCACGAGACCAGGGCTTCTCACTGTGTCAGGGTGGCACTGAATGCATAGAAGTCACAGGAGGTACATTAAGGGAGTGGGGGAGAAGAAAAAAGGAAAAAACTCATGCTAAGTGGAAAAAGGGCTTTACAGCTACACTCTTTGCTGGAGCCTCTCATACCAAGCACATACTGTTTGCTACAGCAATCAGGGAATTGTGTCATTCTGGCTATAGGAGGACTGTTTGCCCCTCCACTGCTACCCTGACACTCTGTGTTTATATAAACTTTGCATTCATGTGCAGAACAAAGTCTATTTTTCTCCTCTCTGTGTTCGTTCCTGTTTGGTGGACTGATGTGTCAGCCAGCAGGGCTCAACAGATACATTTAATACAGGAGACTGAGATACAGTATGTTTATTCTTAACTTCTGATAACCTAAGAACTACAAGAACGAGAGATGCAGTATCCATTTGCTATGATCCAAGACAACCATTTTTAGGGAGAAAAAAGTAGAATAAGTGATCAATGCTAACACTACATTAGTTCCAAATATATTTTTTTTCAGTTATGGCAGCTTAACTATTTATTGTTCATCCGGCCCACTTTTAACTTGATCAGATTAAAGGTCACATATTAAAGTTTAAGGACTGTTATGTCATCAAAACCAAAGGAAGTTATAAAAAAAACCCCATGAAACCACAGTTTCACTGCAGGACTTGTGTCATATCTTCATAATCTGCATCACTTGTAGAAAAGGGATAATGCATCTCAGTTTGCTTACAAGCTAGGAGATCACTTTGAAGTCTGCATATTCCTAACTGCAAACAAAATATAGCACTTTTAACAGGTTATAAATAAACTGGTTTTCAAGCATAGAGCCAGCCCAACAATAACAATACACTATTAAAAAGACCTAAGGCAATGAAGTCCATCTCCAATGGAAAAAAAAAAAAAAGAAAAAGAAAAAAGAACTGTGCAAACAAGCTTAAAACTATTTCTTTGTGCCAGTGTTATAAAATGTAGATTTCAATAAAGCCTTGACCCAAATGCCAGGACTTGTGAAAAGAATCAGAACAGAACTGGTTACTTTATTTAGGAAAAAAATACTCTTATCTTGCTGCTAATAAAATTGGATACACGCAGTTTAAACATTTACAGTTGCTGTAACACTTTACACAATTCCTATATATGGGTGTAAGAACAAACATTAAAAGACAATGGTGGGTCAAGGCTTTACATTAAAAATAACAACCTACTTTTCTATAGTCTCTAAAATACTATGTTTTCCAATATTTGCAGCCATTCAGGAATATTTTTTTATTTATTTATTTATTAGGAAATGTGTACTTTGTGCATGATCTTAATTCCTAATTCCTGGCTCTTTGGGCTGAATGACAAAAGGATCAAACCCATTGAAGTGGATGGTCTCCTTGAAGGTTCAGTAGAGAAACCCTGGCTCAGTTAGTCTCATATGATGAAAGCAGTGCTGCATCCACTGGCTCCATGCAGGATGGACAGGTAAAGGATCTCATCAACCAGTCATCTATACAGTCCAGGTGGTAAATGTGCATGCACGGCAGAAATCGGATAGGGTCCCCATAAACAAAGTCCATCATACAAATGACACATCTGGGGGGGGGAAAAATACAATATTTAAGCTGCTGTTACCAAACTGGAAATGAAAAACAGTAATATCTATTTCTGGATGCTTTTAGTATTTGTAGATACTGTGAGGGGTATCCTTGTGTAAGATAAAGGAACGAGCCTCAGATTCATAGAGTGGTTTGAGTTGGAAGCGACCTTAGAGCCCGTGCAGTTCCAACTCCCTGCCCTGGACAGGGATGCCACTCACCACATCAGCCTTCTGCAGGGCTTTATTTTCTTTTAGAAAACTACATGAAATTACAGTCCCTGAAAATAAGGCAAACCCAGGAAGACAAGGTCAGGTTTCCCAGGGCAGCATCACAAACCAAGGCAACAGCCACATCCCTTCCATTCAGTCCCTGGGACTTACTCTCGGATCTTCTTCTCGGAGCCGTCTCTGCCGGGGTCATAGACTCCTTTGGGAAGGTGCTGGATGAGGCCGATCCGCTGCGCTATCCGGATCTGCTCCTCTTCCGTCAGCTGCGTGGCCAGGCGAGTCTGGCTCGGCGTGGGGTGATACACAGGAACAGGCACCTGCTCCTAAAATCAAAATATTTCCATTAAAAACCACCTCAGAGGCTTTCCTAGCCTTCCACAGCACAGTACAATTCACAGTCCTACAAATATTTGTATGAACTCCCACTCCTACTTTGCAATTTTGGGGCTATAATTATATTGAGAATAAGAATTGAGGGCAGTATTTGAGCAAGGAGCTGTTCATGGTGGTTCTCTGTAAAAGCTTTTGATCTCCAGGAATTGTTCATATAGGAGACACATGGACAAGAAACTCCACATGCCAGCAGGCAAACAAACCTTACAGGCACCTGGGGAAGTGCTAAGGTACAGAACTGAGCAATGTAAGGACTGAGGGAGAGCCCCCAGTATCTGCAACTAAAAGTAGATTATATGATTTTTTCTTTTTTTTTTTTTTACATTTAGGAAGAATTCTTTGGTAAGATGAGGACACTGCCTACTCTCAAAATTTTTAGAGAGGAAGGTTTTACTTATTCTATAATAACTAAAATTTATGTGAACTGTTTTGGGCCACAACAAGCTTAAATCCAGAACTGTAGCTTTAATTCTCATGTGTTAAAAGAGTATCACCTGGATAATACAAACAACAGCTTATGTAAGTAACCCAAGTTTTATGTTTATTCTCATATACTAATGTGATGTTACAAGTTCTCCCAAGCTGGATTCAACTATTGATATGTTTGAGGTATATATTTTCAAAAAAAATATAGGCAACATATAGCTATTGCGCAGTCGTTCCTCAACCACATTCTCAGAAGCTTCTCTTTAATATTAATGAACTTTAGATCAGATATTTTCACTAACACTTATATTAACATAGTATTTCATTTACTTGCTTTTAAAGCATTTTTTGGTACATAAATACCAATTTTGAACAGGATACACTACTAAGACAGTATTGGCCAGTAGCCACAAATCTGCTGTTAAGAGGGAGGCAATTTCTTGCAAGAGGCCCATTTTAGTGGTTCTTCTTAAACAGTAGAAAAAAAATCAACATATAGATGTGTCTGAAAATAAACCTGCTGCATCAGACACACAATGCACCGAATCATCTGTTTGGCAAATGCCAAATTTGCTGTTTCAGAGGACACTGGTGCAAGCTGAGCCGAGGGCAGGTGTGCGCAGCTGAGGCAGCACAGGTCACCTCCCACATGTAACATTGCATTTGTCAAACCCAATAAAGCCCTTCTCCTTTCACTGCCAGGAATCACAGCAAGTGGACAGCCAGCCAGGACTCCTGGAAGGCCAGGAGAAAGCTGTCCCAGGAGTGAGCAGCCTCTTGCTGGTGCCACCCAGCAGCAGAAGCCCTTGCTCGTGAGAAATGCTAATTACAGATACAAGTCTGCCTGGCAATTCTTCATTGAGCACAGTGCCTGCCACTGGCAATTCAGCTGTGGGGTAAAATTCACAGTCATCTCTTAATTTAGCTACACGAGGATTTCCCCCTCTGATTTCCTGGCAGAACTCAGAGGAATTGTGAGAAGGTTCAAAAGACAGAACGCCAGGGGTTCTCCAAGTGATTAATTTCCTGACTACTCTGAACCATATTTCATAGAATCACAGAATTCTTTTGGATCAGCTGCCTTTTAGTGTTTTAAACTATCTAAAGTATTCTCTAATCATCATTTGGAGACAGAAAAGCACCAGCTGAACCTAGGGCTGGCCTGTCAGATATAACAGTTTTCAGAAAGTGCAACCTTGGGTGGCAGCAAAATAAAACATTTTCCCCTGACAAATGCTGCAGACCCTCTGCACGGAACACTTCAGCTCAAAGCAGAGCCTGGTCCTGGTTTTATATTTCAAGAACTTAACACCACAAACTATCAATAACTTTTTTTTTTCCCAGGGCTTTGCTGTACTTCTTTGAACAGGTTATTAAAGCAATTGCAGAAGACATTACTGCTACCTCCTTCACTTGTTACACAGACATAGAGAACACTCAGCACTGGGGAGAGATCCTCCTTCACATCTAGGAAAAAAAGAGGAGCAGTACAACAAACCACAGGCACAGCACAGGCTGGTGCCAACGTGGGCAGGAGGAGGGGAGGGAACTGCACTTAATACAGCTCCCCTGGCCTAAGCCTCGGCTCCAAGTGATAATGCAGAAATTCAATGAAAGGCAAAAACAGGAGGACAAAAGATCCAAGAAATCCTCAAAATGTCTGAAAGTAGCAATGAAAGCGGACAGTGAACATCTGTAACAGAAGAACAGCAAACTGATCATCTCAGCAAAAATGATACAGCAAAAGGAAACTACAGTTAAGTAAGAATCTGCTGTGAGTTAGAACAGTCACATCTGGACAGCTCTGAAGTGAGCAACAGCCACACACTGCCCAACCAACAACTGCCTTGGTTAAGTTTTGGACAGGAAATTAACACAACTTTTAAACCTGTGATAGGCCAGACAAGAATGAAACCTCATTCTCTTGTTCTAATCTTTTACAGGCATTTGTGAGTGACCACTGAGGGACTCTGTAGCTGGGGAAGCCACTTCTGCATTATTGCAGTGCTCCTCTCCCCTGGGTGTCACCTTCCCTGCAGAGGGGCCGGAGGGACCCCTGGCCCCCTTTGCATGCCAAACACACAAATGCTTTCCTGACTGCCAGCGCTGGATGGAAACTCCTCCCTTTGGCATCCCGTCTCAGGTTCCCTCCCGGCACAGCCACCCCCCGACGTGTCTGACACAGCCCATTAAGGCAGGAATTTATAGTCGCCAGCTGGGGGCTTCTACAATTTCACATTCTAGACAAGAACCTCTTGTCAGAGGAGTAACTGGGTGAAAATGGTGGTGTCTTTCACCACGACGTCCTCACGCTCGTGAATGCAGAGAGCTGGGGTTGGTGTGGCTGTTGTGAAAAATGCATAACAAATTACTGTAAATAAACCACAGAGACCACTCGATACCCAGGCACTGAACACGCTGCCTTGGTGGCACTTTGATCTCCCCTCCTGACTGCTATTAAAAGCCTGCCCAAGCTGAGCCCTGGACATGAATGTACCAGGGAAATGGAAGAACACAGCCACACACGTTGCAGTGTCATATTATAGGGTACATTGACACTGACGCATGCAAAGCAGCCCTCTCCCCTCCAACAGGTAAAAAAAAAGGTGTTCATACCTGTATGATTTTAAAACTATTTTAAACTCTTTATTAATGAGAATCTGAGAGCCCAGATTTCTCTGACTGCAAAGTGACATCCCCAGCTCCCTCAAAAGACCCTGAGTGGAGCTGGGCTCCTGCCCTCCTGGCAGCCCCTTGGGCACACATCCAGCTGGCCCCGCTCGCAGCCACGTGGCAGCTGCAGCCCTGGGTTTCTCCACTACCCAATATCTGCAGCAGTTTTGGGAGTTAAGCTCATCCAACAATAATTCCAAGCTGCCTTTTAGGACGGAGTTCAGCCCTCCCTGTGCGGGTTTATCACCCCTTTGCAAATCCTTCACAGTTTATGAAGGCTGCTTTCACTGACCAAGGTCCTGCTCGCTCCAGGGTGGGTGTTCAGGGGTAACGACTCAAGACTTCACTCAGCTCACATTTGCAGCCAGGGGCCCCCTGACTTGTGTGTATATAAAAAAGATTGTATTACTCAAGTAATTATTATTTTACTCCAAAGACGAGCATGAATTTATTGCTCTGGTGTCTCACATTTCTCTTATCGATCCTGGAAAATGTTTTTGCAGACAAAATTACAAAATACTGAACTTCTAGCCAAAGTCTGTGTTATTTATCATTTGACAAAGATGTAAGGCACTTCAAACTAAGATGAAATTTCATGCTAACTCTATTACTACGTGCAAAAGCCCCTAAAAAGGGCCAAAACAAATAATCAAATACACATATTACTGTCAGGCAATGAAATAAAAATCACTTTCTGGCACTTAAATTGCTTTAGTCAATTATTTTTTCCCCATAAGAATTCAATAATGATGAAACACCTCAGACGGCCATAATCCTGGAGATACACAACTTTCTCTGTTCACAGAGTTAGTGGTATCAGCACAAGTTTCCCTGACTTTCTGTGCACAGAAATCATTCACTCCCAATGTTTATTCAGCCCTTAAAAACAGCAGCATTAATTCAGACTCAAGGACTACAGCAGGGTTTGTGTCTCCATCTCACCCCAGCTCCTCCTCCTTTGGGGGGAAAAAAATCATAGAGGGCATCTGGAGGTCTGCATTTCTCACTCCTAAGGAAAATAAACATTTTCACACATGGCCTAAAAGGCCCAGAAACTTTCTACACACAGATTTCCAAGCACACTTGGGATTCTTGACTAGAAAAAGGAGGTTTCACCAAGCATGGTTTTTAGTTTGAAGTTTCCTCATCAATGCAACTTACTTTAGTTACTTATGCTGCTGCAAATCTGCTTTTCTCTTGTTTTACAGCCTTTTTGTCTTGTTTTTGCAAGTACCGTGAATTTGTAATACTCTGAAAACAGGTCAGTGGTAGATCAGAAACTCTTAATCCCTGGATAAAGATTATTTTAAGATCCCTCTACACCACATATCGACAGTATGTTATCAGGGCCTTTGTTTGTTTGTTGTTTTTATAATTGCACCAACATGCCCAAATTATCCTTTCAGGATGGTCAATGGTGAGATGAATAATTCCTAACATCGAATAGTTCCAGAGGTTAAAGCCTCACTACTGTCCCTGAGATCCTGTCTACAGCCACCTGCTGTCCTCTACTGATTGCTTTGCCCCATTTCCATCTCTGAATTTTCCTCCTCACCTAATCCAGTGCTTCGTGTCTCACCCCGGGATATTCATTTGCATTTTATCACCAGATCAACAGTGTATCTGTTAATTCAGTCCGACAGAAGAGACAAACACCTCCCTAACTATGTTTATCCTGCATCTTTTTTACACTTTTTAAATGCCAGTAGCTGTAGCGCTTATGCTCCTTGCGGTTGCTGCCTAATTAATTAATGCAAATATAAGAGTTCCATTTGCATTTCCCCAGCTGTTCCCACAGCTCTGCTCTGAAATCCCTTTGACTTGCAAACGTCTTGCCTGGAACAGGGTGTCTGAAGGCAGCTGCCCTGGTTCACACACACCAGCCCCCACCACTGCAGCCCCAGCAGCCCCATTGCAGCACTCATCACCCCTACACACAGCTCAGCCTTGCTGCTCCCCACCTTTCTCACCTCTAAGAACAGCAGAGAGCCCAAATAACTCACCTAAATATGAAAAAGCTCAGTTTATAAATGTAAAGTCAGAAGGTGAGGAAAAAAAATTGTGCTTTTTGAGGTCTTTCTGAAAAATTCCTGCTGAATTTGATGACATTTTCTCTTCTCACCACTTTATTACTCATAAGGAACTTGCTGGGATGATGGTCCAGGGACCTCTTCTGCGAATGTCATTCTGATCAGGGTGAAAAAATTCAAACTTCATCCATATGTGAATACACATTCTGAAATAATATCCTCCCCCAAGACACATTAATGTAAAACCACGCGCCATTATAATGTGCATTATACGACAACTACAGCTTACTTTAATAATCCTTAGAATATTACAAGCAGCCTGCCAACTATAAAAGCCTTTTTCTGCCATACAGAAGAGAACAGTTAATTTATAAAGGTGAACAGCAGTTGCTATAAAACATCATGTTATGAAATTGTTACTCAATTTTTTAATATTTCTGCTTCCAAGTAGTCACTCACTATGAATAACTGCAACAGCTGAGCACTTAATGCTACAAAGTTCTTCTGAAAGAAAAATCCCCTCCTCTCCCCTCTCCCTTTTGGAGGGGACATCTGTGACAGACAGATCAGATACATGTGCACATACACTTCCCACCATGGTGCTCCTAAGGAAAGACTACTACAAAATCTGCCATTGTAGGAATTGGGCACCGTAAATATGGTTGGTAATTAATACAACAACAGACTGAGGAACCAGCCTGCACCACAGGAGAGGAACCTGCAGGATCTGTGCTGTGTTTCTCCAGCTGTTGACTCCAGTTAAGAAGCAACACCTGTTTTGAGTCATGGATCACGCTTCAGAGAGAGGTGTTTTTTGGTGAAAGCCACGGTGGTTCTGCAGAGACGGCACAGCCTCATTCACACGACAACCAAAACTGTAAAATTGTCCTGTGCATACTTCACAATTGTTCCACTAAAATTACTGGGAAATAAATGTATCCAAGGAGTTGGAAAAGAGCAGTAACCATGAAAGAAAGTGACTCCTGGCTGCTGACTCTAAAATATCACCTGTCCCCTGAGCTCAGCTTTGCTACCAAAAATAGGGCTGGGACAGAGACAGAGGAGATACAAGCAGATGTATCCTGCCTGCTACTTTCCTAGACAGTGACATGGGCTGTGAGAAAAGGACTTTCAAGTTTTGTCCCTGCACTGTCACACAAACCCAAAAAAGCTACCAACCTACTGCCAAGACAAACAGTTGGCAGTGCCCTTGCAGCTTGGCCAGAGCAAACCCAGCCTTACCTGGCAGATGGAAATCACCTGCAGCTCTGCAGAGTCACCTGCTCTGAAATTTGATTAACCATCAAGGCAAACCTAAATACAAAAGACTAGCAAGAAAGAGTTGTAGGGGAAAAGCAGTAATTAAAAAGCAGTAATTAATCCCTGGAATCACAATCTCATGACACAGGCAGTTTTTACACTTCCAGGCTGCACAGCAGGTTTCTCTGACTCAAGGGCGTCAACCTTGGGTACTGACAGTTCCACTTGCTGAGTTCTTGTTCACCAGCTTTGTATCAGTTTTAGGTGTCCTTGTTCCTTTCTCCAGAGATCCCATCAAACATAAGAGTATGAATTTTTTCAGGAAAGTCAGTAACTTATATACCAACATGTCCCAGACCACTAAATTGCTCACCAGAGAATTGATTCCATCCCTCCAGACAGCCTCACTGACAGCTCAACTTACAGCATCAGGCCACAAGTTGTGAGAGATAACAAAGCCCTCTTATTACAGCTCCTAGCATGTTTATTTTAATAGGCTTTTTTTTATACTGAGAAGGAAAAGATTCATAAACAATTTATAAAAATTCATGCTCTTCTGTCAGGCTGCTGCAGTGAGAAAAGCCACGAAAGAACAGTTGTACCTAAACATTAAATTAAGCACACTCAGGCACAAAATGCAGCCTCCTGAGACTGGTACACCCCAGTGACTACAAAGCAAAGCAGCTGGGGAGGGCAAAAATCTACCAGAAAGGGCCAACAATCAATTCTGCAGCTGGTGGTGGAAGAACAGCACGTGAATGTGGATCATCCTACCCCATAAGCAACCCCACATCTGTGTTACTGGTACATGTTCTCTCCCACTTATGCCAAGTGGTTCTTTGCAGAAACCCCTCCTTAGGCCTGACAAGAGCAGACAGTTATTATAGTGCTATGGCTACATTAAACACAGCACTCATGGTTCAAGTGAGATGGCTGCTGGAAAACCGAGAAGTTGATTTAATAGCAAATAAAAACCTGAAATTCTGAGGAAAAGAAAACAGTTCTGAGGTGGAAAAGGCTGAAAACAAGTATCTCAGACTGACTCCTCTGCTGAAAGGTAAAGTGAACCTACGGTGTGCCACCCACTTACTGCTGTGGAACTGCTGGGTAGCAGGAAGCAAAACCAAAAAAGAACACCCCAAACAAAAGAATGGAGTTAACATGTTTTTTGGAGGCTGCATTCAAGCACAAGAGATGGGGGAAGCTATGATGGAAAAGCTGACAGAACACGAGCAGTCCACACAGACATCGGGGAATCATTCACACTTCTTTTAGACACGTTTGCTTTCTGGAAAGGGTAAATATCAGTCAGTGCAACTTGTTTACAGTATAAAATGAAGGGGTAACAGCTAAAAAACCGTAGTATTGATCATCCTGGGGAACACACAGAGTCTGCAGGCAGCCGTGACTCCCGCTGAGCCAGGCCCTGTGCAGCAGCAAACACGCTTTGCTCACACCCTGCCCCGCTCCCTGATGTCGGACACGTGTGAGCTGTCCCAGACACCGTCCCCGTGCACACCCCAAACCACCCCGAGGCTCTGACTCAGCTCTGGGTACAGAAAGCTCACACGTGCTTCTGCCACCCGAGACATGAGCCTGGCCCAAAGCTCCCAGCCCAAAGCTCCCAAAGCATTGCATCACTCTGACAAGTGCGTGCAAGTCCTCTGTATGAAAGGCTGGGTATGGATCACTGGACAGGCATTCCCGGGGAAGGGTACAGGGATATAGGGGATTTCAGGTGGGCAGTGTAAGGCACCGAGGGTGAACAGCAGCGCACACTGTGCCCTGAACTGCTACTGAACCCACAGACCCAGTGCAGCTGAGTAAGCACACGCAGTCCCTGCTTATGGTGCCATTTCAGGGAATTTGGGGATTAGGGCACAGCTGACTCCAGCTGGTCTAAAACAGCACTGCCTCAGGACTGTGGGTCCTGCCACTTCCCTTGCAATGGCTCCAAGGACACTGCTCCGCCTGACTCTTCCCCTCATGGAAAGCAAACAAGGCATTGCCATTGACAGTGCGATCTCTACAGCTGCTGGGAAAGTTGGGAACAGGCTCGCAAAAGGAAAATGGGAGGAGTGCCCCTGTTTGGACTCAAGGCAATTGTGAAAACCTGACTCCAAATACTTAAAAAATAGCAAGAGTGCTAAAATCTTCTGGCAAGAATTAGGTCAGCTCGATGGCAATTCTAAGAACAAAACAGCCCTTCTGAGTACTTCAGGAACAATGTAGCAAAATTACGGAAATCAGCTCTAATTAGCCAAGAGGACAGACTGGGGACAGGGGGCCAAGGCAGGGAGTAAACATGAAAATGCACATAAACTGAAGGCACGAGCAGTCAATCCATCAGGGGAGGACTGCTGAGGGATTAATACAGGCTGTACTTCAGTGTGTAAATAGACATGTATATGTGTGTATTTAAGTTTGCTAGCTTGAACTAATGAGAACATCATAACACATAGCAGAGAAATATTATGCAGAACTAGGAAAATTATTTTAGCAAAAGAGTGAGTAGGATATCAAAGGATCAGAGAAATCAAGTGACGAATGATCTCATCTCTAGGCTGAGCGTTGCTGTTCAACACGTGACAAGCACCCTCCTTGGGCAAAGAGGACTCTCCAGAATGCAGTTTAACAGCCTTGCCTAAAGCTCCTTTCCACAGACAGCCAAAAGTATCCTATCGAGGAGCGTAGCTCCTCCTACATCAGGTTCCTAAAACAGGACTTAAATAGACACAACAGTCCCAGCTAGACTGAGAACATCACCCTTATATAAGGTGTCAATCTGAGGTGTCAATTCAGCTTCAGATAAGAGGTAACACAGGTAATGAAAACAAACAGGCACAGCAGCAGCAGCTCCCTCAGATCATCTGCCCCTCATGCACTATCCTAGGCCATGACACAAACTGCTTTTTTGTAGCCACTCTATCGTAAGCAAGCACCAAAAAGAGGTCTGAAAGAGGACACAGTTGTTCTTTTTTTAGAGATACAGCCTGTTACCAAAATACACAGAAGAGGCAACATAGGAGAGGGCTTCTGCAAACCTTGACAGGGACCGTCTCCTTACCGGGGCCCAGCTGATGAGGCCAAGCTGTGCCAGAGCCCAGAAGACGGGCCAGCAGTGGGCTCCCCCAGCAAGGGAAGCCAAGCAGAAACCTGATGAACATTTTTCCATCAGGACAGGCAGCAAACAGGGCCTCTGCAGAACAGGACTCTCACATGCTGCAAACCTCTGCCACACCTGAGGGAAGAATTTTCCACCAGGCCTCACAGCAAACATGGACTCAGGAGAGCGGGACTCTCATGCAGCACAAAGCTCTGCCACAGCATAAAGAGAGAAAACAGATTGCTCTACCAAGGATAAGACTTGGGGGAGAAAAGGGGCAGCAGCCCACATGCTACTGCAGAAGAGCTTCAAAAAGCAGATGGGGTTGGTGATGAGCTGGGCCTGTGTAACCACAGAGCAGGAAAACCTGCAGCAGAGAGACTGCTGGTGTGGGGCACCTGCTGTGAGACTGTGTCAGTGAGGCAGCCCATGACAGCAAGGTTTGTTCCAAAACCCAGGAATCTGTGCTATACTTCACTGTATCATAACTTTGTACTCAATTTGAAATATTTTAATTGCCTTTTTAACAAAGCTGTCCTCAATTACGAATGCTTGCTCAAGCAGAAAGCTGCCACACCTTGGCAGTTTGATGGTACACTCAGCTCCACAGGCCTTTTTATTTTCTTATTGGCATCTGAATTTCTAGTGCAGAGTGGATACCCCTGAGATCCAGGTGTGTGACCAAGCCTCAACCCAGGCAGTGCAGCAGGGGACTGGGCACAGGCAGCCAGGAGGCTTCCTGAGGCCAGTTAAAGGATACATCAATACTGCATTTTGCAACAGCATAACCACAGCTTTTTTAAAACATGTTTCTGCATCAGCCTGCTGGAAAGCCACAGACAGATGAAGCCTCACACACACCTGCCATGCACCTCACAGTCCGAGTCTCTGTGCGCTGCTGTCCCGGTGTCACTGGTGAGAGGGCTTGGTGAGAGTGTCCCTACCAACCACCCAGCCAACAGCTCCTCTTTTCCACCAAATCCTGGGAAACTGACTGGGGTTTTCTGTGATTTTATTCACATCCTGAGGCTGGAACTGGGGTTTGAATCAGGGGTGCCAGCAGCACCCTGATATGCTGGGCTGTGCACAAGAGGTTCTGATGCAGCCCGGGGCGCTCCATAGTGTGGACACTGACACTTCTCCCAGGCGCCCACTTGCTGCCACTGCCCACTTCAGGGAGAATGAGCACACACAAAAAATGTGAGCTATTTGTTTAGTGTCATTTGATAATAACATTAATTATTTCCTCTCTGAGTTAAGAAGAAGCAGCTGTAAATAGCCAGAGGCCCCGAGTCAGGCTATCAGCTCATCTCAGCCAGTCATCTTAAAGGAACGTCCCAGGTATTAAATGAATATTTCTAAATCTCTTGGTTTGTTGGGGTTTTTTTTAAAGCAGTTCTCTATTTATAAGCAAGTAATGACTTCATGAATATCAAGGCACACTTAAGCTTGACAGAGCTCCACTTCTTGATGCAGTATTAGCAGTGAACGCAAGGGCAATGTTTCTATTTTTTCCAGCTAAGTCTTGTCCTCGCAAGCAGTGACTCTGCGTTTTCAGCTCGCAGGGCACAAATCCAAGTGTGATCTCATGCAACTGTCAAACCTCTTCTAACAGAAAAAAGGCCTGTGCCAAGAACAGGTAGAGAAATCATAAATAGCTCTCTCAGGAGGTGGTTATACAAGTGAAATATTTCCAGAACACTTTTTTCCTACTATTTTAAAGTTTTAAACGCAGAGACAGTTCAGTGGGCATCTGGTCATCTGTTTAATGTGTTACCAGACAACATGGGTTCATTTCACTGCTATGTACGAAACATGCAGCCAGTTGCTGGTGCAAGCAGGACAAATTGCAAACGTTCAACTTCACAGATAAATAAGGTACAACATCCACCACTAACTGTACAGGCAAACACCTGGCTAATCAGCCTTTTCATAATCTATGGTGTAGTGGGGGTTTTTATACTCATCTTTGGATTTTGCCTGTGCTGGTTTCACACCAAAAATACCCATGTCCGTTTCAGCACAGGTGCTTTCGGAGTAGGTGGTTTGAAGGGGGAACTGAAGCAGTTCCAAGGTTTTGCAAGGGTGAGGGGGGAGATGAGCAGCACAGAGCCCAACCCAGCCTCTCCCATTTCACCTTGTTCAGCTCCAATGGGATGAAGAAAAACCTCTATTTTGGCAGGCCATTCCCCTGCTTACACCCACTGTCATGGAAGACAGGGCCTTGTTTACATTGAAACTGCCTTTCTGAAGGAAAACTTGAAGTTTCCACAATGGATTCATCCTGCTGTCCGCATGGATCAGTAAAATCTACCAATGTCCCCACTACTGCCCCAGTAGCACACTCAGTAAGGATTTCAAATGCTACCAGGGACATGGCACTTGAGCACCTACTTAAGTACTTGCCTGAATTATGGCTCAGGCTGCCACAAAATCTCAGAAGAACAGAAAACTGTTTGAGAGGAGGGACATGAAAACAGAGAGGTCATTTTTCCGAATATGGACTGACTGGTCGGAAGACAAAGCCCCATTTCACCCTGACACACTCGCATGAGGGCAGCTGCAAAGCCTGGAGATTTCCAGCCTCAGCTCATCCATACACAACAATCCATCTTTCAGGTTGTGTGCGGAACACCAGAAACCCTGAACGCTAAATACAGTGATACACAGGAGGCAGTTTTACAGCTGGAGTTGAGAAAGTCTCATGGAAATACAAAGTTTATCTGCTCAAATTTAAAAGCACTATTTACCAAGAACATTTACACACACATACAAGGATACAGCTCAGGTCCTGCACGAAAGTATAACTCCACCACTCTAGGTGAGGTTCATGCTACTTTTGATGTCTCCCTGAGTCAGAAATGAGAACCCAATGTCACTAACATTATGCTACCAACGCTCTCAGGCTTTATGAAAATATAAAGAAACATTTGTATTCACTGTATTCTGCTGCATTAATGTTTAGGGTGGAATAACCATGTCCTGCTGCAACCTACATGCTCACTAAAATAAGTTTTGTCAGTTTATACACACACAGACAAACTGCAGTCATGACAAAACACCAGAATGGAGTAACACTGAGCTTTTTTGGAGATTAAAAAAAAATACACACGGCCCCAGCAGAACAGCTATCAAGAAAACCTGTGAGTTCTTTACATTTAATTTATGACATTTAGTCTAGACATCTAGTCTTGTTACCTTGGCAGTCATTAGGGTGTAACTACAGAGGTAACTGTAATACCTAGATAAGCTCCAAAAAAAAAAAAGCAGCCTCTTGCTCAGACTATAACTTTATAAGCAGAAATATGACTCAATGACTACAGAAATATTTTAGCTATCTTTCTAGACTTTTTAGCTCGCCCTTTGATCCCCGAATGGAGACCTCTCGGAGAGGCAGTGGGTGCAGCAGAATAACCTGGGAAGCAGAAGGCATTTAGTGCCACTCCTGCAAGTCTACAGGACTAAACTCACTTTGTCTCCTTACGAAAGGCTGCAGTTAAGTGAAGTCGAGGAATGTGCTTCCCTGGGAATACCAAAAGGTTTGCTGAACCAAATAGGCAAGGTAACAAGATGAACCTGAATTCCTGTCTTTATCAGGGATACCACCTTTCTTATGGATGAATCTCCAGTGCAGTAAAGACATGAGTAGAAATTACTGCAGCAAACAATTTTTTGTTCATTTGTTGTTTTGAATCACACAGTAGAAACAGAAATAAACTGACCCTGCTGGGACATGGGCAGCTCTGTGTTCTTCCTTGGGGGCATGAAAGGGCTGGGCATGGCCTTCTCCATGAACTTTGGCAAAAAGGAGCCCAATGTTCATCAAATGAAGTCTGCTGTACACCACAAGCAAGTACCCTGCAGAGCAATTTCAGACCAGAAATCAGGTTAAAGAAAATTTCTTTGCTCTGCTGAAGCTTTATACTGAAATTAGCCTTGAAATAACTTACAGGCCTGGTTCTAATTTTTTTGTATCATTCCATGTATTGCTGCACTCCTGGCAAGGTTTTAATTCATGTTATGAAATGGTTCACCTCAGTGAGAGAGGATAACAGCCAGCAGCATATGAAAAATGCTTGCCCCGTGGAGCTGCACATTCTGCAGATTTTGAGTAAGTATTGTCTCTAACTTCTGAGTCCTTGTGCCAAATTCACTGCAAGATGCTGAGTGGTCAGTCAATGCTCCCTCCATCACTTAACACATGCCCTATTTTAATATTTTGGTTTTTTTACTGTTGTTTTTGTTTGGTTTCACTGACTATAGATGAGACATTTTGTTTTTCAGGAAAACCAAGTTGTTTGAATATCATATCCGCTAATAAACAAAATAAAAATAGAAGCGTTAGCCCAGAAAAACAAAGGCTGAAAGGGATATAGGATCTCTAAATAAATCAGGAGTGCAAACATCAGAGAAACGACTAAAGACCTATTTGGTAGAAGAATAACAAGTGCAACTTTGCCATAAATAATCTAGAATTGTGAAATAAGCTTCTTGAGCCTTGGTTCTTGGTTGATCAAAAGAAGCTCCTGTAGGGGTAACAGGGCAAAGCTTGACCAGTGTCTTTCAAAATCATCCATGGTGTGCAGAAAATAACTTCACTGAGTCTATGCAAAATTATCCATATATCCCCTTGCCCAGACACCAGAAAACAGTCCAATTCACACACTTGTTAATATGCAATTTTCAAACTGTAGTGAAAACAGTTGTTATCCAAATTAATATAATGTCTGATGCAGTGTAAGAACTAGCAATAATGCTTGTCATGTTTAACTCAAAGCTAATTTAAATAAAATACAGAAGATAATGCTCATTAAATCCAAGCCTCATTTTGTTGAAGCCAAGTCTGCAAACACTGTCATGCCCACTTGGAAGTTTAAGACACTAACAAAACAAAAGCTTTAAATGTGAGAAAAGAAATTTTTGGACAAAATAATTTTCCATTAGCGATTCTGGTTTGATCTCAGGGAGGGTTTTGATAGCCCACTGGTGCAAGATGCCTACAGTGGAGCACAAATGTTCTTGGCCCAACCCTTTCTCCTGCAGCACAGTCTAGAGGGAGAAGCAGGAATGAAGGCAGGGCTGAACAAAAGACCTTTATAAAGTTTATTCTGCTGACCATATGCTAGCTGGAAGTTCCACTTGTGTTGCTTGAGTAGCACCAGGCAGCTGCACCACTGGTGAGGATTTGGCCCATGGCAAGCAAAACGTGAGGTCATCAGTGACCAAGTGTACATCAGATTACTGCAGTCTATGTCAATCTGCAGGCACTTTAGTGCTGGTAACCACTTAGCAATTAGGATTTAAAATAATATTTCTCTTACTTCAGTTTGCTGTATTACTTAAGTCTTTTTAAGGCAGAAAGGGCACTAGCTATTACTCTAAATTAAATAGTTGTATTCTGTCCAGCTGAAATGCGTAACTGGATGCAAACTGAAACCTGGCCAGCATATTCTGTGAAATAATTCAAGGAAATCTTAGTGGTCTCATGCGGAAAACAATTTCTACAGCTTTGCAGTGCCCCACAGCCCCGGCAATGTGGAATATGACCAACAAGGAAGGGTGTCCTCTCTGCCCCAGCAGCCTCATCTCCTGCAGCTTTGGGGTTTTTTTTAGTAGGTCTCCAAGCCAAAACCTAAGCCTGACCCAACATAGTTAATGATATGCAAAAAAGCTGTAAAAATGGCATTTACTGCTCGTGTTCAGCGTTCCTGGTTCTGAATTCAGAAAGCTGAACAGAAAGGTTCTAAGCAAGGGGGATCGAGCTACGTAAGAGCACAGCATCACCCCAGCAAGGAGAAGAACTGGTAATGCTGCATAAGTGGATGCAGGAAGAAGCAGCAAGATTTGCTTCTCAAATTTATCTTCTGAAACACAGTTTTGTTCCTTAATATGCCTTAAGTAAGACTGGCTTCAACAGGAAGCCATGGGCCTCCTTTGAGAGACACCAAACTAGAGTAAGGAGTCACAACATATAAAACAGGACAGTCAAACTGAGGCAGCCAGCCTAGCTCCTGCTCTTGCATACTTATATATAATTTCTTAATTCTAAACATTTTAGACAACAGGGAGGTTGTTTAATTAAAAGCCACAGACACTGGCAGTCTTCACATACATATGCACAAAGGTAATCAAACTCCTAACAGCAGTGACAAAGCTTGCCAAGCGATGTTCAGACTTTGGAAACCATCCACAGAGTCATAACTGGAAGGCTTGTGTGAGGAAGGAGGCAGAGCAGCACCCACGATGCAGATCAATGATGTTACTGTGGTCAGTTGTGTCCCAAGGGGCATCACAGTCTGCTGCACAATATGAACAGGCTGTCAAAGTCTTCAGGCACTCCTGCACTTACCAAGTCTACTCATGAACTGTTAGGTAACACTAATGAAGCTTTTAACAAGAAAAATAGCAAAGAAAAGCACTCAGGCATCTTTAAAGATGGTTGTGGTAGGCAAACTTAGATTCTTTCATTATTTTTTTCCTGGTTTTGGGTATGTTTCTTCTTTAAATCAGAAAGATCACATTTAAGGCTCTGTCCACATCAGAGATTTGTCCTGAAGCAGTAAAATCCCTTCAACTGAAATCACCACCCTGCTGAAGTTAGAAATGGCACCTTTAGACTGCATTTCATGCACAGACCATTCCCAAATGCACTCACTACCCAAATCAGTATGAGACACTCATCCTATGCATGCTCTGGTACCCAGTTAAGTCCAAGTACAGCCTTAATTTCAACATGGAAAAGCCAAAACTTCTCTAATACTTGGAAGTAATACCATACATCTAATACCTGACACGTGTAGACCTTTCCACAGATGTTGCTGAGTAAAATGCAATCTGTAGAAGGCAAAGAGTGCTGAGAAATCCAATCTCCACCAGGAAGTCAGTTCATTTCACTAATCTGACAGGAGGAAGAATAAGACAACCCATTTCAGACACTTAAATGGTATGAGCTGACCCACCAAGCAGCAGAGCCACCATGGAGTGACTGCAGAGAACACATCTCCATGTGGAAAACAGGAGGGAAAAGTGAAACAATCCCTTTTTGGCAGCAGTGGATGGTTAGATCAGACCTCCTTGTCCCAGAAACATCTACACACACGATGCTGAGCATGAGGCACATCACATTTCTGCCTGGTTTCAGCCAGTGGTCTGCTGAACACGAAGACAGCCCCCGAGCCTCTCCTTGGGCCTTGGCTGTGTTCATTCCTGAGCTGGGCCTGTTGAAGTCATTATTTTTAAGTGCTGGAACAGGATCCTGCCATCAAGTTAAATGAACACAGATGCTGCTTTCTCCACATGCCAGAGGTGTACACAGCCCACCCCAGGAGCACCGATGGGTTCCACCAACACCGGCTCTGGTGTGGTGAAGGCCCCAGGACAGGAGTATGTGGTGTCCTTAGGCAGTGGCACTTTCTTTAGAGACTTGGAAAGTACCCTTCTCTCCCCAGAAAGGCTGCAGAAGTCCAAACCGCTCAAGTTGCTGATGCATTCAGATAAACTGTCCTGTATCTAAAAACAAGCCTTACGCTGACAAAAGGATGGGCAGACTTCCCTCAGCCTACAGTACACTTCAGCGTTTGACTCATCACCCTGAGGTGGAAACACTTGCCTGATCCCTCAACACCAACAGCCTATTTGGTAGCATCTGTTACGTAGTTGTTACTACCATTTTCCCAGTTTTTGCTTTCCAATAAAAACACCACTGTGCCAACAGTGCTGCTTGGAGGAGTCTCCATCTGCGCGATCTGACCGGAGCAAAGAACACAGTGACCTCAGGATATCACGTTCTGAGTCCTGTGTAGAAACTCCTGCTGGCACAAAGGCAGGATCCAATTCACTCCTTAACAGAGCTAGTTGGTCATTTTTCAGCTGCAGCACATTGAGGAGACACAGAGACATGAAGTTCTGTGTTACAGCTGGAAGTTGGGAAGGCTGGCCTTCACCAGGCTGGAATCTGGCTAGTCACATGTGCTTAAAGTAGACACCCCCAAAAAAGAGGGATAAAACTTTTCTACCTTTCCACCTTTCCTACCTCAGCCTAAAACTACAGCTCTTTTCTCCTTCAGTTCATCAGCTCAGAATAAATGACAGCTACATAAAGACACTTCAGGAGACACTATATATAGGGTGAAGTGAACTCTTCCCCCAGGAAGCTCTAGATCTAGGTCATCTTGCTTCTTCTGGGAGGCAGGAAAAACCAGGTTACTCATTGAACAAGAATACAGTTTCTAAAGGAAATAAAAGATTACTTGGAGCATGAAATTTTGTGTGGATAGTATTTTTTTGTTTCCTAAAGGACTTTTAAAAACAAAATTCACCATTAAACACTGTCTCTTTGAATACCTGGCTCCATCTACTTTAAACTGAGAAACCCACTATATTTACAGAAGGAATGGGCATTCTTTGGTAAACTTCCTTTCAGTAGTTTAGCCACACAGTAAAATAAATACAACTTCAGGTCTCGGAAATTTCAGGGAGTTTGTCTATATTCAGACACAATGTAAAATCCCTCCCTGCACCTCATTTGTGATTCTTACAGATGACTGGAATGATTACACACAACCCAGCACAGCTCCAGGCGAGCTATCATATGAATCCACTCTCACGGATTAAGTACCACATTCCCATTTCCAATTTAGGGCAGGGTGGGAGAATAATCAAGCATCTCACTCAGGTTTGGGCCAAAGGCCACCATCTAACTCAGCCCAGCCACTGGGGGTACCTGGCCAGCTCAGCCACTGCAGCATCCTGAAGGTCCCATTAGCTGAAGAGGTGTGCCTGGGAGATCGGGGCAGGAGGAGTTTTCTCAGCTCGGGACAGACCTTAGTGCAACACCACCTATGCAGTACTCCTCACCAGCTTCCAATCAGCAGATCCCTAAAAACTGTCAAGTAGAGGTGTGGGCCTGTATTTCAGTTTACTGACTAGGGAGGGGACTTCATTAGCTCTTGTGAGCACAGTCAAAACAGCCCATAGAGCCTCAGAGAGCCAGGAACTGAGAGGTGAAAAAGCACTAACCAAGAAAAGAATTAACAGTTAATTTAAAGTAAGTATTTTTGCTTGAATTTTAAAACTGATTCTGTTCCCTTCCAAGAAGGGTAATTACTTTCACGGACACCATTCTCCACGGGACAATCCACAACTGCCTCAAGGTCTCCAAATATACAGATGCAACATTAAAGAACCCTGTGAAGCAGACATTAAAGCAATGTCTTAGTCATACTTCATAAACTAAACTGAAGATATATGGATGCAACTGCAAATAATATTTAAACAGAAAACAACCACGGGAAATCCCAAAACATCAGAAACTGGCAATGGCAATTAAGCAAGTACTACTACAGAGCATAAAATAAAGTCTACAGATGTTAAAATATTAATTTCAGTGTCTTAACTAAATCTGAATTTAGAGCATTAGTTTGCTGAGCCTTTTATGTATTTTCCACCGAATACAGCAGTTCACTGCTTTTTGTTAACCAACAGTACAGACCAAACCAGTTTAGCAGTTTGGTACATCTGCAGTCAAGCAATGCTTGCACTCATTTGTTCAAAACTTGAGAGCAATCTCTTCTCTTTCTGAACTTTAAATAAAATTAATGTATTCAGGCAAAATAAATACTGGTCTTAATCTATATTGCAAAATTATACGATGTCTGAATTAAAGATTTCGACAACTGTGTTAATAAAACACTGTGATTAACGTTCAGTGCACAGAACAAGCTCTGTATCTGGCTTTAATTACAGTGATGAATAAAAGTCAGACACAGGCATCGTCCCAGAGTATTCATGCATTATACTGCCCCATAGATACTGAAATAATGGAATCTGATGCACTTTGATCTCTTAGATAAGCCTCCCACAGCTCTGAAACAGAAAGGGCAAGAGCACCCAACCTCATCCAATTCTGCAATGTTCACACACTGAGTCATAAGAGATTTGTATCCCCACAACCAGGATACATCTTATGGGAATAAATACAGAGAAATATTGCTCCATTTCCTTCTGGCTAGAGCTCGTACACAAATCATCTGGAGAGCCACACAGAGTGAAAGCAGTGAGGACTACAGGGACACCTTACAGTCTCCACAGAGCTATATATCCTTGGACAGTAGTTATGTTATAATATATGTGGGATATATTCTAGTCTGATTTTTCTTCTAAAGCAGTTTTGCCATGACAAAGATTAGAAACTGGCAGCATGTGGTAGATGTAATGGTTCTAATCATGGTTGCAGGATGGTCGATTCCTTGTTTTTGTCCAAACCAGCACAGACTGACTCATTTTTTGCTTACAACTGGATAGTCAAGCACTTCATTAAATTTTATTAGTCATAAATCAGGCATTTCCTTGATGCTTCTAGGACCTCTCCTAGCAGTCCAAACTCTACTGGCATGTGGGCTAGCTACAACCCCAAGCTCTGGGAAACTCAGCACTGTGAGCCAGCTGAGACTTGTCTTTGACTGAGGATGAAGTTGTCCCTGCATGAGCATTTGGCCTTGGAGTATGGGGCAGTACATGCAAGGACTGCTCCTGAACCATGCCTCTAGAAATACATATTGCTCCATCTGAGCAAAAAGCAGATGAGAGGACACGGAAGCCACTCCAGTGTCCAAAAATACAACCAAGGGAAACAGGTTTCAGTATTGCAAGGATAATAGTCTGCACATTCATCACTGCATGCTGGGGCTAAGGGAGGAACTGAATTTCCTGAGTCACAGTTTCTCTCATCCTTCCAACAGTTTCACTCCTCCCCTGGGCACCTCAGGTCTACATCATCCCTCAACTAAACCAGTGGCTAAAAACAGAGGGAGGATGAGAAGGCTCAAAAATCAGCTCGGCCTTTGATAGAGGGTACGTGTGCGTGCAAATGTGCAGGGAGCATGCGTGAGTGTTGTGGTGGATCAGCAGAAATGCCCAGTGCAATAACCCAGCTGGTTGTGATTTGGCTGACGCAACTGCGGTTGAAAGGATGGTTCTTTTATCTCCTCCTCCAGTTGCTGCACGCATCTGCTCTTTGTCCGTGTCACCGTGTATGGATCCTGGCCCAGCAGCTTTTACGCCACCGGCATTCTGACTTTCTTCTTCACTGATGAGAAACAGAGTGGTTGGCAGATTCCTATGGAGGGGCTGGTAAATAAAATAATCACTCTCTGTAACTGTTCGGTCTCTTGGAAATTGTTTCATTAGTTCATAGGAAAGTCACGGTTGATTTGCTTTAGTCCATTCCACAGATCATTATCTCCTCAAAACATAAATGTAGTTTATTTTTCGTGGGTCAGAAAGTGACTCCAGATGTACAGCCAGGAACAGCTGATCACAGCACTGAACCCGAGGTACACATGGGAAACAGAAGAGCTTCCTAAATGCATGGTGGTCCTAGATTTTAGGGAGGGTGGTATTGCATGTTTGCATTGGCTTGTCCAAAAGAATGCATGATCTTCCAGCATAGCAAAGATTCATCACCCTGATTAGGCACGATTTCTTATTACCAGCTCCATAGCCTCTTCATTCCTACTAATCAAGCATCTGGAATGCAGGCTGCCAAATAAACGCTGAACTATCAGATTCCAAAACAGATTATAGGAGACTTATCTACTGCCTTAAACAGATCTTCTGATAAAGCTCCCTCTCTACAGCATCAGGTTTGTCATAAATTTCTGCAGAGGTTCCTTTTGTAATAGAGGAACATTATTTTATTAAAATCAAATTACCATTGAACACTTTACAAACTTGAATTAAATTACTGAGCATGCCTGCACTAAAGATAAACTTTATTACTCCTTTACTCCTCACTTTACAGTGAAGAAACTAAAGCACAGACCAGGTAAGTGGTTTGCTAAAGTTACAAACAGAACAGAAGACATTAAATAAGGATGATGATAGCTTATCCTAGGACTGCTAGAGTGGAGGTTTTGGGTAGATTTTGTTTTGTTTAGTCTTGGGGCTGGTAGTTTTTTTGGTTGAAGTGCAGTTTTACCCAGCAAGAAGTTACACAGCTCTAGCTCTGCCGGCACAGGCCGCTGCTACGGCTGTCCCCCAAGAGGCAGGCAGAACAAGGCAGCATCTTCTACAAAAACTCATCCTACCTTCAGGGAGCAAGACACATCCTTGCTTCTGAGACCTTCATAATGTCAGGGCCAATTTTTCTTGTGGTCGAAACTGAGGTCGAAGCTTGCTTTGCCTTTCAGAGTCAAAAGAATGGTGACTCTTCAGCTTTTTCCCTTGAAAAGGTTTTATTCTTACTCAACACGACATCCCTAAAAACCTGCTCATTTTGTAATTCTTTGGTCTCTGAGAAACTGTTTCATTAGCTCATAGAAAAGTCATGGCTGATTTGCTTTAGTCTATTCCACAGACTATTACTTCTCCAAAACACAAATACAATTCTCTGTGTGCACATGGGGAGGCAGAAACAAGGACAAGCACGACTGGAAGACACAAGTCTGCCACAAGCAAGAGGTGTTATTTTTAGTTTCTTCGCCTTACATTCTGCAACCAGTTTGACTACAACCACTAACAGGGTCTGCAGAAGTGCTCATTAAGCTGAGCTTCCTTCCTTTGCTGAAGTGATGAACAGGGACACAGGAAGACAGACTCTGTAGAGCATCATGATCCAACTTAAGACACTTCTTGCAGAAATTCATGTGAAACAGAAAGCAATACTCTGTTAAAGTTGATTATAAACATGTTCTCTTCTTTTCAGAATCCCCCTTGGAAAATCTTCTGGACAGAGTGGTTAGGAACAGATCCTTACCAATTGCCAACTCGACAGCGAATCTAGAAACCAGCTCTAATTTTATAAGAAAGGTGGTAACACAGAGAACTCAAACATCAGCACACTCTTCCCATTTCCTCTAGCCATGCCTAACACATTTTTAACTGACTGTAGTTTAAAATCTATTTTAAGCAGACAAAGCCCTACAATATTCAACCAATATTAATTAAAATATTCATTTAAACTGTTTATGAATGGGTATTTTCAAGATTGAAGCTGCCCAACTCTGTGATACCATCTGGTATCCTTTACTTTCAGGTCTGTCTTCCTTCCTCTCTTCTCCCTCTGCCCCACCAGCTTTTTTCACCAGCAAAATGAAAGACAGTCCCCATCAGCCAGCGTGGCAGGCTGAAACCAGTACACACTGAGACAGGAAACACAGGTGCAAGTTTTTTCTAACTGTTATCTAGAAAGGAAGTTTAGGCTTAGCACCCTCAAGAAACTTTTCAGCTAGAACTGATTACCAGAAATACAATTCTCTAGACAACTTGCTAAAATCTTCAGCTGTGGAAGAATAAGAAGTGTCATGGCATATTATTCACTAACCAAATAATCTTGAATGCTACTGTAATGACAGCTATAATACATATATTTCATTACTGTATGGAAAATGAACTGCATAGCCCTATACTGATATTTATAAAAAGGTTTATTGCATTGCACATACAAATAATTTACCAGAACTACAGCATAAAACATGGAGCACTTACATCTTTTCTGAATGCAGGTGTCTAATTGTATCATAACTACTTATCAGGAGTGACTTTATCACTTAATACTTGGGTCTTTCACAGATAAAATGTTATTCCAGAAAACTACTAAAACACTCAGAAAAAACACTTCTGAGTTACATAAGGTCATTCAAGCAATCTCATCCTTGAAGAGAAGCACCAAACATCACTGGCTACTCTACCATTTCTTACCCATGCAGCAAACTCTCAACTTCAGCTCCTCCATCACTTTCTCTCAGCTCCTCCATCACTTTCTCTACTCACTGCAGCTGATCTTCACCTCAGGCACTGCTGCCAGAAGGCACCAGCCAGCAACAAAAACAAAGGGTTTGAAGCCCTTTGAAGTTTCCACCAGACTAAGGAATTGTGGATTGGAGTGGTATTTCAGCTCACATCCAGAAGTGCAACTGTAATTCATACACATCACCAAGATGTGGAGGGCAAGCAGAAAAAAGGGTAAGATATGCATAGGCAACTTTTAAATATACTGCTTTCTCTCATATGAAACTAACCCTACTAGTTGGTTTGCTTTTTTTCATGGATAGCTTTCTGTACGTAATGTTTTCCCATTGCATCTTTCCCCCTTTCATGCTGTTCCAACACAGACCAAGAGTGCAAACTTTACACAACCACTCCGTGGCAGATTATAACCTGTTACACTACTGCACTCTTCTTTCTTGTACTATACAGGCAATCACAGATGATAAATCATTTCAACTGGGACCCAAGGGAATTTTTATTCAGCTGTTTCTATAAAAGGGTGCAACTCCTAGATCAGAATTATTCTGGCTAGGAATTTTTAATTATATTAATTACCATGCCTTTGAAAAGACAGCATCAGATGTAACATATTACTTAAGTCACGAGGAGAGTGTAACAAAGGCTTGGTTTCTCTGCTGAGCAAAAGACATCCAACACTCCCATCCACGGGGCAAGGTTCACACAGAAACGCAGTGGACTATTTCAAGAAGATTCTCTGACTGTTCAAACTGGGCACTTCTTCAGCATCTCCAGGGCTGCACCTACTGTGCTGTGCTCCTCACTGGCCTATGGCACTGCCAGGCCAGGCTGATGTGCCAGCTCCCTGAACTGGGGACAGCTGGAATGAAGCACGAAAAGACAGAGGGATGAGGACACGCACACTGTGTACAGGTGACACTCAGTTAACAGAGGAGGCCCAAGGAGGCTATTGCAGCAACCTCAGTTTTAAGAGGAGAAATGAGACATCCTAAATTACACTTTCAAAACCTGCTGTCCCCAACAGCTTTTGGAGGATTATGGGAGCACGGCATTGGGTTAAGCTCATGTTTGTGATCTCTCATCTCATTTTGTGCCTACAGCCAAATCAAATGAGTATCCAGGCCAAAAGGTTTTAAATTAATCCCTCCAAAAAAAAAAAAAATCCACTAGATCCACTGAAACATTTTATCTGGGCCTGTAAGACAACACAAGGTGGTACAAACCACCAGACAGTGCTCTGGAGTTTTTCAGGTAAGAGGGTAAAATATTTTATTAGTCTATCTGCCACATCAACATATCAAACATGCTTTTATTAGTTTAGTATCAACACCAAGATCTTGTGCTTATTTCTCATGCTTTTAGCTAAGTAATTTAGCAAAGGCTATACATCGTTTTTAGAAGACTGCAGTGTGTTTTGTCCACAGTAATACTTTTTAGACACGTAGGGAGAAAAGGTGAAAAGCATTCTGTACTTTACTGTGTAAAAATTCCAAAATTGAATAAAATGGCAAATTATTTCCTACAGCTATTAAGGAACTATTTAAAAACAGAAATATAAGACAAGGATTAAGGAAAGGGACACATCTGTTCAGCAGAATAAAGTCTTTCAGAAGAACTACTACAAGTAAGAGAAACTGAAAAAAACCCAGTGAACTTGTACAGAAAAACAGCAGAAGGCATATTGCCAATAGATGGTGAAGAAGTCATACACCAAAAAGGAAAACAAACTTGAAAGCATACTCAATTTTGAGGACTTGAGAAAAAAAACAAAACCAAAGCTAACTCCTTCCTAATCACAGATTCTCTGGTTAAAAATGGAGCTGCATGTTCTTAACACTCAGAAAAGCAGTTGTAATTTCTGGGTTCTAAAATGGAGGCATTCAAAATTAGTGTCTGTCTATGAAAATGTTGGTCCACTCTTGAAATCACTTCCTTCCTCCCCGCCATGAAAACACACTCTTTTTTTGGTGTGTTTTCATTATTTCTCACGTTAGCTGTTAAGCTCAACGCACTGGAAAATATCTGATGCTTTAATGAGCGACTTTCTCATTAACTCAGATACCTGTCTAAAAAGATGCTTCCTCTCTGAGGCCTTTCTGCAGCAGCTGGCAACAGGTACTGCCACAGGAACCAAGAGACAGGTATTTGCAGAGCCTCTCAATGGAAGTTATTCCCCATTATTCCATGTGTCCATATTGCCAATCCAATCCTCAACCTCACTTTTGGAAGTAGGAATTTTACACAGCCAGTTTAATAGCACTCACTGATCAAAGCAATTTGACATGCTATACTGCAATTATTACTGGGGGTACATTTTGCAGCTGGAAATCAATAGGTAAATAAAAATTACGGCATAACAAGATTCCCACGTGAATGCCCATGGCACAATCCTGTCAGAACACGAAAACGTACTTTAAATGTCAAAATAATACAGAAGTCATCTGCTACAACTGTGTATCTTCACCCAACAAGCCTCCCCATAGTTTGCATACCTTGCAAGAGCTATTCAGGAAGTTGACACATTGTTGCTGCAAACCCAAGAGTAACAGACATACCAGATTTTAGTCTCTTCTAAAACACGTCCCTTTTGCAGCTGAAATTTCAGCAGTTGGCTTTAAAACTGTTCACCTTCCAGTTTCTTGAGGCTAGTTGCCACAAACAAGTTTTCAAACTCGTTTTATCCTCTTCCTTGCTTTCATTCCTAATGTCTACAAATTATACACTAACTCTGGTTAAGACACTGAAAGAAGTAATTACCAGGATCAAGGGCACAACTCCTAAATCCCCATTTGTAACATTGACTCTAAGCTGCCACTTGAAAGTTAAAATGAGTGATCTATTGCTAGCACAAAGTAATATTGGAGCATCAGCAATTGTTCATACTTCGAGTTTTGTGTATCTTGTAAACCTTAACCAATTTAGAATGATCAATCCCCTCAACCTCAAAGTGCACAAAGTGATGCATAATATGGTAGGCAAGGCCTATTTTTTTTTAAAGTCACAAACCATTGTGGTTCAAAATCTGTGGAAAGAGTAGCTTTGATTTTGACTACGAGACGCTAAAGGCTACCCTAAGGTGAAGCTTTAGGAACGGCCAGGATCAGAGGAGGAGCGTTCAGGACAGACAGTGATGTTCGACACAGCCCAGTGCCTGTGGGCACATCACCTGATGCTGCACAGCTCTCTCCGGCTGAGGGAAGGCTTGCTATGAATACACTCACTCGATAATAGGCACCTGTGGGTTCATTTATTGCACGGTCTGTCGTGCTCTCAGTCAACCATCCACACTTATAGACAAGTTCCTTACCAAGAAAAAATTTTAAAAACCTCTGACGACAGAGAAAGAGTCGTTACCTACACCAACTTCCACACAAGAAGGCCTGCATAAGGCATGTACTCGATTGGTGACTCCAAGAGCTAACAGGTTGTTTTCAAGGGGAAGAACAAGGAAAAAAAAACCTCCACAAGTCTTCCTAGAATCACAGATACAAATGCAATAAATTGCACAAACAGTCAAACTTTTATGCTGATTTGACAAAAATACAAAGCAGTCCTAAACCTCACAGACCATTCAGGCTTAATTTAGAACAACACAACCTTTAAAAAACTTGATCTGCCACCAGACACTTTCTATTTACTGGACTTCAGCAGACGTAGTTCAGAAATCAGAAAAAAAAAAATCCTCACATCACGGAATTCATTGTAACATTCAGCTTTCACACCCAAACAAAACAATCAGGCACACGCTGCCAAGAAACATCAGTGCAGCTTCAGGGCACCAGCAAAGGCTGCTACGTGTAGGGCTTCTCTTCAACACTTACGGGGGCTCCTATCAGGGTGGAATTCTTGAACTTGCTAAAGCATTTGTAGATTACACGCCTGTCCGGTTAAATACTTCCTGCAATTTTGTTAATTATACATCAGGGTCTGCAATTATGGAATGACTCCCATCCTAGAAAACACAGAGCTCTCAAGTCACCCCCCCCCAGAACGTGTGTCTCGAATGCCGTTTCTATAGATTCCTCTGGAATGTAGGCTATTATCCCAGATAGGAAAATACTTCCAAAACTTGAACAGAATGTGCAATTCTACCACTGGATGGTTTTCATCGTCATTTTTCAGTGTTGTAGACCGCTTGTTTAGGCCAATGCACATTTCTATACGTGGGGGTGGAGATCACAGGGAGCAGACAAGTGCAACCCCAAGTTCAGGTTCCCTTTCCGCGTCCATCCCTTCCAGAGGTGGCCAACCGCACGCTTTCACACCAACGCCATCCCCCCTCCACATCGGCGTTATCCTCCGCTGTCAGCAAAGCCATCAAAGAAAATACCCGGCCTTTTCCTTCTTTCCCCCTGATTCGTCATCAAGATGTAAATTAACAGATTCTCACAGAGACAGAAAAAAAAAAAAAAAACAACCCACCGAACAATGGGAAACACTTCCCCGCCGGTGCCCCACAGGACGGAGGGAAACAGGATCCCCTGCGCTGGGGGAGTTACTTAGTGGGGATCAGATGCTGCTAAAAATACGGGAGCGGTGCGAGCGGGCCCGGACAAAGCCCGGGCAGGGCCCGCGGTCCCCGTCCCGGAGCGTCCCCGCGCCAGACGGTGATGTCACCGCCGGCGGCAACAAAGGACGCGGCACCGGCCGGGCGGCCCCTGCCCTCCGCCCCCCGCCCCGCCGGCGGCACCGCGCCTCCCGCCCGCCCGGAGCGCCGGCACCGGCCGAGACAAAGCGGCTTCCCCCGCGCTACGTGCGGGCGGAAAGGGAGAGGTTCGGGCCGCCCAGCGCCGGAGCAGCGGCGGCGGGGAGGCGGCGGCCCCCGGGGCGGTGCGGGCCGGCCCCCGGGCGAGCGGCCCCGCGACCCCCGCCTGCCGCGGCGGGCCCCGCTGCCCCCGGTCCCGCGCCCGCCCCCTCCCCTACCTGATATGGCGGCGGCGGCTCCTGATCCGGCTCAGCCCCGTCTCCGTAGCTGGCTCTGTCCGACTGGGACTCGTGGAGCAGCGAGATGTCATCCGAGGTGGGGGACTTGAGGCAGTTCCCCATCTTCCCGGGGGGAGCGCGGCTCCCCCTCCGCCTCCTCCCGCTCCGGCGGCGGATCCGCGCCCTCAGCCTCCCCGCCGCAGCGCGCAGCCCGCAGCCGCCCCGCCGGGGAGGCTCATGCCAGCCCCGGCCCTAAGCGGCTTAGCAGCAGCAGCAGCCCGGCCGCCTCCCGCTCCGCAGCCGCCCCGACCCCCGAGCCGGGGGGGCGGCAGGACGGGCCTCCCACCCCCCGTGGGGCAGCGGGCTCCGGTGGGTCCGCCCGCCCCGCGGCTGCCCGGCGCGGTTCTGCTTCCCGGTCACCAGCTCCCTGCGCACTGGGCTTTGTCGCACGGGCCGCCCTGGCTCCTCCTCTCACCCCTCCCCGCCGGGCCCGGGGAGCAGCCACGGGGCCTCGCTCGGCTCCGCGCCCCCTGGCCCCGCCGCGGGGACAGCCCTGCCCGCCCCCGGCGGAACGAGGCGGGACAGGACGGGCTGGGGGACCCTGCCGCCTGCTGGGCTCCCCCGGCCCCAAAATGGTGGGAGCCGCTTCGCTCCGCCCCCGAGCGCGGTGTTTGTTTGTGTTCCGGGCATGGCGGAGCCAGCGGCCGCTCGGGCCCGGCGGGGCGGGACAGGACGGGACGGGGCGGCAGCGGGGACCCCCCGCGCCACCCGGCCCAGCCCGGCTGGGGGGGGTTGTGCGAGGCCCAGGTACCTTCCCATGGGATCCCCCGCGGGCGGGTCCCCAGGCAGGGAAGGGGGTTCCCTGTGCTGGTCGCTGGCGTGATTCGAGGGGCACGGTCAGTGTACGGACAGGGCAGTGAACCCCAGTGTGCAGCAACACCAGCAACAGGCACTTTGCTTTTGCGTTTCTGAAGGTTTTTTTATGTGATAAGCGGATATTCTAATGAGCCATATATTTAGCTCCTTCTTTTTCCTTCATAAAAATATATTCCTACTTGGATATAAGTATAGGTGAGTACTGATAAATGCGAATTTGAGGAGAGTGAATGCCCCTGTGTCACTGTGTTAGTGTGCCAGCACTGACCCACAAAGAGAATACAGGATGGTCCTATTAGTGTTCTTCCCAGTTTTGTCATCTGTGATGGTTCCTCAAAATCCCTCCTCGGCCTTCAGATTCACACCATGGAAAATATTTTAAAATCCAATTTTTAAAGCGAAGTATTTTTTAAAGTGAAGCAAATGTGGCGCAGGTGAAAACAGCTGGGAAGTCCAGTCTGTAAAGCAGTACAGCGTGGCTGCTGCTTATCACCGCCTTCTCTGCTGATACAGCTCGGGCCTGCTTTGCACCCAGAGCTCCCATCTTGGGTCAGAGTACCTACAGACCTGTTGTTCACAGTGACGTATTTGGCTCCACAACAATTGCTGGTGAACCTCAGTCTGGGACCAGACTTTTTGCTGATTATCCATATGAGTTCATTCTTGGAGATTTCATTTTATTACTATTTAGGGAGGTTTGTTTTGCTGCTTATCAATGGGTAAGTTAAACAACCCCAGTGTAAAGCCTGTGATTGCTGCCATTTATGTTCTGACACGGCTTCAGGCTTTTCAAGGAAACTGAAACTGAAAATGGGGCAGGAGCTGTGATTGTTGTTCAAGACAGAGAGGCTTTGCAATGGTGCATTGTAAATAATGACTGTTGTATATGGCTTGCTCATTTGGGTGTTTATCCTATGAGTCTCTTGGCTTGGTTTAGTAGAATTAGGCAAGCAATTGTTGGAGGGGATCCAGCAAACCACTGCCTCACCCAGTCATGATTTCAAGGTTAAGGCAATGTCAGAGCTGTCTGCTGTGAGAACCTGGTGATGAAGCTCCAGCGCTGTCAGTGGTATTTTCAGTTGTGCAGTGGCACCAATGGGAATGAGATTACGGGCAACCAGAAAGACTTATTTATTCAGCTGTTATTTAATGTTTTGTTTTCTCTGTGAGGCTTTTGGCCTGTGTCATTGGTGTAGTTCAGTGAAAACCACAGGTCACACTGTGCCTTGGTGTGAGGCTGTGAGCACAGTTGTGATCCTCTACAGTGAGGAGGTCCTATGGAAACCTGTGGTGCCTCCCTGCTGGCTGACATGCCAAGAAACCAGAGTGCAAACTGGTCTCATCCTGATATGCAGTCAGGACATGGGTAGGATTTCCTCTGAGTCTTACAGTACAGATGTTGCATTTATTTACCTTGAGGCAGATCTCCAGAAGGAATTGCTGCCAAGCCCAGTTGAAGCTTTCCCATTAGTAGGTACAGGATGCTCCAAATCTGGGCATGTTTTAAAAAATGCAGACTTGGCAAGTGCCAGAAGAGATCTGCTTTTCGTGGCGGACTCGCAGAGACCAAAGAGGAAGCAGCAGTTCACGTTTTGCCTTGCAACACGACGGACTGCACCTGTGAGAGCTCTGGAGGGGGAAGAGCTACTACCAGGCATGCCTGGATTTACTTTGAAATAGGAGTGGTTGAAGGCACTGCTTTTCCAGGCCCTTCACTCCTGTTGTGTCAGATAGGTCATTAACAATGGCTTTGCACCACCAGCTCAAAAGTTGTACAACAGTCCAGGAGATGGGAAAATGGAAAAAGTCTTGTGTTCACAAATGTCTTTTAATATCCCTGCGTATGCTGAGGTGTAGCTGTGAGCCTACTCCTTTTGCTACCATGCTTTTTGCGGGTTGGGGGCAAGGAAGCAGATGGATGGGTCCTCAGAGGATGTGATTTATGAGTATGGTTTTGATGTTCTAGCTGAACCATAGGGTGCTTTAACTGATTACTTCAGTTCTCTCTGGTTTTTACTTCCTCCACTTAGTTTGGGGAACAAGTAATTATGAGAATGGATTTTCTAAAGCCTTAAAATGCTCCTATAGAGGAAGAAAGATTCATGTAGTGGTTTAAGTCTGCGTTGATACTACGGATAGAAAAGATAATGCAAATACGAAAATTTGTGTCAGACTAATATCAATACAGAACTGGCAACCTAAGTCAATGAAACTTTTTCTCACCTGTAGACATTTAAACAGTTGGCTGTAATCTGTTGTCAGAATGGAAATGGGGATGTTCTGAAATTTACTAGTGTACAGGATTCATGTTCTGGTACATCTCGATACAACAGTGTCATACACAGGTCTGTTCTAACCACTTTTTGGCAGCTAGCGTCTTCTAAGTGAAATCAGTTTTTCAGAACAAAATTGAAATTCAAGAAAAGGATTTTTAAACTATGCAGACAAAGTTTATTTTTTATTTTATAGGCTTTTGATATGAGAGGAGGCGAGTTAAATATTGCTGTATTCTCAAGGCTCATATGAGCTAGCCAGAGATTATGAACTATCTTACTGAAAAATCTGTTTCTTTTTGAGTTAAAAATCTAAAATCCATGGAGGACATAAAAAGTCCTTCTTGTTAAGAGTTTCTCTGCAAAATTGACACTATGAATTGCCTAATTTTTAGATGAAGGACCCTTTGATAACACCAGTTTACGTGATCCATGCTCATGTTATTGTTGGACAACATTTTGGATATGTTTTATGTGTCACGCTCAACAAAAGTTTTTGAAAGACCTTTTCTGTCCTCAGCATGGAAAAGTTTTTTCACTTCCTTTTCTTCCATCAAGCTTATTTTCCCAGCACTTACCGTCTCTCATTATGTCTTATCTTTCTTCTGGATAAGATTGTTTTCCCAATTCATACACAGAAGCCCAGTTAACTTCTGAGTGCAATCTTTCCATGCCATGGTACCCAGAGGTTCAGAGATAACTCTGTTTGCTTGGGTAATGTTGGTGAATAGAACACAATGCAATTTTAAAACCTTTTTCTGGAAGGAAAAAAAAAAGACTTTGTATACCTCTGGAGAATGGAAGTAAATTGCATTCTTCTATTATGTATGTGAATCTGATTATGGGAATGGTGGAATTAATTTATCTGGTTATAAAGAACATGGCATCTTCTAAAATGCACATGATTATTTTTAGTTTTGTTGATTTTAGCTGAACTGGAGACGTTTCTCAGTATATATTACAACTGCATATTGTTTTCTGAGACAGAGTGAATGCAGCACTAGAAAGCAATTATGGAACTAATATATTTCCCTGAAATGTACTTTGTGATGCAGGATTTTACTCGTGTTTCTAAAAATTGCTTAAACTTCTGCCTAAATTATCCTTGTATCACAAATATCACTTAAATCAATTTATCCTGAAGAGGCCATCTTGGTAAGGAGAAGTATTCCATTATTGACAAAAATAACTTGCCTTTCGTAGTAACGGTTTTCCCCAGGTCCAAAATGTTTTTCAGCAAGAAGTGCAATGCCTACCTATTCTGTGCACTGGGGCACCTACACTGTGTGCCACAAAGAACAGAAAGAACACGTATTTTGGCACTGAAACACCCAAGCAACAAAGCAGAGAGTCATCATACAAAAGTAACCTCTTCAAACAAACCCTTTGTCACCCAGCTTCCTCGTGAATTTTGTGTAGGAGTCAATTTTCCTTTTTCTCCTTGTACCACATGTTGCCACAGTCTCAACTGCAAGAATGATCAGAGACCTATAAAGCATGATCTAAGAGGACAGATTGAAAGAATTGGGGTGGTTTAGTCTGAAGAAAAGGAAGGTGTTGGGAAAAATGGTAATGATCTTTCAAAATGTAAAATGTTTCTCTGCAGAGAGAGGAGGGATAAGTTTTTCTTTATGTTCAGTGGGTCTAGGGCAAGAGGTGATGCACTTGGAGATTTAAAGTAGACATTAGGAAATTATTTCAAACTGCAAATGTAGTTTGGCACTGAAAATGATTATCTGGGAATCTCATTTGCTGAAGGCTTTGAAAGGCGGATTAGGTCACGTGTCTCAGGAATGGTTTTAGTTGCAGTAGATTAAATGGAGATAACCCCTAAAGGCTCCTGTCTGGTTTATGGTGTTTTGTTTCTCTCAGGTGATTTACAGCAGCTGTTTTACTGCTGTGTTATTTTGATTCTCGGGCTTCCTTATATCCTTAGAAAATGCCAGTAAGAAAATATGTCAGTAGGTAAAAAATTGGTTAAGTAGAATGGGTGGTGACATTCCCAATAGTAGAATATTAAGAAATCACGGTTCCTGCAGGAAAGCTGGTATGTTTGAGCAGGAGTGTGGCATGCTGACATGTCCTCCTGACAGGCTTTGGGACACAAGTATTGGGCTGGCTTTCAACAAGTGGTGGCTAGTCAATACACAGAAATCTACGTTTTAACTAATCTTTTAAATTTTATTTTAATTTAAAATTTTAATAGAAGCATTTGTCTTTCTTCACTTTTTGCTGTGTTTAAGTATTTCCTGAATTTGCAAGGAGTGAACTCTATCCACAGTTTACCAGGGGCCAGTTTGTTAGACTTTTTGTTCCTCCAGTTCTCTGCAACAGTAAGGTACTATCCAAAATGCTTGTACCTCTTTGAAAGTGAATTGACAAATTAATTGTTTCTTCAAGTTAAATATGCGTTCTGCTGCACAACTTAAAACACCTCTTATTCACCTTCTCCGTAGTCTTCCTGTTTTTCTGATTTTCACCATTCTTCCTGTAGCCTAAAATCTCTATTTTCTTCCTGTAGGTAACTGTAGGTCTTCTGCAATAACAGAGTGATAAAATGACATTTGGAAAGATTCATGAGAACCTAGGGAGTGTGACCTTCTGTCAGACAACTCTGCCTGAGTCCAAGATCACCCATGTCTTTGTCATTCCTTGACAGAAAACTGTGGAAACTCTTTCTGGATACTGAATGATGGCTACAGGTACTGTGTTCTAACCCCTTACTGCTTCAAAAAATTTCCTAAGATTGCTACAAGTCAAACTCTTCGTTATGTGTCATGTTTGTATTGTTACAGCAATTTTAGATGTCTGAAAGCTGTTACAATGCTTTGTTTCAGTTTTTCCTCATGGATATGATTTGTAATTCTCCCGTATCTCACTGTCCTGCAGCCTCTTTCTTTGGTCCACTTTTCCAGTAAGCATGGTACCCCAAGCTGCACAGAGTGATCCAGTTAAAACGTCAGTGTTGGGTAAAGAGAATATGATTTAGTGTGTGCAAAAATACCATTGGTCAAACTTAGTGTCCTTCCATTTTCCTTACACATCGTTTGTAGCCCCTGTCACTGCCTATCCTTCTCCGTGTAATTCCTGCCTACTCAGATTTTCTTATTTTGTGCTTCTCCAGATGATTATTCTGAAGGGTACTATTTTGCACTTCCTGGTGAAACTCTGGTCTGTGAAAGCTTAGCTGGCTGAATTGCAGCAGACAAGTTACTGGGGACTGAACAGAAGGAATGTGAGAAGGAACCACTGAAGATTTTGTACTGAAAGTGTGGGGTGGTTGTGAATGACTGCCCTTGGGAAATTCACTTTACCCTCTGGTCGGACATGTTGCTTCTTAACATTTAGTTTTGCTTTTTGATTAGTCCGTGTGTGTACAGCCTCCTCTTGGAGGAACAGGCTGGAAATTTGTACCAGTATTTGCTTTTGCATGCTCGAACACTGCTGTGTTTCCTGAAAAAAAATTCTAGAAAACAACTGTATCATGCAGAAAACAGAAATGATCATAAGTCTTCCTGATGTCTCTAGTAGTATGAAAAGGAATACAAGAAGGTAATTGTACAATTCCTTAGTCTGTCTTGATTTTGGTTGTGTGGAGATTCCTGTAAGACATGGAAATCTTGTTTGTTTATTTATGTGACAAAAGAGGAGAGAGGCCTTTTCTTTTTTAGCAGAATATACTGTTTCAACAAACAGTTACCACAGTGAAACAAGAGAGCTAAAAGTACTGTAAGTCTATTCTTCTTTTTTTTAAATGTTTCAAAATTTTTGTGTCTAAAGATAAATTATTTTTCTTTTCATCTGTTGTGAAGTGCATGCCTACAGTTAGTTTGTGTAACAGCAAACTATTCCCTTTTTCAGGTAAGTTTATAGAAATTGCACACACTGTGGAGCTACTTTAACTTTTATTTGGAAGTGTTATCGTCCTAACAGTGGACTTGCATACTGCTTCAGAAATTCAGCTGTTAGGCTGCATATTGACCTAGAAAACCACAAACACTCCAGTTAGTGTTTTGGTCTGTGTGCTGTTCCACAAACACTCATTTAGACAGGTGACTGCAGAGAATCTCTGCAAGACAGGGTGATTGCAATGGTGCGTTTTGTCTCTGACTTACGAGCTGTACACCAGCACAGTGCAAGGGTTAAGGACAAGATAAAATCACTTGCTGCTGTTTTGATTTCCTGAGGGGTTATTATTTTTACGTGAGAAATGAGGAATGCAGTGAGGACCATTCCTGTGCCAAAATTTCAAAGTATGTTCCTGTCAACTGTGGTGCCATTCATAGGTTTTACATCAGAATCTTAAATTTGGATAGAAAGATCTCTGTTGTAGAAGCCCCATCTTGTGGACAACCAATCAATGACTACTTCAGCACAACTGAAATTTGAAATACTTAGAAAATCTGAAGATATTTTGATAGTCTTTGCAATAAACTGGAGAGTCTCCATATTTCTGGACAGTATGGAAACTTCATTCATGTGTAGAAATCAGCATATGCTTTTCAAAGACTATTTCCACAGGAATAAATTGTGAATTAGAGAGAGGTATTAACACAGGGGTGGAACAAGGATGGTGTCCTCAGAACTCTGTTTAAACTCCAAATCAGCTAAAACACAAGCCTGAATCCTGCCTTGAATTCCCAAAATAGTGTCCTGTAGCATTTGGATAGTACAAGTGAGTCTCTGGGTGGCAAAATCAAATAAGGGCAGATGGACATCCTTTGAAAAAATTGTTAAGAGAGAAAGAATATCCAAGTATGCATGAAAATTGAATCTGGAAACTTTGGAAATAGCCTGCAGGAGATTGTGTGTTTCAGCACAAATTAATGGAAAAGGTCAAGCAACACCAGAATCAATGAGCCAACAGACTTGGTAGGAAGAGTGTTAGGAAAGTAAAAAGAGTGTGAAAACAAGCCTGTGATAAAAGCTATTTTCAGGTTTCAGTATGACATTGGTAGGATATATTAGATGCATTCTATTAAATAGAATAATATATACATATAATTAGAATATCTTTTTTTTACTCTGAAGAAATTGGGTTACTCTGTGATAGTTTTCTCTTTCTTCCATACGAAGAAAGTCGGAACCTTCATGATAGTTTTCCATGTAGTGATTAAGGCTGTAATGAAGGAGCCAGAAAATGTGGCGACATCTAGGGAAAGGTTGGCAGAAGTGCCTCCAATTGAAACACCTCCCACTGAAAATGTAGCCACTTCTTTTTCTGTGAAGGTGATGTATCCAGGGAAGGTTTTGTTGGAGTGACTTACTTGGAAGAGATGCCAAGAGTAAAAAAGATTCTGGCATGTGAACAGGGTGCCAAAACAGCCCCTTTGATGGGAGGAGGACAGGGGGTGCTGTTCCTACACGTGGATGTCTGACTGAGTAAGGGGATCAACAGAGGCAAAAGTTCAGGATCTGGACGTTGCAAAGCCAGGAAATAATTTATTAGATCTTACCAATAGTACTCTGGATGAAATCTTCACTTTTAAGACATACCAGCTACAATACATTTTACTACTTAAAATTACTTTTAAAAGTGTGTGTATGTCTGCCACTTTACAGTTTAAGTTTAAAATAACTGTTTCTTTAATACTGAATTGAAAAACTTAGATTTTCATCGTTCAGTAGTCTGAGAATTTCATAAACAACTCATTTGTAACATATATAGAGCTGAAAAAGTCACCTTTCTTAATAAGCTAACAGATACAACTACAAATGCACATTATCAGTATATTACTAAAAAATTCACAGAAATGTCTGTGCCTGGCTGACTCCTTTTGCTTCTCATATTCTTTTGGAATAGAATTCTACATTTTTGATGAAGGACATCTTTGATGAATTGTCTTAGCCACTGCAAAACCTTCGAGAAAAATGTATATTCCAAATTTTTACTTCAGTCTGCTCCTTAAGGAAGAGAACGTTAAAACTTCAGCAATATATGGGACTACAGTTTTTACCTGAGAGCAAATTCTGCTGGAACCAGCACGAGCAATCAAAATGTTTCTTAGTGAGAACTGAAGCCGTGAAAGGATCTTTGCAGCTCCTTTCTGTAGAAGTTGTTTCTTCCTCAGGAGACAGGGAACAGCAGATGCTAGTACACCCCTCAAGGGAAGAGCAGATGAAGTGGGAACAGCTACTTAGAATTCCCTGCACTTAAATAATGGAGCATGAACAGTTCAGCAAGAGGAGTACAGACAGATATTAGTATGGTGTGAAATCTGGAGGAGCTGTAGCCTAGGAAAAGAAAATGAAGATGTGAAGCTCGTCATAAAAGGGTGTTGGAAAGCAAGGATTTGTTTCAGCGGTGTCAAGAGAGGGAATAAGGGCTGCTCACTCCCTGCTCCACCAAGTGAGTTCATTGTAGTACAGAGGAAGGACAAGCCTTGGTATAAAGGACAGACTATTGCCTTATTCTGAGCAGAAGGCTCTAGGAAAAGTAAGTATTGGTAAAAGCAAAGTCTCTGAAAGAGAAGAAGACAAGGACAAGCGTTCTGTGATACTTCTTGTGTTGGACTGTATTATAAATTACAGTTGTTTGTTTATGCCCATATGAGAAGGAAGGGAACTGATTACATCAAGAACAGTAATTTGTTGTACCTTGCCTGCTAATATGTACAATAAAATTTTCAGTTGCAGAGGGTTCATTGCTGAAATTTGCAGAGTAGTATGTATCTCTCATACTAATAGATTTTTTCAAGAAAATACAGCAGGATTGGAAACTCAAAGTTTGAGTGTAAACCTGCAGTAATCCACTGTCAGAAGGATTGTGTAGGTGTATAAAATTGATTTCAAAGGGAATGAAGAGGTGTGACTTGTGAATTGCTACTTTTTAAAGATAAAAAATTAGTTCACATGTAGGTCACGTTAAAAAAAGAAACTTTTCATGCTTATCTCTTTATTATGCACATTTTTATAGATGTTTTCTTTGGTTGCCTCTAGCCTTTCTACTATTTTAAATATTCTCAAAGTTTTATTGAGATAAAAATGTTAAAAGATGTAATAATACCGATATATCAAGTGATTTAGTATTAAAAAAGATGAATTTTCAGTGGCCATTTGAAAACAAGGCCTGATATGTTATGTCAATACAAAACTAAATCTATGCAGTTGAACCTTGAGCACTTGTGTTTGTAATGTATGAAAGTGTTCTTTTAAAGCTGTCTCTGTCTTGTGTCCCTTCCTCTTCCAGCCCAGTCCCTTTGTCCAGAGCTGTGGTGGTGCCACATTGCTGTGACCCCAGGGCTTTCAGTCACCACCATAGGATCCACTTCCCCAGGGATAGATCCTGGTCCCTGTGCCATATCAGCCGGGTAAGGAGAGGGACAGGCCCCTGCCATCACCAAAGACAATCCAAACGTCTCCTGAGCCTCATCCAAAAAGGTTCACTAATTTACAGTTCCTTATGGCAAGACACTTCTTCTGGTATTAATGTCGTGAACATTTCAAAATGTTATCAGACAACAATTGCTATCACAACTTTTAATTCTGTGTTTCTGTTTCAAATTTTCCTCAGTTCAATCAGAACCAAAAGTTAATGCCCGTTGGCTAATTTCCAGTGCATGCCTCCACAGAGCAACTGCTGCCTTTAACTGGTGGAGAGATCAAGGCTTGAACTGACAAAAGACATCTGTATTTTGGAAAACAAATTAATGTTTATGTTTTAATTTATAAGTTCCTGGCTCTTTTATGGTTCCTGTTTTTCAAGTAATGTCTCTTTGGATCCCTAGCTGATGGAGAGTCAAAATGGAAAAGGCCCATGAGAGAATTATCGCAATAGAACATCTGGTCTGCGCTGGAAAAAGCTGAGGAAGACATTCAACATCTCTGAGACTGAGAGGCAGCTATAAGGCAGTTTGAAAGTCAGTCCATGAAAAATTGTGCAGGTTGTGGCCACCTGGGCCAATCTAGTGTTGTTTTGGGAAGAGCTACTCTGCTCCTGAGCATCTGAATTTTAATCTCCCTTAAGCATGGGTATGTGAGAGCTGGGAGTGGTATGAAAGGTGTTTGCTTTCCATGATGTTAATCTGAGTCCCAGCGTTGTCCTAATTATATTGTGGGGTTTTGCCAGTCTTCCAGATTTCTTTTAAGCATGTAGGCTGGAGTCAAAAGGCTTTCCCAGGACTTTTGGCATAGCTTTGCAGAAAAGTGGATGGAAATGACTTTGTATATTTTTGGAAGAATGTTTTGCATCCTGCTTTAAACTGTTCCAGAAGGTAAAAGGACATTAGCTAGGCAGTGTATTGGCTCATGTGCTGCTAATGGCAAGGAGTTTTATTCCTGTTTTCTGCAGTCACAGACTGTAAGAAATGCAAAGAAATCACGGACCAACCAGGGCAGTAAAGGTACCCCTGGATTCAGAGGGAACAAACTCCTTCTACCACATGGAACTTTGGTCCTTTAAGTCATTATAGCTCATGCAGAGCAGAAACAATTTGACATGTATAACAAGAAACATTGCAAATTGTTTGCCAAACGAAGACTTATACTGCAGATGGAAGAACTGATGAAAATTGTTTATAGATGGGGAACTAAATGTAGATTTTTAAAGAGCAAGGTTGCTCTCTTCCTTGCCAAGACAAACAAATCTGATAGACCATCTCATTGCTTTAGGCTGCCTGAGGACCCACTGGAAAGTCTATGGACTTTTTTCCACAGAAAATTTGTGTATTGTCAATACATCAGTGTATTGTCCACAGTTATACTGTGGCAGCTGCAGAGGAAGTGGAAGGTTCTCCGGAATACATTAGGGAGAACTGGACTTTTGGCTTCTGAAACAGTGTGGAGTGCTTTTGGAAACTGTGGAAGTTTATAAGCTGGATGTTACTGCTACAAAAGGTTATCTGTGAGTTAAACATAATAGTAATTAATCTGCTGTCTTTAGATCTTAATGCTAACAACACAATGAAATTGAGAATTCCCATCTTCTAGAATTGCAGTTTCCAAGATGCCTTCATTCCTGTGAAGATACCCTGGTCTGCACTTAGAGGTTTTCAGCATTACCTTTAGAAATCTGTGCACAGATGTTTTTACAAAGCACTGTGTAATCATCCCAAACAACTGGTTTTAATGGGCCAGTAATTTAGGAAATCATGTAATGAGGACATAAATACAATCCCTGATACTGACATAAAACATGTATTTGCAAAATAATGTAGTTTGTATTTCCCTGATATTGAACAGACTCTGCAAATAACTCATCATGTCCTTAAAATTCTGTTATATCTGTAAACTTATATATTGGCAGAGAGGCCCAGCAGCATCCTGGGCTGCATTAGGAAGAGCATTGCTAGGAAGTCAAAGGAGGTGATTATTCCCCTTTCCCCAGCCCTGGTGAGATTTCAGTGGAGGTGCTGTGCCCAGTTCTGGGCTCCCCACAGCAGGAAGGACATGGACATGCTGGAGTGAGTGCAGGAAAGGGCCATGAGGCTGGATAAGAGGAGCATCTGTCCTGTGGCTGCCCAGGAAGATTTTGAAGTTGACATCGTTGAAGAAACTCCAAACCAACTGAGCAAGGTCCCGAGCACCCTGCCCTGGCTGATCCAGCTTTGAGCTGGGCTTGGACTGAGTGATCTCTGGAGATGCTTCCAGACTGGGAATATTTGAGGCAGTTTGCTTGTGTCTTGTCAGCGTTTTAGCTGGAACTCGACTGTGGAGGAATCCTAAGGAGAGCAAAGGCTGTGACCCTAGAAATTCATCCAGGTGGCTGAGGCCCAGAAAAGGCATAATAGGAGCTGCTAAGTATTCTGAATGTCTCATCAGAGTGATATTTCACTTGAAAATACAAAATAGAAATTACTTGGGTCTTAATGACACTGAATACCCATAATATTCTCTCACTTCAGCTGGACTGCAGATGGTAACAACCTCTCTCTATCTGAACACGCTTATTTTAGTTTAATCTTGCTCTGTAAACTGTTACCATATACTTTACTCCAGAAATTAATACTTGGTGCTTTATGATGCAGAATTTATTTGTTGGTTTGTTCCACCCTTTCTTTCCATACTAGTACTGATATTAACAAATTACAATGTATTTTGACATATTACTTCAGTAATAAGCACATACTATGTCTCAAGGAGTTGAGAATATCATAATTTGAGCAAAGTAAAATCAAAACATATAATTACATTGCATGTTCTATGGCACTTAGTTTGTAACTATTCTTACAGCACCTTCAGAATAAGAGGAAAGATGAAATTCAGAAAGGGCTTTCATAGTTTAAAAAGATTTATGTTGAAAGATTTATGTTGAAACAAGATTTATGTTGAAAGGCAAAGATAATGTATTTTTTTTTAAATCAGCTCAATAGTGGTGGGAAGATTCACCTGTGGTTTTTCATCATGCAAATGCCAAGGAGCTAACTTGCAATATTGAGAATTCCCAGATTCTCCTTCTTTTGAAAATTGTTTGTCTTATATATTGCTTCTAAGGAAAAAGGAAAGCACGCGGGAAAACAAGAAATTGAGCAACATCACACAAGTAATTAGGAAATAAATATATTATAAAGCATTTGCTTTTGTTCTGGTTTTGCACTTCAGCAAGTGAAACAATGAGTAAATAACCTGTTTCTTTATTATCGATATATGGAGTCACATTGGGTCTGACAGACCAAGGCATAAATGCATAAATAATACCTATGATAATTATTAGAGGGCATCAAATTTTGCTAGGGGTGAGCCCATTGTGAAACCACAAAATTAAGACTTCAGACAAAAATAGCACATGAAGGTCAAATGTTCTTAGTCATTAGTTGCTGTCTCTGTGCCACTTTTCCCTGACTTAATGCTTTTACAGCACATCTCCTCTGATTCAGTCTCCTCTATCCTATGTGGGATGAGGTTTTTGGTGGGGAGAATATTACTTTGAATTGACACCTTGAGCAGCAGTTCCTACTTGCACTGATTTCCTTTTATAAATGTGTAACCTATTATATCTATCCAAGCCTGGCTGAGCTCCAAGTCACCCATTTCTCAGTAATACAGGAAATTAAATCTAATGTCTAATAAGCATAGAGGCTTATGCAACCTTCATTCCCTGTAAAAAGTATTAAATAACATAATAATATTACCATGTCTTTTGATAGCTGGAGAGTTGTGCACTTAGTTTTTGTGTAGACCAAACTGGCTCTGCATTTGGGCTCAAGGACTCTGGGTTTATCTTTTCTGCAGCCTTACTGAATGTCACCTCAAAAATTCTCCTCTTGGTGAAGGACCCCCCTGAAACTTTCATGTGTAGGGTTTGGTCCCTTTCTCCACTTCTCCCTTCGTTCCCACACAGGGGCTGTGTCCCCCATGATCTCATCCTGGGGGTGCTGCTGCTTTCTCATTCATTCTCTCCCTCCCAGGATTTTCCAGCCTGAACAGATTTCCATCCCATTTTCTGATAATGCCCACCATGGCTCTGTGTCAGTCAGTGCAGCATTTAAAAATGCAGAAATCTGACTTTAGGCCATACAGGTTAGCAACATAATTTCAGGGCTTTGTCTCCTGCATGTAGCAGTTCAATAAGTGGATTTATACTGAATAACAGCTCTCTGAAACCATTTCTCTCTCGCTGCTGTAATACATAAAGTGACATGAGGTCACTGATGCTGTGGAAATTGGTTTTGCAGTTGATATGCTAATTCAGCAAGAAATCAGTTGTTGCAGAAAAGCAAAGAAAATTATTTTAATCTAATGCCATGCTACTTCGTTGGCTTTTAGGAAAGAGATAATTAAAACATTCAAGGGAGTTCTAACTCTGGAGAAAATACCATTTTGGAGATTTAAGGTTATTTTTGCCTCACAGCTTATTAGCTTCTTTTCTGAAAGCAAATAAGCTGAATGTGATGGACACAAATACGACATTTTCATGTGCTCAAAAAAAAAAAAAGAAATAAGATATTTTTAAAAACTGACTTCAGCATAAGAATAAACTTGGTTCAGTCTTTTCTGTGTCACTCACCCCATGTTTACAGTAACTGCTCCTGCAATTTTGTGGGTGAAAACTTCCATGCAGATGCATCCAGGGCCATTAATGAGGCTGCACTATGCAATTAATTGCAGTGGGGAACCAAATTACGTTAATGGTGCCTAAGGAGAAAGAGAATCTCTGCACTCAGTGTGAGTAAGGGGTAGCCAATGTCTTATTTTTTCTGAAACAAATAATTAAGTTAAATTGAAAACAATAGTTAATCTCTAAGAATAATCACTAGGAGTTTGAAAGCCCTATATTTTTTTCAAAACACTGCACTTATACTAAGGAATTACCAAGCACAAGAAGTAAAATAACTGTAATGTTTATGCCAAAGGAAAAAATATTACCAGCATAAACTCTTTCATCTTTTTGAGATGAAGAATAGACGAAATAAAAGTGCATTTCAAAGAAACAATTTTTAAAATATCTGTATTGTAAAAATTGTGTTGTCATTGTTGTGTCTTAAAAGATATTTTAATTTTATCGTATACTAAAGAAAAAAAAGATGACATTTTACTCTCTGTTCTTTCATAAAACAGGTACAATGCTGCTGTTTGCACAGGAAGGACACCAGTTGCAACAAGAGTAGTGTCTGTTCTAGAGTGAGGGATGAGCTCCACTGGAGATGAATTGGCTTCCCTGGCTGCAGTGCTCAGTATTTCATTGCAGCAAGTCTGAGATTGGTCCAAGTCTTCATCTTCTCCTGCACTTTATGCTAGTGCAAATGCCAGGTTGTATGAAGTTACTTATTGAAGAGAGAGAAATAGAAAATGCAATTCAATGATTTATTTCATGCTCCCCAAGTTTGCTCAGACAGGCACACCCAGAGTGAATATGTGCTGCACTCAACTTGGAGATCTTCTGTTATAAATTCTGGCTCCCCTGTGCTTTCCTGCTTTGCCCACAGAGCAGATAAGAGAGTTCATAACAGGAACACCCTGTTACCTCAGCTGCAAAAGGTTCTGAGAATCTAATGGCCAGGAGAGTGGAATTTAAATTTATTTTTGTTTAATTTGTGTTTCAGCAAGCATTTAAAAGATCCACCAGTTTATCTTTGTCAGATTGTTTTTCTTTTGGCTTAGCTTGGCCACCGATCTCACTGTTGAGTTTACATTTATGGAGTAGGACCCAAGGTTTTCTCCATGTGTTCAGTATTATGATTCTGACTTTGCAAGTCTTGTTGCTCGGGGTAGGTGTACAAGTCATGTCTGCATGTACAGCAAGAGCAGAACAGGGGTTTGGATGCTGCTACTTAGTCAATTGAGAAGGAACAAAAGTAGTTTTGAAGGCTGCCACTCCTCCTGGCTGGCAGGCAAAAGAGTTGGTAAAAGCTGCAAAAACAACTGAACAACTTAATGATGGTACTTATTATACATTTTATTTCATAGGTGGATTTTGAGGAATAATTTTTAAGATGTAGTTATTTTACTTTCCTTTAGCAAACCACGTGTGACCATAGCTGTTTTTCCAAAATGCCTGTTCAGTTGCTTTTTTGCCACCAGTCAAATTCTCACTCCACGTAGTAATGTCCACAAGGTGGTGCCACAGCTAAGAAGTTTGCAACAAATAAGGCAAAAATCATTTGATAATTCTACCTTCTTTTTGTGACTGACTAAAGTATCTGCATCATTAAAGATTTTATGATTATTTCATAAGCACAATATCACGGGTTTGCAAGCTCTTTCTTTAAACCACTTGTGTGAGCAGAGGTGAGTCTGTCTGCTGAGCAGACAGCACACCTGTGGCTGTCCCAAATCCTGTGCAATAATGAAGAGGCAGCTCAGAGTTTAGCAGACAGGCTGATGAAGAGCTGTGTATTTCCCAGCAGGGTTACCTGTGCCAACACTGGGATCTGTCTTATGTTTGTCTGGGTCACTTCAGCAGGAATCAGCCTGGATCCTGACAAGCAGAATAGTTCATCCACAACTTCAGCCAAGACAGCTTCCAGTTACCTTAGAGTGGCTATGACACATCAGACCCTAATTTCCTGAGGATAATCCAGGGATTTCTAGATCCAGGGATAGCCAGGCTCGCTGTCCTCTGCTAATGCACAGTTGACTATTAATTCCAAAAGGGTATGAAGTGCTTTCAGAGGCACCTGCACAGATCAGGTTTATGAGCATCTTTCTAGAAAAGATCAGACTAGAGAAAGTACAAGGCAGTAACAGGGAATGTAAGATGTCAAATGTACCATCCAGTAAAGAAAAGACAATAAAACTTCCAGGAAAATATGGTTTGTATGGATCTGAGTGACTACACTGTTTTGTAGCAGAGCAGAAGAGCTGAAGTGCAGAAGGACTTGGCCATTCCCCTCAGAAGGTGTGTGGCAGTTCCTCAGCTATCCTTGGCCACATGTGCTTCTTGCACCCCTGCCCTGCTCCCCTCAGGGACCTCTGCAACCCAGGTATGCATGCTAGCACAAGAAATACTCCCTGTCAGCTTCTGCAGTGGAGAAATTAAGTTTGAATCATTTATTCATCACATAATTTTGTACCAAAATCAGCAAGAAAAATGGAAAATTTAAAATACCATTCAGACAAGCACTGCATTGACTTGCCTCTGGCTAGAATCTCTCCTTGGTATGGTAGGCCCATATCAGAGAAAAATAACAGGGTTTGCATAATGTGTTTCCTCTAAATTGCTAAATTATTATTTTAAAACATACTAAAATTCTTCTGGCTTGTAAGAGACTCGGTGGAAATTGTATATACCCAGGAAAGATGGTTTGTTCCGCAGTTATAAAGCAGAATGAGAGTTAGAAGCTTATTGAGTCCCATTTTAAAAGCTGTCAAATAACACAACAGCCACCTACATGGTTTTTTTAAGGATCATATCTGTAAATTATATTTTAAAGTGGTTTACAGTATTTTGAAACTTTGTATTGGTTCCAACATCTGTTTGGAAAAGTCAGTATCTAATCTGAGAACTAACTGAAAATGTAAAGTCATGAACAAGTCAAGTAGATTTAATTTCTGAGTCAGTCTGTTGAGTTAGCTTGTACTAACTGAATCATGACAGTGACATTGTCAGAGTGTTCCTGTAAGCTTGTTCTGAGTGTATGGCTGCAATGTGTCTTGCAATTAAAATTATATATTTCTGGTTTAGTTTGGATTTTGCTTTTTCTTTGACTTTGCAAAATTATTTTAAAATTGTTTATTTTTCAGATATTTTGCACAGAGAAAAAAACTATATTCTAAAGGGAGGGAATGACAGAGTATCTAAGATTGTACATCCAAGAGTCCATGGTGTGAAAATCCCAGGTATGCATTATTTTAATAATTTAACAACTGAATGGAAATCCTGAACACTCTCCCTTGCAATATTTGCAATGATTTTGTGCTTTCATTGGAAATCCCCTAAGTATTTTTAAAAGATCAAAACTATTTTTCCTCTAAGCCCGATTTTCTGGTTTCCCATTTAGGCAATCCTGAAGAAAACCTGCTTCAGCTCTATGCCTAAATCTTACTGGGAGGAGGTAACTTGCAGTGTTGTAAGTTAGGAGTCAGTGTGAGAAATCCTCGTGCAGATGCACGGCGCTCACCGGAAACAATTGAGGATGGCAGTGGTATCCTGCAGGATGTGTGCGACGCGCTCGGCGGGGGCTTGATTTACACAGGGCCACATTATAGATTATACATTCTGGCAATTGTGGTATTGTTATTGCTGGGCTGTATCTAAGCACAGGAAGTACATATAAGCACATTTGAAGTGATAACATCCACTCCTGTTTAAAAAGCAATATTTTATTCTCGTGTGTAATACAGCATTTGCAGGGGAAAATAGATATTTCCTAACTAGTACTTGGCAACACTTTTAGGGGGAAAAACTGGTTCATTATGGGAAGGCCACAACCAGCATTTACAAATAAATCCACTTAAACTTTTAATCACTTTAATTTTTTTTTTTTCAGTACGGACTGTAATCCAAGATCAGGAAGGAGACAATGCATTGCCATCTGAAACGCAAGAAAGATCAAAATAAGTTTTCAGTGTGCCACCAAAACCACAGTTCTAGGTTTCTGTTAAGGAGAATGAGTAATACCATTCTAGCTGTGAAGGTTGCTGTGAGTGGGTAATAATTCCATCTAACTGATAGGGCAGATTATGTATTCTGCAAGAAAATAAATGATCCCAACTAAAATCTTGCCCTGTTTCTTCAGCTCAGTAAGAAAGCCCACCCACCATACCCACTTAGCTGAAGTTGCTCTGTGCGCTTGTCTAATATTAGGGTTCAGGAACTGGTCTGTTCTCCATCCTACATCCCCAAACCAGCCTTGTTCGGGAACACATTGCCTCCAACCTTGGTGTGGAAGGAGGAATCTGTTCCTGCTGCTGCTCCCAGGATGTGGGCTGTGGGTTCACCCTCAGCTCTGCAGCTGGAGACAGTGTGTGTTGAGGCCCCTCTCAGAGCCTCTCTGTCCCTATTTCTCTCTAACAGTGTAGGCTTCAGACCTTTCTGTGCACCCAGGGAAATTATTGATCAAGCCAGGGCTCTCCCAAGTTCCTTCCTGGAGGGGGATATGGATCTGTTCAGAAGAGGGATGCAATAGCCAATTCAGATCTTGTATGCCAACCTATTCTCCACAGACAACACAAACTGACAAAACACAGGTAACATATTGTGCATTCTGTGCCTATTTCTTACTTTGTTTTGCCAGGGAAAATAGATAAAAATTAGTATTAAGTTTCCCTCTTGTTCCTCCAACGATAGAAAATTACCAGGGAAAAGAAAATAAGGCAGAGATTTTGCTCTCTCAAAAGGCCTTCCAGCTAAATGGAATTTTTTTAATATTATGAAACATTCTTGCCTGCCTTAGTAGATAAGAAAAGTAACAGTAGAACTGTGAAACAAATTAATACACTAAAAATATTGACCCCTGGACCACAGCAAATCTATATTCATATTTGTAGTAGTGTTGCAAATCGATAATACAAAGCTATGCTGATGCTGTACTGTATACATTGATTTGTTGAAATTGTAGTTATGGGTAAGGTTCTAAACAGACACTGCAAGATAACAAAGGACTGACCTACTAACAGATCTAATAGTGATGTGACAAACACGTACATAAAGTCACCCAAAGCCTAATGAGTTGTTTAACAGTTTCATGAAAAACTATTTTTTGTCTTCTGTCTATATTATTTAACTTTAACAATACATTTTCCTTTATAAATTTGTAAATGCTATGGTCTGAAATATTTGTGCTGACAGTCAAACTAACTTTGAACAGAAGTATAGTTTTTCCAGATGTCATACTTACAAAATTTTGAAATTCTAATGTTGCTGATGCCTCCTAATATTAATATGCCTTTGCATTGGAGTAGCCTCTTCTTTTATAAGTGTCACCTGCTTAAGTAAGCTTTGATGTACAAAGTAATGCTAAGATATGTTTAATTTTAATTAAGATCTTCACTATTTTCCTGAATAGGAATCTCTGTCCCTGGTTGTAACTTGTAATACCCCATTTAACAAAGGAGAAGCTTCAATCGTACTTAGAGTACTTATTCAAGTTTTCACAATTGGTTGCTGGGATCAGAGCTGTAAAAACAAAGATCAGGTGAAGATCCCTTCTTGGAACACACTAGGATATGAGCCTCTATTTTTATTTGTAGTTCATAAGTGTTCTTATTAAATAGACAATAATAACTTTAATCAAATATATTTATATTTTTGTGTGTCACTGGTGTCAAACAGCACACCTACATGGCTGCAGCATGTGTGAATCTTCCTGCAGTACATTCAGGTTTTGGCTTTCATTTGGCTTTCATTAAGACATGTTGCCTGCAAAAATATCACACAACTTGAAGAGGAGACTCTAATTTCACATGGGAAATGTGTTTCATCCCTATTACATGACATGAAAATCATTGTGCCCTTAATCGTGACTGTGGAAATGAAAATACCAGACCACAGGATTTGCAATTAGCTTGAGACATCCAGAGGAAATTCTGTAAGTTGCTTTAGTCTCTTTATTTTGCCTTGTCTGAAATTTGTCTGATTGTTGTTTGAGTTTATAAGAGCAATTTTTAGTGGAAATGTCTATGTTTCAGTTGAAGTGCTCTAACAAGCTTCCTGGTCTCCCTTGAGCAGTATAACAGAACCCCCAAAACAACTGAGATGTCTTTAGGTCTTAAATATTTGGTTTAAATATTCTATTAAGTATTCAACAAGGTAAGAGTTCCTTAAGCAGAGTTTAAAGATCAGCCTGAGCCATGCCTCCTCCATTTACTTCTCCAATAAATCTCTCAGGACACTGACCAGCTGAGCTGCCAGATGTGCTCCTCCACATTTTGGCTGAGTAATCACTCGGGCCTGGGATCCACTGGACAAGCTATGCCTGAACCCACTTGCAGTTATTTTAGGTGACACACTAAAGTGGTCAGCATAAGCTTAGAAGACTTTATCCAGCACTTTGACAGCATGCCAGAAGAAATTCCTTGGGATTCAGAGTCTAAGATTTCATTTCAATTAATTGTCAGGATGATGAATATTATTTATTCCACTCTGAGACTCATTTTAATCTAAAACATGGTCAGATAGGGTCAATGCAGGCAAAATGATATTTCTTCCTACATAGAAGCCCGTCTAGATATAATCCAGTTTGCTTTCCTGTCTCTAAATTTGGTCTGCAAGGGTAACAGAAATGGAGTCTGCAGCTGGCCTAGGACTCCCTTGCACTTGAACCTGATGTAATTAGGCAAGACTATTTTCCCACCAAATAAAATTATTATAAACAAGAATATTATGAATTGAAACTCCTCAAAGTTGTTAAATTCTGTCCAGTTTGGAAAAGGAGCTTTATCAGGCAGATCTTCAGCAGGGCAATGGAGCCCAGTGGGCAGAGTGCTGGACAGGGATTGAGAAATCTGAGTTCTCTTCCAAACTCTCCTCACTTTTAAACGACCTTGAGCTGTCACTTCTCTGTGCTGCAGTTTCACAGTCTGTATGAGCAGGATAATAATCCCTCACAACAGTTTTAGAGTTGCTGAAGGAAGGATCTAGATGAACACAACATTTCTTGCACTAGCCTGAGCTAGATGCAGCTGTTAGAGGTGGTCAGGGTTTGGTCAATTCCTCATCTATTCCAGAAAATCTGAGAAATTTCTGTTGTTAGACTCCTTGCTTTCAGTTGTCTGTCAAAACACATTTTCATGTTAAAGGTCTTTCTTATCTTTCAGACCATTACAAAATACCTCTAGAAAATTTCATTGTATTTGGTTATGCATTAGTACTCACAGTTCATACTCCTATTACTGAGAACTGCAAAGTGCCTCTCAGGATCATACAAATAATAACTTAACATGGATAATGTATCTTTGACCTAAAAAAGGAAAGAGTTTTGCAATATTATAATTAACATCTGTGAGGAAAAAAAAAATATCTGTTAGTTTATGTTACAGGATGTTTGACTTTTAGTTTGAAAAATTCCCTTTGAAACAAAAATTTCTTTTTTTTCAAATTATGTCTTGATTTTACACATTTTGTGTTAATATACAACAAGCTCTCTGCACAAAAAAAGAACAGTCTACTTTCAAAACTGCTGAATGGTTTGACCTCAAGGGCATAGAAACTGTTGACTCATTGTTTTTACTGCATATAATATTAGTCCTTTGTCACATCCAGGGAATGACATCATCTTCTTCATTGTTAGCAGCAGGTTTGAATAACAGAAAAAGTGCAGCATTAGTTGTCTACTGTGTTTGTTCTTAATAAATGAATGGATATCTGGTACCAAGAATCAGATTAGGGTTTTTGAGTAACATTTAGAACAAGTTTGTGCCCAGACCCTGCAAAGAGCTTTGCTCCTGGCCACCATCTGCAGGGCAGTCGAGCTGCCAGGAGCCCGGAGCCTGCAGAGGGAACATCACTGGTGGTTCTGGCTGCTCCAAAGTGATAAGAGGGGGCAGGAAAGAAGAGACTAAGCACAGAATGAAACAGATCTGTTCTTCAAGGTCAGCTTAATAAAAGGAATCCCTGCACTTCTGTGAATCATACTTCTCTGGAATCTAAATTTATAAAAAGTAATTATCTGAAAAGAAGTCATCTCTAGGACACGCAAACAAAATGGGAACTGGTTATCTTCAAAATGCACCATTTTAAGTATTTCATCCATTCCAAATTTTTATTCATGTCCATTAGTCTTCTGCTCCCTCTAACTGAAGTGTCTATGTCCTAGTCTCAAAGAGTAATTGCCTATCAGAAGTATTTGGTTATATCTGCTTCATGGAAGAGGGATCAGGCTGGTGGAAGTCCTCTTTGAGGTGATAGACCACCTTCTTCTATGGCAAAGAAAATTTTAGCTGTTGCTTCCTGAACAATACATATTCCCAGTGAAACAGAGTTTACCCAGGGAGAGATTCCTTGAGAGTCTGATACAAAGTGCCAAATCCTAATCTGCATTACCCACTGCCTCGAAGTTTTCCCAGAAAAATGTGATTATTTAACTATAAAATTATACCTTTGTGGTTCCAAAAATATTTATGCTGAAGATAAGTTCCTGTTTTGAGAGAATGAATCAAACTGTACTTTGAAAAGCTGAAATCCATACAACTGTGAGAGAAGCACCCAAGCAGGAGGCTGGGAAAGCTGGAGGCAATGGGTTAAGGCTCAATCATAGAGGTCCATATACCAAGGGTGGGCTCAGGCAAGGGCTACACACATGGAAATACTTCTAGAATACCAGAGCTGAGAAAGAAAAAACAAGCCATGCTATAGAAGATCAGATTCAGACCTATTGGCTTGGAAGCAAAAGAGATCTCATGTATTGACCTCCTCACTTGTGCAAATAGAGACCTGCCTCGCATGGAAGTGGCTCAGGTTGGAGCAGGTGCATCTATCCCAGTTCCTACCCCAAACTTATATCCCAATTTTCAGACTTATCTATTGTGAGAAGTAAGTATGCTACACTTCTTTCTTTATGTTTCATATGTTTTTGCTATTTTTAGTTCCAGTCCAGAGTTTGTCTCCAATCAACATTTCCAAAAGGTCTCAAGTAGCATGAATTTTGGTGAGGCCAAATCACTTGATTTTCCCTTACCCTGTTTAGAAGAGGCTTTACTTGGACAAAAGCAATAATGCCAGCCATTTCCCTTCATCCTTTAAAATTACTGGCCACCTCTAAAGAACTTGGCCTCTCTTTTGTGTCACTTTTTGACAACTCATTTGAGTTAAACAGGTTGCCATGGCCAAATTAAATGCTTGGGAAATGGACCATACAATTAATTTGCAATAGTAAGTTGTCTCAGCATCATTTCTCTTCCTCTCAAGGGGAATGCTGGCTCAAGCAAAAGAAAAGATTAACGTAATAAAAATATTCTGAAGACATCCTGTTAATTGTCCCAAGCTCAGATGGTATTGTGTATTCTTCTGTTGTGCATAGCCAGCAAACAGTGTAAAATCCAGAATTCCTTCCCACCGTGAAAGCAGAGCTTCAGTGCTACGGGATAATCCCTGCCTTTCTGGAAAGCAGATGAAAATGTGGTGTGGCAGAGCTTTGCTTTGGGTTTCAGAGGTGAGCTCAAATTTGCCCCATTTATGAATATAATAATAGGACTTGTTAATTTAGACACATCAGCAACTTAATGGAGAGAATAAAGGTTTGTGTGAAAAAGGAAAATTGCAAGCAAAGAGCAAATCTGGGGGGGAAAAAAAGAATTTTTTTTCTCTGAATATGCAAATGAGGCCTCCCATGTTTGTTTGGGGACAGAAAACACTTGAGGTTTTAAATTCAGCCAAAACAGAAACTTTCATTTACAAATACATTTGCAGTGTTGACCTTGAATATCACATTAAGTGACAGCAAATCTCGTAGAAAAATAAGTTAATATATCAAATAAAACTCAGAAATATTCACAAGTGGCTGAGTGAAGCAAAGCTTGCAGAAGAGTTAGATTAAACAAGAGCCTGTAATTCTCTATTTGCTCTAAAATGTCCTTAACAAGGACAAAGTCTGATTTTTGCTTATATGAAAATAGTCATAAAATATGTAAGAAAACACAGAATGTTGTTTGCTTCAGTTCCTGTAAACTAATCAGGCTGGATGATGAGTCTTCCTGTAAGTGGGAGCACTGCTGAATACTATGCATGACACCGTGTTTCTCCCCTCATAAACAGCTCAGGCTTTGCCTATGTATTAGTGCAGAAAAATAAGTATTGACTTATTCACAAATTACTTTTTAGGCACTGGATTCCCAGAAATATATTTGTATAACAGCATTTAGAAGCAAGTGAATGTGTTAATAACCAGTTTTCTTTCATTTTATGGCCTTAAAGACACTTTGATCTTATAAAATGACGTTTGTCATCTCAGCTCTGGTGCTCACTTCCTACCTCTTCTTCTAAAATGAAATTTTTACATCAATTCAATATGCCCCTTTTCATTTTATTTCAGACTGCCAATTAAGATGTTTCTTAATATTTTATCAAACAAACAGGTTCCCTACAAGATGCTAACTTTTTATTGGGTTGCTTTTTTCTGTCTTTCCAGAATGAAGTATTTTGGATGTGGTACAGTTTGTTCACATGTCAAACATGGATTTTTTAATTCTGTCATTCCCCAGAACAGTAAGGAGAGAAAATAAATCAGATGTTTTATCTGATTGTACTTTGATCACGTTTTTCTCTGTTCTCAAAAAGAACAGCATGGAGCTTCACATGCTCCACAAAAAGCATTTTTAGCTCTGAAAATATTTCAAAGATATCTCAGGAAAGCCAGACCCAACACTTAGAGTTCTACTCATCTTAAAAAAAACACTCACTGCTTTACCGTGGTCATAAATGACCATTTAGGATCTCCTGGTATTTAATCTCCACTGCATTAACTGTTAGCAGGAGCCAAAATTGGACAGAATTTCACTTGCCATAATACTTCCTATCAGTCTCCATCAGTGACATAAGTGGGTGATGAAAAATGTCTGTAATTGTGCTTCTGGGTACCTCTTGATACATGGCAATCTAGGAAATACTGACACTGTGTGTGACACAGGTGGGAGAGATGTGTGAGCCTTCCCAGCAGGGAATTTTGCTGCGTTTGAAGTATAAATTGAAACTAAAAATGTTAGTGATTCAGTTCATGGTGGCCGTGGAAGTCTAGAGGTCGTGGGAGGGCTTGTGGCTTTTAACAGAAAAGGCAGAAAAGGTCGTGAGCAAGCAAGAAAATAATGCTGCCTTGCTTGTGTGATACTCTTGCTATAGGCAGAGGATGTTGCAGATTGTTCTGAACATTGAGTAATTCAAGAAAACAATACAACTGTGAAAACCCAAAAGTTAGATTTCAACTGTTTTCCAACTCCTTTATTACCTTCTCAAATTATACTGCTAACATCCAGAGCCTAGACCTGTGGGAAATCTCTAAAGAAAAGTCTGAGGAAGACATTCTTCAAAATAATTTGCCATTTAGTTTCCTCAGCATGGTGGAAACTAGATAGAGCTGTTCTGTCTCCCCTCAGTCTTTCCATTTATAGAAAGTACCCAATAATATATAAACCTTTTTGAAATGTTTGGGAGACTTCTCTGTGCTCCAAGGGAGCTGGTGTTCTCAATATTTATGATATGTACCCAAAATGGTTTCTCTCTTTTAGTGTCTCCAGTGCAAAATCATTACATTGCCAGAAATAAATTAAGCCTAACTTGTGGGGAAAAAAAAAATTGTATTCCATCGTGTGTTTCATATTGTACCATTATGAAAATGGTATATTAAATTCAAATACTTCAATTGTACCATTAGATGTTGTCATTATGTGGCTGGCTAATTGATAGGTTATTCAAATGAACATTATAATTTTAGACTTCTAAGAATCATCCATGTGAAGAATTTCCAAACTTCAGAGAAGTAAACTGGGTGTTAGGAAGGAAAAACATATACTGAGAATATTTCCTAATGCATGTCACTGAAAAATCATTACATAACTGCCGTGTGCATTCCAGGACTTGGTGCAGTCTATTTTTAATACCCGGTATGAAAGAACTTCCTGCTACTTTTTTTCTCTGAAAGCTGCTTTGTGGTTCATTAGATCATGTTTTCAGGCCAAGTTTTCTGTTACCCTTAAACTTCATTTTTACTGCTTTTCTTCTAAAAAAAAGGGAAACTGTATCAGAAGGAAGAATGTGCTGAGCATAAGATACCTTCGAGAGTAAGGTATGTTTTGTAAATGTTGCAGTGGTCCCAGAACTAAGCACTGCCAGACCAGGCCTAGTCTTAAACCCAAAAAGAAATCTAGACATAACACATACATATTTAAGAAAGGCAAAAGAATTTGTATGCCAAACAACAGCACCTAGCAAAAACTTTCAATCTTCTGTTTATGAAAGCAGACTTTCTTTTACATTAGAGTAGTTTTAATTTCATACTGATCTCCAGTGTTATCACAGGTCACTGTTTTGACCATAATTTGGATAATCATGACCATTAACATGAAGCATTTTGCTTGAATGCAATGAAAATTTTTCAAACACAGGCTATGCAAGATATTTCAGAATATTTTAACTGCAGAGAAAGTTTACAGCATTAGTGTAGTTTTGCTGTTAAAATCCTGGACAGACAGACTGATAGAGATGAGATGGCCGCAGGGACCACCATTTTCACCTCCTCTGACTTCCTGCAAAACAAAGGCCACAGGACTTCCTGAATTAATTTCTTTTCAAGCAAGAACATATCATTTAGGCAATGGTTCAATCAAGCGACAGGCAACTCACAAAATCTGCTAAAAGTACTTAAAAGTATTAATTTTATAGACAAAAACCATTTGTACTTGCAAATTAACAAGCAGTCCATTGTACATTAGAAGGGGCTTCTGTGACTCTGTTACTTTCATCCCTAGCAGGGGAATGGGATGACAGTTTTTGGTGCCAAACAGCACTCGGTGGTAATTGCTCTAACTCTTGCTGTGAACCTGCTCTGGAAGTCTGGCAGGGAAGCAGTGGAACATGTCAGGCACAGAACTGGAACAGGTCATACCTCAGCTGCCCTCCCTGCCACCGCTCCCACAGCCACCACCAGTGCCATGAAATGGAGCTTTCAGCATAGGGAGCAGCTCCTGAGCTGCCTCAGTTTTCATAGAAGGCAAACAGTCAGCTGTGGGAGATGTGGAGCACTTTGGGGGACTGTTAGATGATGCTTTCCCTGGGGCTTGTCATGGTAAACTGCACTGACAAGGATATTTAGGAACCCCAAAGCTAACAAAATATTTGGACTTCCCTTTCTGTTGCTTTGGCATTCTCCCACCAGAAGCAATTCCTTTCCCCCTTCACTCTGCTGTCTCTGTAAAGTTTCATCAGAATACTTTTGGATCATTTGTTTCTGTACTTTTGTAGATCTTTCCAGTTGGTTTTGTTGCCAAAGAGAGTGGTCCAGTCCTCAATCATAGTGCTCCCAATCTCAGTTGAGGATACTCCCCTCTCCCTCTTCACATCAGAACATTCTGGATTTATTTTCCTTTATTGTCATTTTTGTTTTCAGAGGAAATATATTCACCCAAAAGGGTGAAATCTGACTGAATTCTGCTTATTTTAACAAAGGTCACTTAAAAGTCTTCCACTTCTCTGCTTAACCTTGTCCAGTGCTTCATAATAACATCTTGTTTTCAGTTGCTTGTCACTGTTTGGGCTGGTATTTTCCAAGCCAAGTGTCTGCCTCAGGTTTAAGTTTTGGCAGTTGCCAGCTAAACCACTGTAGTAATTTTCAAGAACAAGGTTAAAAAAATATTTTGCCCATATTAAAAAATAATAATCTGGTTGCTTCATTCAGAAGTGTTGGTATCCCCATTACAGAAGGAATTTGAAACGAAACACCATCACTGGTCTACTTTCATCCATGCACCTTTTAAGCAGCAACTTGGAATTTGGCACACAGTACCGCTGCTGTGGCTTCACAGATGTGCATCCAGATGTAAAAAAAATTGTAAGACCAAAAAAAATTGTAAGTCCAAAAAAAATTCTCAGTTTGCATGTGATCGGTTAAGAATGGTTTGCTTTTGTCATTTTGCTAAATTTTCCAAAGGCTGGCCTGAGCTGACAGAGCGAGCTCCGTGTTCGGTGGCTTTCGTGGAGCAGCTGGGTACTGTCTGTGCCTGAGGCAGTGGGGACCACGAGTGCTCCCCCTTTCCTGTGAGATCTGGGTGCCTCTCCTGTGTGCATCACCTCCCTTTCTCCTGCTGCTGAGAAAAGGAGGATGGGTCACAAAGCTGGAAGAGTTTGGGAGGAGGCCTGCAACCAGGGAGCAGAAAGTGAGAGGAAGGAGGAGATGAAGACAATAGAGTCCAAGGAGACAACAATTACTGACCAGTAATAATTCTCCTAGGACATCATGGACAGAAATCAGTTGTGGAAGCAGTTCTGCATGACAAGGGAAAAAAAAGATTATACATATTTACATAAAGAGATTCTGCTAGGCAATGGGAAGGGGTATGGTATATTAGGTAAGGAGGTTAATAAACATCATGGAGATAAAGATAAGATGCCAGAGGAAATAATTATAAAAAAATAAGAGGGTGGATGTGCAGGTGAAGCAAGGGAAACTAGGACATGAAAATAAGAGTGTGAAGAGTGTAAGAAGGCAGGAGCCAGGGAATGGAGAGCTGGATGAACACAGTGTGGAAGAGAAAGAGCTGGGAGTTACCTTAAAACAGCACAGAGGAGAAAAAGAAGGCAGGAGCCAGGCAGAAGAAAGAGCATCAAGGGAAAGAAGGGGTGTGAGTACAGACTGAACTCTGAGAAGAGGCTGATTTTCTGAGTCAGACATAAATGCAAATTGTGACTTATCTGTAATGGTATAGGAACAGGAATCAGGTATGACTAACATCTATAGCCACATTTTCTTTTCTTGTTAGAGATCTTTATCGCATATTCTGGATGTCTTGAGCCAGAGCCCTGGAGTTAAGGTGACCGCATGTCATTATCTGTTTATTTTTCAGGCTTCCTCTCTCTGATTTTGTTAACAAACATTCGAGTGCCTAAAGTACAATATACGGCTTTTTTTAACCACAGTAAAAAGTATTTCTGCAAAATACATTTGCAAATGCTACAAGTAATTTTGAAATGATAGGTAGGGCTGCCAGCAGTGTCTCTCACTGGCAGAGCAAAGCAAGGCCCCACATTCGGCTCGATGGCCTTTCACTGTGGGTGTTTGTCCTCTAAGAGGGCTTGCACCATCCCCATTACATTGTGTGTAATTCATCACAGGGGTCAGCAGCACTGCCTTGGCAATTTTACCTCCCACTAGCCAGGAACACTGCCTGGAGACACGGGAACAGAGAGTGGGAGAGGGCTGGGTGCTGCCCACGGGCAGCAGAGGTGGAGGTCACTGAGCAGCATCCAGGGAGGGCTGCCCCGTGGTGCTGCTGGAGCTGCAGAGACACCAGTTCTACTCCTCCAGTGGCAAAGCAAGGGGAAACACTGAAATTTGCCCCTGCCATGGTGCTTCAGCTTGCAAGCATTTGCCATTTATGTTAAAGAAATTCCAAATTTTTTAATATAAATGGCAAATGCTTTCCCACAAGCAGCATGTTCGGTCTGTCACATTTTCTGCAAGCTGAAGGCAAGCTTTGCAGAACTGAGCTTTACTTTCCTTTTGAGAATGAAAGCAGCACTGCTGTCAGAAGGTTGAATTGTTGGTGTGTATCAGGTGATAGAAAAAATTAGTCTGCACATGGTCTGACATACTTTTTTAATATATACTTGGGAGCTGCAAGTGTTGATTTGCTGTCTATGTATCTGTTTGTCATACTGATAGCTTAAATCCACAAATTACACTTCTAATAACAGCTCCTAGGGGTAAGCTTGCTGTTACTGCTTGGTTCCTCCTAAAGATTAAACAGAGCTAAAAGTTGGTACATTGACCTATTGCTTCTTGAGGCAGATCTCTGTTCAAATTCTGACCTACGTCCCAGCTAAAAATGTGTTCAATCTTTTCTTAATTTGTACTAGATACTTGTGTACATTACAAAACTGTCTCGCAATTTGGCAAATTAAGTTGTCTGTGGTTAGCTCTGGAATTGCAGAGATATTGCAGTGCACTGCAGCATTGCATAATGAGGTTCCTCAGACCTTCCTTACTCGAGTGAGTAACAGCAATTCTTATCTCTAGCGAGCATCAGATTCATCCCGTTTTTGAGAAAAGAATTAGTATCAAATATACGATGGGCATGTTATGCCTTGTGGCTGCAATGTTGTTTCAATTAACTTCCCTGAATATACCACAATGAAAAGTGTCAGCTTTTTGCCTCAGAGGCCTGTAATTAGATTAAATGAATACTGTTAATTATCTACTACCTTCTTTACACAAAACAGTATGTTTCCATAAATTAAAATGCTCGTACAGGAAGGAAATTGTTGTTCTCTCCAATACGTGCATACAGTGCTGGATTGTGAATACTGTGACTGTATCACAGTGTAGCAAACTCTTTGTCTGCAGCCCTTATTTTACAGGAGCTAAAACAAATTAGATCTGAAAAATCCACAGACATCACACTATTTAAAGCATATATGTTGGTGCAAGGAGGTGATATAACTAAGTGTTACAGTGCTCATGAAACAAATACACTTTTCTCTTTAACAGATGTTCTCTATAAAATTCTCTTAGAGAGATTAAATACAGCTTTGTTTGTGTACCTACAGTCACACCCTCAAGGACTATGTTATGTACAGAGAGAAAACTGCTTTTTCTAGCAGAGTGTACTTCTCCTTTCAGAAAATTTTAAGAAGTCCATTCTGTAAGAAGCATTTACAGTTAACAGCCCGGTTTCCAGGCCTGTACATATTCCAGCTAGTGTAGACTGAAAATCCCTTCTGCCTGTTCTCCAGCATTACTAGATGCAAGCAAAAGTTCCTGACTGATCAATTAGCTGCCATCTTGGCATGCCTGATTTGGAAGTGCAGATTTTCAAATGGTGGTACATCACCTCTAGGGTAACATATCTGAAGCAGAAAGTACTCTTTTTGATTTGACAAAGTGTGTCCCAATGTCCCTATTTCCATCAGAATAGATGTTAATAACTTCAGGCCTGAACATGCGATCCTCCCTCACCAGAAAATTACAATTAACTTTAGCAGAAGCCCTCATTCTGGCCTGCAATATACTCCGCATATAAATGTGATGTGTACCCAGGATTGCTCTTGTGTTTCATTAAGGTCAAACCCTGAAAAGCTTTTGAATACTCAGTGTTCCTACAAGGCATCGCATTTTATTGTGGTTTGTGCTGTGTATCTTTTCCTTTAAATGTTCATTAGCTCCGTGTATAAAAGTGTTCAGTAAAATATCATTGTGCTGGTAATAATCTTAATATTGAGGAGTGAAGAGGGCTGTGTTGCAATACAAATGCTGCCCCGTTTCCTGCTCTCAGGGTGTAACAGGAGAAAGAAAGACCATCTTGATAGGCACTATCTGCTGAAGGAAAACTTTCACAGGAGCTGTGAATCGACTTTAACCTTTTAGTGGCTGCACTGTGAAGAAAATGTTTCAAACTTCCTAGCCAGAATTAGGCTTCTTTAATTTAAAAGACTCATAAATGCTAGTGATCCTTATGATTACTGCTACAAATATCAGAAAACAGTTACAGAGGAACAAAGAAATGCAACTGGAAACATGGTTCAGTAGTCTTGTACTTCCCTGAAAAGCTGATTATACTTTTGGCTGATTCAGTTTCTTTCAGAGGGAATTTACCCTTTCTGGCGGTTTGAGTCTGGTTGCACTAACGGCACAAAATGCATCTGGGAATGAGGAAATTGGCTCGGGGTCCTGTGTGTGTCAAACCGAATTTTGCCACCGAGCTCTAGATTTTGTCTTTTAGCTCCTGAGAGCCCCTTGTTTTGTCAGATTCAGAAGCCATTTTAACACTAGTTTAAAAATAGAGGCATTTCATTTGTTCTTTTGCAGGTGCCTTGCCCAATTCCCTGCTTTCCCTGCATGACTTATCTTGTAGGATAAGCACTAATGAAAGGTCAAGGTTATTCTGAAGTATCCAGCATAGGAGAGTTCTCTTCCTCGTAGATCCTTAAGCTGAACTTCGCACAATTACAACTGATACTGTGCTGAAGGGTAATTCAAACAGGGAAAAAGTACAAAATGACAAGCAGGAACCTTTGGCACTGTAAAATGTCCCTGGTGATTTGTACTTAGTGCTTCTTCAAAACGCAGAAGCCATTTTACCACTCAGAGCCATGGCAGAAGTGAATTATTATTTTTTTCCAAGTGAGGCTCTGTGAATTAGGGCTGCAGAGCCAGGCTTGGCACATCTGGCTCTCAGAAATGTGCCATGTACTTTACATCCGAAGATAATTTTCTCGCCTCTGTGACACAGAAGCCAAGAAGCATGGATTTTTCCTCCCCCTCTCTCGCCTGTCTGATTTTCAAATGTAACGCAAGGTCATGAAAAGCTCCGGCTGGAAGATACACCTTGTTACCCATTTTTTAAGGAAACCTGGAGACAAACCTGCTTGGTTTTGCCTTCTAACGTGAGCTGTGCTGGGAGAAGATGCTTCTGCATCCCTGGACGCGGGGCTGGGGGAGGAGAGCCCGGCGCAGCAGCGGGAGCCCCGCCGCCGCCGCCGCCGCCCGGCAGCGGCCACAAAGATGTGTTAGAAACATCCCCCCGGCAAGACGTGGGTCCCTTCTCTGTACTCACTGCGGCTGCGAAAGCACCGGAGTTACGCCGAGGAGACACCAGTCCCGGCTGCGGGGAGAGGGAGGAAAGGGAGGGAGAAAGAGAAAAGGGGAAAAAAAAAAAAAAAGGAAGAAGGAGAAGATAGAAAAAAAAAAAGGGGCGCAGCACGAGTTGCGGCAGCGGCGGGAGAGAGGCGGCGGGGGCGGCCGGGGTGTCCCGAGCCCCGGGGCCGCGCAGCGCTGCCCGGCCGGCGGCCGCCCCGGGCCTGGCGGCGGGGGCCGGGGCGCAGCGAAGCGGCGGCGGAGCCCGCGGAGGAAACTAAATAAATAAAATCAGACTGTTATTTAAGGCGCGTAAATTTAAAATTATTTGGACAGGAAGAGCAAGGGGAGCGGAGCCGCAGGAGCCAAAGTAACGGTTTCGGAGCCGGGCGCGGCCCCCCCGCCCCGCGGCCCCGAGCCCGGGCGCTCCCCGGGGGCCGCCCGACCTGCCCGCACCTCGGCCGGCGCGACCCTCCCTCCTCCCCGGGGACCCCGGCAGAGTCCTCCGGGAGCACCGACATTTTGAGTGCCTGTGTGGTGGGGCAGGCTGTGCTGAGAGCCGGTGAGAAATCTTTCTTTCTCTCGCTGTCCTTCTTTCTCCTTTTTTTTTTTTCCTCCCCCCCACCCCCCTCGCCATGCACAGGATAACAGTCCCCACGGATAAATGCAAAATCTTTCCTCCCCTCCTTTTTCCAGGGAATTTCAGCACTTTTCTCAGGAGATAATAATGTCTGGTTGCTTCTGGCTGCTCAGTGAATTCCCAGGTACATTTGTGGAAGAAACTCTTTCTTTTAGAAGATGAAAAGTGGTAGTTTTCTACTGTATTAACTCTTTCTTTATGTGAACAATGCGATGGTATTTCCTAGGAAGCTAATATCTTACCCCACATGGAATAAACCATTGATCTCATCCCTCTCCCCACACTGAAAGATGGAAAGAAAGTATTTTCCTGTACTTAAATGTGCAGTGGCTTATTGCACTGGAGACTGAGCAGAATTCACCTTCAAATACCTTCTCATTTACTCTCCCTCGGCTAAGGGCAGGGCAGTGCCTGGGTGAGCCCTGCACCTCTGCCCCTCTCTCCTCAGCACCCACAGATCGAGTATTTCACCCTCTCACTGTGCTGCTGCCACAGATGAAACTCTCTTCGTTCCCTGTAGGATCCCTTTAGGGTCTGCTCCTTTCCAAAAGGAGTTCAGCAGCCCCCGCCGTTGTTCCGAGGATAATTCAGAAACAAAGGTCAAGTGTAACAGCTTTGCTCATCCGTGTAACCGAAATAGGGGAGAGGGCTGTTTCCCCATAGTTGTGTCCTCACACAGCCTGGTCACTGTGAATCCGGGTACAGCTACATTTTATGCTCCATTTCTTCACATTTTTCTGTGCTTGCTGTATTTGTTTCTATTTATACCTCTCATCTCGATACTGCACTGTTTGCTGTCGATTCCTGGGCTGCTGCAGGGCGATCTCTGCTCCTGCCTGGAGACTTTCTTGGCAGTTGGTTTATGTCTCAATAAAAGCTCTCAAAATTCTTATTCCATCTCACACGTTGCAGTTTTGCATCTCTGGGTAAATATGATTGTCGACATTTTCGCGAATATGCGAATTCTTGAAACTGGACTTTTTGATGTTGCCAAAATACTGGGGGGAAAGCGCCAAAGCAATTTATGAAACCACATCCGATATTACAATCCTTTTTAGGTGTCAAGATTCCCTATTAATAAGACTTGCTTTATATTATTCTCTCCTCGCTCAGTAAATAGAAAGACTTCTGGAGGAAAGCCATTCCCCAGCAGCCGGGCACCTTTTGTCACTGACAAACCCTGTAAGGTGCGTGTAACCCACCAGCTGACGGATTTCTTTGGTTTCCCAGAGGCTCTTTGTAGTAACTATTAACTTCCTGGGATAATAGAGAGCAATCTTTGCTTTCAAAGCATTCAACTAGGAATTTCAATTGATAATGTTGTTTCCGATAAAATGAGGGGCTCACAGAGAAAACGCGGCAGTAAAATCAGATAAAACGCACCTTTAAACCGACTATCGCCCGTGATTCAGCCGCCGAGGCTTTGGGCATGGCCGGGGGGTGATTCGTCCTGGCTTTAACCCTCAACTCTTGGCTCGCTATAAAAGCCGCTATTTCTGACTAGGCGGGGCATTTTTCTCGGAAGAGAAGTTGTTCTATTAAGCCACTGCTTAAACTTCGCCTTAGCGTAAATTAAATGCTGATGAAGCTCCAAACGGGTTTGGAATGAGGTTTTTTAGTGGCACAAGTGGAAAAAAAACCCCAAACAAACGTGAGAAAGCTGGATATTACCTCCTGGTGTAGCACGGAATTCCTCTTTTTGAGAGGAATGGAGAAGGAAAAGTCTTGGAGCATCCTCCAGGACATGAGGAAAGGAAGATGGAGAGCAACACAGAGCGATTTGGGTCACTTCATCTCGGGGACCTGTGGATTACGTTGCTCAGTTTAATATTTCAGGTGGTTTAGTGCTCTTTCTACCAGGAATTTTGGGGGTTATTTCCCCGATAATGCTTCCTATATGCTGTGCTGCACTGATTAATGATCATGCACACAAATTTCATATTTCACAGAGGTTTTTAATCAGAACACAGCAATGTGACAGAGCTTATAGTAAATGTGACAGTTTCAGCAAATTATTTTTTACTTGAAAATGTAGTAGCTGATTTTGTGGGGCTAATTAAAAAAAAGTTAACAACTAAACTAATGTACTCCCTCTCCTCTTTTAAGTGCTATTTAAAGTAGTATTCATTTTGCGTTGATTTAAAACCTTCTATTTTGCACAATTGAAATTTAGACTATTCAAAATGAAGCACTTTAAACTGCCCATCTGTCCAACAAGTAGATCCTGTACAAATGTTAAAAGTTTCATAATAGACTCTTCCCGACACGGTGCTGAGCATCGTTAGCTCCTGTTGAGGCTGGAGAGGCAAATGAGTTTCAGTCTGGTGAATACTCTCAGCTGTGTTGCAATGGAAAATTTCCAATGGTTAAATTGTGTTTTAGGTGCAAGCAATAACTTAACTTCACAAATATCAAAAGTGCTGCTTCCTAAATGTTATTGTATTCAAATATTCTTGTTTTGTGAGATGCTGTCATTAAAATAGTTTATTTCCAGACAAAACAGAATAGTTGGTGGAAAGCAAACATTACTTAAAGAACATCTAAACTGCACTCAGCAGATGAAGCGACCAGAAATCTTGTATTGCAGCCTTCGTGTCCTCTTGCCTCTGACAATGGTTCTCTGCTGCTTGTTTTGAAACTAGAAAAAAACGTCTTGTGCAGTGCACAGTAAACACGAACTACTAAACTGAGCTGTTTAAAACCTCTGGCAAACAAAGAAACACCACTTATACTGTTTCTGGTAACTAAATTCAAAACCAGATTGGTGAAAGTTTAAATACACAAAGAGGAAAAGTGTCATCTACATTTAGAAAGTAAGTGACCTAATTCTACAAGCTCTTGTTAGTGACAAAATACAGTTACTGCCTAAAGCATCTAAGCATCCATTGTCCTCAGGCCATGCAGCCTTTGACTTCCAGCTCTGCCTGTGCAGGTGACCCCTTCTTAAAAGGATGTTTTTATCCAAAGCAGGACCTCAGACTCTTGAGCCTGACCGAAAGGGGTGGGGGGAGTGAGGAGAAGAGAGGGGTGTGTTGAGAGGTGGGAGAAATCACAGTAAACTATTTCCTTTTCTTAAAAGTCCAGCAACATTAAGCATGTGAATAGTAGCTCTTGTATTAATGACTTGATACGAATGACCTAAAATAAATTGTAAAAGTTGATACTGGAGAACTAGATATGAGCAGCCAACATACACACGGATGAGCCTGTGAGTACTGTGTAAAGTGAAAGGTATAGGAAACTGCTGGGAGCATGGATTTCAAACACTTCTGTTATCTAAAAACCCACCTCTGGAATTTCTTGAGACTTACACTACCAGCTGTTCAGAAAAAAAAAAAAAAGTAATGTGGCAACAAATGCTGTTAAAAAGGAGGGAAACACCCCAAAAAGTCTGCATGCCCACACGTCCAAAGGAGACCCCGTCCTAGCAGGGTTCAGTCCATGCTGTGGGGGAAGGAGCTGCTGGCCTCCAGGAGCTCCACCACGGCTGCCCTCCTGTAGAGCTTGGCCAGGTCGTAGGCGGTGGCCCCCCGCTTGTTCTGGTGGCCCACCTTGCACTCGGAGCGCGCCAGCAGCAGCTCCACCACCCGCACGTGCCCCTCCTGGGCCGCCAAGTGCAAGGGCAGGTTGCCGTCGTTATCCTCAATGTTAACATCGGCTTTGAACTCCAGCAGAGTCTGCAAAGTGTCCAGAAACCCCTCCCTGGCTACATCGTGGATGACAGCGAAGCCGGTACTGTCTTTCAGGTTGGGGTTCGCCCCGTTACTGAGCAGCCGCCGGGCGATTTCGGGGTTCCCGAGTTTCATCACCTATGAGAGAGAGAGGAGAATTGGATACCGCGGGTGGGGGGGTTGCTCCAGCACTGCCTCCCGTCCTCACTTCTCATCCCTGGCTTTCGTCAGAGTCCAATTCTCATTTAAAGCAGACAGAAGAGCCTCTCTATAAAACTAATGACACACCAGAACATCTAGTTTTTAATGTATTTGTTACTGAACTCGGTGAAACTCTGAAAGATGTTATCACTTCGGTGGTCATAGCTTTCTGCCTCGGAGAGATTAATGCCTGAAATGGCATAGAATGGGATATAACAGCTTTTTTTTTTTTTCTAACGAGGATCATCTCAGTTTCTTAACATATAAAAATTAAGTATAGTTCAGTTTTATTTGCCTAAGTATTGAGACACCTCTGCATTACTGTTTAATCTTGTTAAACAGCAAATATAGGGTCTCTGAGGAGCAGATATTTTACCTCAGCAACAGCAAATGTAGAATGTGTTTTTACAAGCTTTCAGGTGTTTACATTGTCTGTGCATTATCATAAAACAAATATTTGGACTGTACCATAGCTCTGTCTGTTGAGAAACATAAATACTAAAAGAAATTCTTCTCCCCAATATTTGTGTTTCATTAGGTCACCCAAAAAGGAAAAGTCAAAGGGAATGTTTCAAAATTACAAAAGTTTTCTTCTAAAATCAGTATATTATATTATACTTTCATAACCTCTCTATAAGTAAACTGTGGCTATGTTCTGTCGTTAAAACATCCCTTAAAAACATACAACAACAACAATAATTGGATTTTCTGACTGTTTCTCTCAGGGAAAAAAAAAAGAAAAAGCTTCTTTCAATTTTCTCAATTGCACCATAAAACTATCATAATTAGAACACAAATCTCTCTTATTTGTAACTTAACAGCTTGCACCGATTTCCTTGTAATTCCTCATTTTTTGTTTGCACACTTTCCAAAAACGAACACTGTAATGTATAACGTGTAATCTCCAGCCTATAGGCAGTATTTTCCTGTCCTTGTAACTAGTCTCATTGTAAGTATAAAATTCGGAAAAAAACCCAACTCTTTTCTATTTCCTTAGAAAGAGATCCACACATCGATTTGAAAATCTTAGTTAAAAAAAAAAAATCAGCATAAACGAGCATTACAGTGCATTAGATTTAGCACAAGGTACATTTTCTACAGGGGTTTGCTGAAAATCTCTCCTGATGAAAAATAGATATTAAGTTTTTTAAGAAAAGCTAGCTATAATAAATATGTTTATGTACAGCGTTTGAAGTGTAAAGCAGCCCAGCATGTTATAGCCACAGACAGGAGCAAAAGTGCAGATAAGACAGGCTGGGATGCAGGGAGAGAGATCTCTCTGTGCCCCAAGGCTTCCAGCTCCTGACTGCCACTTCTTTCACTTCTGACGAGAGATGGAATCGATGTTAAAAGAAAACAAGATCATTGTGATCTCTCTTTGTTTAGTAAAATCAGGACATTTTGATCTCTTTTTGAGACCCCAGGCTGTATTATTTGTGAATTCAAAACATATATTTGGGTTAAGTGGGAGTTTTCAGTGTTCAGGCCAGGGGACTGAAGGGTTCAGTTAAAGATGCGAGGGGGAGAAAATCCTATAAGAGGTGGTGCTTTTTGGCCGTGGGCTACAGATAAACAGCAAATGTCCCCTATATTTTGCAAAGTTATGCTTGAGGGGAGGGAGGCGAAGAAAGAGAAAGAATTAATTGAATAAGTCTGACGAAGAGCATAAGGGCAGGAGATGTATTTGAGGCCTGCATAGGTACACTTCACCAGAAATAAAAAGGACAGAGCAAGACAAGCCGAGTAGTTGTTTAATTAAACATAAATGCAGAGGAAAAATATAAATTCATTGACATTAATATAGGAGCATTCTCTCCATTATAATTGAGAGAGAGATTACAGAGAGATTATCTCAGTCTTGCAGAGTGCACTGACAGAGAAGTCTTTCGAGCGTGGCCACGCACCCACAGCACATTTCAGGATGATACATATTGAAAATAAGTCGACAGATTCTCCTGTTTTGATTTTTGTTGTGGTTCATTAGCTCAGTTGTTATTAGGCACCCCTAAGAAGCATCGTTAGGGCATGGATGCATGTTTAATATAGCTGGATGCTATGTCATTGTGTAAAATATACCTTAATTCAGGATATGGACAGTTAGCTGCTTTTAGAAAAAAATATCCAGCATTACTGTAGGACAGATTGGTTTTCAGCCCTTGTCCCGAGGATAAATCAAGCAGCTAAATGTTTCCTGCTTTCTTAAAGAATTTAGTTTGTCTAAGTCTTTAATTTAAACCCTTTCACTCTCTTAAAAGTTGCTGCAAGTGCCTGCGCTGCCATGCGATGACCTATTTAGGTGTTAAGAGGACAGCGAGGAGCTCACAGATCTCCAGCTTCAGCGAAATTATCAAAAAAAAGGGTCATTCCTGCATTATTAGCAAGAGGTGCTTATTTTCCAGCTCTAACATTTTGATGTTAAGCCAAAAAGCTGTAAATATCTCGAGTACATTCACAGGTTCTATGTTGTTTAAAAATCCACTTTCAGAAATTATTACCATGGGTTTGGGGGAAGAGGGGAGAGGGGTTAAAAAACAATTTTACTAACGTGTGAAATGAAAAAGACCTATAGCTCCACTTCCACATTTCATTACTTACACCTTAAGTACAAATAACCACACTTATTTTCCCTCTGGATTTATAAATAATATCTTTCACTATTTGGTAGGTATTCTAGACTTTTTGCCATCATTATCTGATAATATTAAAAGCGAAATCTTTCATCAGCTCCAATAGTTAGCAGTTGGACAGGTTCCAACTCCTGCCTGCACAACTACACAGTTAAAAATTAGGACACAGCACCCTATACGATCAGAAAGGAAATAACTGGAAGCAGTGCCCTGCCAGCCGATCTGAATAAAACAAATTTTAAAGTCTTAATTATGAATGAAAAAGCAAGTGATTCAGCTGGAACCCTGACTCGCAGGGCTAGCTCTTAATGTACATCGGAGGTCCTCGGTTCTGAGCAGCATGCTTCCCAATGAGAAAGGTCATTCCCACAAACAGAGTATAAAGGAAAAGTACCATCCACAGCAGATACCAGAACCCAGACGAGCCACGCTTTAAAAGCACATTGCAAGAAAAGAAAAAAAAAAGGAAGAAGAAAAAGATATAAATCCTAAGCTTCAGAGAACAGAACATTTGTGTTTACAGACCTGCTATGAAATCCTGCTCACCTAAGCTGATTTCTTTTCATCTCAGCTCTCTCATTCCTTGCCTCCTCCCCACGAAGTTACAAAATATTAGCAAACTCGTAGCCCGTTTGACATTGAGGGTGATCCCCGATTGAAAGAATGGTTTTGACCAGTTTTATTTCAAGTACGTCATTTTAGGGAGTTGGAGCCACTAAAGTTATAAAATATGGCATCCAACGAGTTTGAAAAACCACTCGAATTTCATCCACCAGCCTGCTTAAAACGTTGTCTTTTTTGGAAACCCGGGTCACGTAGGTACCAGTGATGAAATATTTTCTCCCTCTCTGGATACCAACCTGCAGCGCAGTCCTCCCAAATCCATTTTGTGCATTGACGTTTACATTCTTTTGCAACAAATTAGTAAGTTGCACTAGGTCCCCCTTGGCAGCCGCGGACGCCAGCTCGTTCCCAGAAGGCTCGGCCATTCTTTAGGGTGACTGACGATCGGAAAAAAGATGAGATTTTTTTTTTTTTTTTTTAACCAGGCATGGCATCGGAGACTGACAGAAGGATTGGGATGGTTAATCTTCTGGAGTAAGCCCTTGTAGTAAATACTCGTAAAAAACCTCCTTGCCAAGAGCCCGCCCCTAACTCACACGTGATTATTCAGCAAAACTGCAGCTCCACTTGAAGGAAGATTTCTTTGCTTCCACATATAGAGCAACTCTTATTAAAGACTTTGGCCGCTTTCGCGGGGGGGAAATAGATTAACAGCTATGCAATATATTGTATATGTTATAGGTAACATATATACACGTACACCGGAGACTCACTCAGACCTGAGATCTCGGAAGAAGAAGACAACCCACCCTGTTCACAGTCGGTTTCTGAAACTTAGCAGCAGCAGCAGCACCGAGGAAAGGTCTTCTGTAGCAGTGTGCATCCAACTCCCGCTCGGGATCCCCCCTTCATCCCACTCCGTCGCCTTAGTCCGGGCCCAGCAGGGAAGGGAAGGACGAGCCGCGCCCGCGGAGGGCCGGGTGCGGCGGCGGCGGCTGTCCCGGCGCCCAGCTCGCTCCCTCGGTGCTCTCGCTCCCCACAGCAGCAGCAGCAGCAGCAGCAGCTTCACTCCCGCTGCCCCGCGCAGCCTCCGCGCAGCGGGCGGGCGCGATCCCGGCCGGCGGCCGCCCCCGGCGGCGGCGGCTCCGGAGCATCCAGGAGGGCGGCGGGCGGCGCGGGGGGGCTGCCGCGAACCGCCGCCCGCGCTCAGGGCGTGGAGGAGCCGCGGCGCGGAGCCGTGTCCGCCGCCGTCCGCCGGGGTCCCTCCGCCGGGGTCCCGCCGCCGCTGTCCGCGCTCCGCCGGGCGCTCCCGGGACAGCCGCTCCTCCCGCCGCGGCCGCGGGGCGAGCTCCTGGCGGGGGCAGGGGCCGCGCTGCTGCCGCCGCTGCCCCGGCCCGGCCGCGCTCGCAGCCGCACTGACAGCCCCGCTCGCCTCCTCTTCCAACTTCGCGAAATAAAGCTGCACTTGCCGGTCCGCGACCGCCGCCTCCGCCCGCGGCTTTGCGCTCCCCCTTTTTTAAGCACAAACAATCGCTACTTCTGTTTCCTAAGGACACGAAGCCGGTTTCTCTCTCCTTTTTCTCCTCCCCCCCCCCCCCCTTCTTTTTTTTTTTTTTTAACCTCATCAGCTTTTTTTGAAAAGAAAAAAAATTTGAGCGCTTTTTGAGTTGAAACACCCGCCCACATTTTAACGGCAGAGATTTAAGGAGGCGCGGCGGAGTTCGGGCAGGAAGGCCTGCAGCGGCTCCCGCCCGCCCCTCGCCCGGCCCCGCCGCGCTCCGGCCGCCGCAGCTCTGCGGCGCCCGGTGCCGTCCCCTCGCCGCGCAGCCCGGGCACGGCACTGCCCCGCCACAGCCAGCACAGCCCGGCTGCTTCTAGGAGCAGCGCTGCTGAGGCCTAGGGGGGGAAAATGAAAGGAAAAGGAGGTTGTAGCAGCGGGAGCCCCCGCATCCCGGCGGGAGGAGCGGGTTCGGGGGAGCTCGGCAGGCGGGAGGGCGGCCTCTGCCACGGCGCTGCCCGGAGCTTCTCCCCGGCGGTCTCCACCTGCCCGCGGGGCAGCGGAGCCGGCTCCGGTCCTGGTCCCGGTCCCGGTCCTGGCCCCTCCGCCCTCACTCGGCACCCCGCGGGCGGCGGCTCCGCGCTCGGGGCCACCCCGGCAGCGACGCGGGCTCCTCTCTCATCCTGAGGACAAGGTCAAGGATGAAGGGTCAATGTCAAGTTGTCTTAACGGTGGAAGGCGACCGTCCACGGCAGCACTCTCTGCTTTCCCGCGTTTCTGGTGTCCTTGATTGATTTGAAAGTGCCATTTTGAGGGGGAACCGCGCCCGGGCACCGAGAAGACGAGAGGACTTCGCTTTTCCTTTCCAGGGAGAAGAAGTGAGGACGGTACAAGACGGAGATGTCACCGCCACCCTGCCTAACAATATTTAGTGCCTTAAAGTGCTTTAATGGCTGGATTGCTTTAGGTTTCAGGGACCCTCGGAGGACTGAATTCTGCCAAGCGAACCCTCCGAGAGGTAAGCAGCAATGTCATGGCTCCCTGATAAGCACACGTAACCCATTGCTCGCAGGGGCAATCTGCACGCCTGTTTTCTGCGTGGACGCCACGGGAAAGTGATTTTGAATGTAAACAGGCGTGAGGCAGCTCGGGGAGGTGCGTTAGGGAGGGAACCTGTGGTAGTTACAGCTCCTCCAGCACAGCCCTGCGGGGGGAACCTGCCGCTGGCAGCCGGGCAGGGGTCGGAGGTGGCCGGGGCCTGAGTCGGGGCCGCCGCCGTCAAACAGAGCCTGTTCTACAGCATTGAATCTGCAGCTGAACGAAGCCAGACTTTTGCCTCTGGCTTTCGTCTCAGCGTCGGTCGCTTTTTGCTTTGCAATTGTGTTTTCCTGTACTGATTACCCCATCCACGCTTGTTTGCGAATATACAAAGGTGACAAGTGTGAGCTGCCTACACACGAAGCAGGGAAAACAACTTTGTTCAATTTATCAACTGACCCCCCACTCCCACTAAAGGAGAGAAAAAATACGTGTATTTTTAAGAGCCTCATTGTGGTAATTCTCATCTAGAAGTAATAGCGCTTTTTTTCTCATTTTTTCCATTTTTTAAAAGCAAAAATATAAATTATAACTTCCCTCAAAGTTAGCTCTAGAAATGTATGTATGCAAGTACCATCTGCTTATTCAAATATAGTTGCTTTTCTGCATAAAGAGAGAATTTATATGCAAAACTTGGATTATTCAGTCAGATGGCATATAAATTACTTATTTTGTGACTAATTACCGCCTAAAATCCACAGGTTTTGGTGGTGTTACCTGTTGCTAACTTACTGTAGAATTAGACCTGCAAACCTTACAACAGTCTCACGCTATTTTTTGTTGATTTAAAGTTCAGAATAAAGCTCCCATCTTCTGTTATTCACGCCACAGAGCAAAAATAATTAAGTAAAGTGTAGCTGGAGTGCTGCAGGCCTCCTGCAAGTAAAGCTGCCTGGCCAGAAAATGCCGTCAAACTTCCTCTGCTATGCAGGTCTGTCAAAAGTCTTTGCAGAAAGCAGCTCGTTAATCCTGATAATTTCCTCTAATGTGTGATAAAGGTACTCCACCTAAAATAGAGAGATTTGTCCCAAACGGCTCCAGAATCAGCAGAAAAAAACCCCCAAAAAAACACCTTCTGGAGGGAGATATTATCACCGGCCATTATAAGGAGTAAAATAATTGGCTCCTTAATTTGTCTGACACTCGTTGGAGGATAAAACCCACCTCGAATGGCTCAGAGAGGTTGTGAGAAGGCAAACAGAAACTTTAGCTGTGACTTGAATATGAACTTCCTGCGATGTGGGGCACGTGCAGCTTTTCACCTTTTCTTCATGTTCTGGATCAAATCCTTCCTGTTTTGATCTAATATAGATATCATTATTTAAAATATGACTGTAATAGACATGAATGCCGTGTAACTAATCTTGACTACATACCTATAGCTTCAGTTTGTGCCAGGAATTAATTGGCTTTAATCCAATTGCTAAAACTCGCTTTTCAGCCTTTATTATAGTTACTCTCTAGTAATGTGTGGGTGGATTTGTTTGTAATTTAGCATAGGCTGTCCCTGGCATTGCACCATACCTCGTACTTAGGACAGAACTGTCTGTAACATCAAACTGGGGGAAAAAAAAAGGTGCAGGTGTGAGGGCAACTAATTTATCATCCCTCCGGTCGGTGGTGGGGAGCTCGAATTGTTAAGCTAACGTCAGTGGGCAAAAAAAGCCTTTTGGCAAGCCCTGCCAACATAAACAAGAGCAGGAACACGGTAAAATATAAACCCCAGCTTCTCTGACGCTGTGGCTTTGCATCGTGAGTGGCGTTTCGGCGTGGCCTCAGCCCGCCCGGAGCCCCGGAGCAGCGCCGCCGCCGCCAGACACCCAGCCCAGGCGCCCTGGAGCCCGCGCTCCCTAGCAGCGTCCGCAACAGGCTCTAAGCAATTCCCAGGGTTTCTCTTGGGATCACGGACCCTCCTGAAGGTACAGCTGGGCTTTCCCTGCGCCCCTCTCCGCACGCAGCGTTTGTCCCCGGTCGCGCCGGGATCCCCCCGCAGCTCGCCCCGGGGCCAGCGGCGGCAGGGAGCTCGCAGAGTCCGCGGAAACCCCCTGTAACCACCGCGGATGGAAGAGAGAAACAATAAAGAACGCTGCTTCCTAAACCCGGCAAAATATCTTGATTCAAAGGTATCATAATGTAGCGTTATTAGCTGACAGGAAAGCTGCTTGATGCATCTGTGACCTCAGCTACGACACTCACAGGACACTCCTACAAAAAGCAGAGCAAAACATGTTGGACTCATTAGCAAGTTGGCGTCCAAATGCGTGTTTAGTGTCAGGGCCAAGGGGATACATGAACGGCATCAGGTTGTACGAGGCAGACTTAGAAAGCATTACAGTTAGATTTGCATTACTTAAAGCAGATTTATTTGCGGTATATAATAGAATTGCATCTTACAGTGCTGGAGTGCTAAGCCTGAGCGAGGGCCGCTGTGCAGATCACGGTGTGCCGGCTCAGAAAAACGTGTGAAAAACGCATTTCCTTCTTTTGAGCCAAGTCGGAACCCGGGGGAAAAGTCTCCCGGGCGGTGCGGGTCACTGGGCGGGCACCGTGTCACCGGGGATCGGAGGGGACGCGAACCGCGCCGGGACCGAGCCGCTGCATTCACCGAAACCACGGCGGTCCCGGGGCGCGGACGGAGGGAGAGCGGCAGGGAGGGGAGGGAGAAGGGATGGATGGATGGATGGTTGCCCCGCTCCCGCACAGAGAGGCAAGGCCGCTTTCCGCCCGGCAGCTGCACCGGCCCGCGTTTCCCCGCACCGCCCGGGGATGGCTGCAGCCAGGTCCCCGCAGCCCCTTTAGGCCGCAGCCGGCGGCGGAGCCCAGCCGGGATACCCCGCGCCGCCGCCGGGCCCGGGGAGCCGCCAACCCCCGGGACGGGACGTGAGGACGTGTCCGCTCCCGCGGCCCCGCTGTGGCACCTCCGGCCGGGCAGGGCGCGGGCCGGGACTCCCCGCTCCGCTCCGGTGCCACCCGGGCGCGGGGTCCGCGGTCCCGCCCCCGGCTCCGGGAGCGCTTGACAGGCGGGCGGTCACGTGGCGGCCGCAAAGCGCCTCTTTGCGACCTCAATGACAGGCAAAATGTGCGACACAGGCGCTGTGGAGGCAGGCGGGGAGCGGCGCTGCCTCCTCCTCCTCCTCCTCCTCCTCCTTCTTCTCCTCCTCCTCCTCCTCTCCGGGCCAGCGGCTGAGGCAGCGCTGCCCGCTCCCGGCCCCGCGCCCGGCCCGCCGCTCTCCTGCCTCCTCCCCTCCTCGGCCCCGGGAGGGGCAGCCCGGGGGCGCCGCGGGAGCCCGAGCGCAGCGCGGCGCCTCCATGAGCTCCTGAGCTCCCACCCTGCCCCGTCCTCCCCGCGGCAGCGGCTCCAGGTGCGCGGGTCCGAGCAGAGCCGGGACGCAGCTGGCTGCAATGGCGTCCAACATGGACCGAGAAATGATATTGGCTGATTTCCAGGTAAATTTCAAGCCGCCGCCACACAGCCGTGGCCTCTCGCTGCTTTTCTCTTTCTCCTCGTTGCTGTGCTGCTTGTTCTTTGTAGGGAGGTCCGGGGTGGTGGGTGTGAAGCCCACCCTCTGGAGCCTCCGCTCTCGCTTTCCTTCTTTTTTATTTGTCAGAAATGGGGAGCGTGTGCCCTCTTCTCTCAAGGTACGTGAACAAAATGTCTTCTTTAACTTAGAGAGTTTCAGTTTTTGATTAATAAAAAAAAGCTTTTTCATCCACTTTGCTTGTTCCTACCCTCTGCAACCACCCAGGCCCTGGGACAGCTGTGAGGCAGCTCACTTGGAAGAGGCAGATGCCAGGGAGGATACAAAACTCACCAGTCCTCATGATTTGTCACAGTGTTTGTAGTGAATCACTTGCTGGTACTACAGATTAGTGCTGAACATAGGTGTTTCCATTCCAGCATCAACACTAAACTTCATGGTTGCCTCAGCCTATGACTGTTGTGATGACGGTAAAACTCTTCCCACCCCATTCCAAACAGCAACGTGTTTGTGTAGAAGGGAGGATTATGCTCTTCAGAGTTGTTTTTACCTTTCCTTCTCTCTACAAAAGGGTTGTAATTTAACTTCAGACTTCTAAATCTTATCCCCAGAATAAAGTATTTCTGTAAGTAAAAGTGATGTGTTTAGGTGCGTATATTGCTTCATAATACTGTTTGGTTTTACATCGTTTTTCTAAGACTAACTAAGCAAGAAGTGGAGGATACCTGCATTTGAAACAGTGGAGGGGGCCAAGCATATCTTGGAAGGGAATCAGATAATATTTGAATATATATTTTTAATATTTGCTTTTCAATGCATGGGGGTTTTTTAAAGCTCTGTCCATTTGCAGTGGTTGTTCTTACATGGATAGGCTCCTGGGTATTCTTGGATTCATTTGTAAAACTGCCATCTGTATGTTCAGCTTCTTAAAAGACTGTTTTCCACCTGTTAGCAGTGAAACTATTTCATTTAGTTAAAAAGAAAAAAAACTAATCCCTCCATTCACTCTGCATGTGTGTTTCTTTGAAGCTACAGGTAGGGTGGCTGTAGTGTGCATTATGTAATTCCTCTGTTGCAAAAGGTATCTGGTATCTCACTGATGTAACACATGGAGTTCCCAGCTGACAACAGGGAACTGTCAGCCCTTTCTGTACCCCACTATCTCACACCCATACTCATTAAAATGCTTAACAAATGTTACTGTATTGATACTGCTTTGTTGTGCTTGGAGATACTTTTGTGTATTTAAGGGATGACATCCCAGTTTTAAGGCTGGGATTTCATAAAGGAGTTTTTCCAGGAACAACACACCGTGTGAAAGGAAACCTGGTCCCCAGTTCTGCATTCATACCAGTGGGGACAGATTCTTATGGAATCCCACATTATTACGTGAACTTACAACCAGGAATCCCAGATGATGAAATTAGTGGCTGGTGAATGTAAGATTATTTATTTAATAGAGTTTTCAATACAGATTTACACTTTCCAAGTGTTTTATGCTATTTTGCAGTATTGTTGTGCTTGAATTTGAAACCCTTAATAAAAGTATAGGATCAACTGCAGTGTTTGGTACCATGAAGACAAGTAAGTATCATTGCAAACTTGCAGGTGGGTGGTGGAGTCACAGAAACCAGTTTTAGATCAAGGGTGGATGACATAATGTGTCTGAACCTAGGACACAGGAAGTATTTTATCATATACCAATCCTTACTTAAAAAGAACCCAAACCTTTGCCTCTTGTGTTTCAGCAGACAGCTTTGTTTTTCTGTTTCACTGTGTTTCTTTTTAAAGATAATATCAAGTGTCTACCTGATTTTGAAGCACTGAACTGTCAATTGTCTTGCTGTTAAAGCTTCAGATTAGTAAAGGACAATGTCAGTCATTATTAGGCCTCGTATCTTTAGACTGTTACAAAACAGTAAAGGTTTTTGGGTCGTTTAAATACTTGATGGAATTTGCAACTCATTCACTAAGAATTTAAATGGAAAAGAAAACATTATGTGCAAAGTAATTCTGCATGATTTCCTTTCTATGTTTTCTGTACCTTTTAATTAATAAATATGTTTCTCAGAGTTCTGCTGCCATCTTCTATGTTTATGTGAGGTATCTTGTTGAAGAATGTTGCACTCAGTGAAAATTTCAAAAGCAATTCTTTGTAGTTTAGTTCACCTAGTCTTTGGTGAATTAAATTAGGAGGGAAACTTCTATCACCATTTCACCCTCACCTTTCCCAAGTTTTATTTAAGGGGGATAGAGTTGTGGTCTTTAAATTTCTAAAAGTTGAAAGGGTTTTCTCTCCCCATAAAAATAAAAAGATCAGTGAAATCGTAATGATGCTGATACTTGATGCTTTTGTGAAGCTTTCATGGATTCATTTTGTATCTTCCAAAGTCATTAGGGATTTTGCCATGGGTTTCAGCTAGAGCAGGAACTTGTATTGCATTTCTTGTTTTCTTTTTAGCTTTGATTGTAGTAACAGGTTACTTCTGCATTTGGAGGTAGTAAAGAGAAATACTCAAAAAAAAGTATTTTATATATATATATACATATACACACACACACATATACGTAAATATACATATACATGGAATTCTTTGAAATATTTTAAGTATAGCGTAAAACACAGTGAGCAATCTACCAAAATATTTTTGCATAATGTCTTAAAACAATTTGAGCCTGTTTTGTGTGGTTTATAATTATTTTCTTTTCCTCTCCTTTTTAATGAGGCTACTGTGTGCTACCCAGGGAGCACAAAATGCGTATTCATGCATGTGGGCTGTATAAGCAACCTGCCTAACTTTTCCTTCTTAGGCCCACACTTAGGAAAGATTATGCAGAAGCTGTGCTTTGTGCATGAGTAGTGTGATTGTTTTCAGTGGAAGTAGCTGATGTGGAGTTCAGCACACAAACAAGTTTTAGCCTTTTTACTAAATGCAATTCAGAACTTCTCCACAAAGTGTCATTGGCATAAAGGAAGAACTCCATAGGAAAAAACACACCGGCTTGTGTTTGTAGCATAAATTCTTCAAAAAGGTAGCTGCATGTGAATTGGTAAAAGAGTGATGCTGCAACATACTTCACATTCTGGGGGAAATAAGAGCTTATCATTTCTACCAAGTATTTAACAACTGTTCTTCTGTTGGTTGTTGTGTTTAGCTGCAAAGTGTTCTTCCGTCTTCAGTGGGGTACCCAGGTATTCACATGGTACAAATGCACTCATGATCTCTTCCAGTTTGGGGTCTACTTTGCGCTATAAAGAAAACAGATTTTTTTTTTCCTTTTTAAATTGTAAAATTGAGTTGCACAGACCTTCATTTAATTGGCATAGATTGGTTTTCATTCCCCAAGTTTAAGTATTGGCAGAAGTGTCAGATGTTTCTGCACACTAGCACTTTTGCTTTTGTTTTTACAGCTTCACTTAGGGTTGGAACTAAAATGAGCAAGAATATCTTTTTGTCCTTATAAGCTACGTCCACCTATAGGACCACTTTATTCATGCTGTGTGGTTGTCCTCACAACAGTCCTAAATGTAGAGTGGGCCTAAGGGTTGCAGTGTTGTGGGAATTGCCAACTCCTGTGTGTCCATATATTACAAGAATATCTGGCACATGGAGCTTCAGGAGGAAGTTTTTCAAAGAATTCATGTTTTTCATTGACCAAATAAATAAATAGCTCAGGATTTGGTCAGGGCGGGAGGATTTCAGAGTGAAATGACAGAATTCAAAAATCCTTGCTTTCATTGAGACAATAGATTTCTAGTAGTTTTCTTCTTCCCTCTTTCATCTATGTTCATTGTGAAATCAAGGTACGTGCTTTTCTATTGTTCCTTTTCCAATTTTTTAAACTGGATAATAGACTACTTTTGTGTGATTCACACACTTGTGTATAAAAATGTCTTTTTTTTTTTTTAAACTTCAACTTTGTGTCAATCTCTTTCATAAAAACAGGTTTGTGGGAGGAGCAGGGGAAATTGGGAAGGAAGAACCTCATTTCCATCAGTTGCAGAAAAATGAGAAAGCATGCTAAATGATCATGTTTTAAATTATAAAATTGACTGTGACAGCGATACATCAGTTTATTATTTTTTGTTTTGTTTGTTTTTGAAGAATTAATTGTAATTCAATCTACTTGTTTCCTTCTGGAATGGCAAAAATTAAAGAAACTGGAGAATCTTTTCACCTGGAGGTTAACGCAGTGCTGTTAAATAACTGACAAGATAAAGTTTTTTCTTTGGTTTTGGTTTGGTTTGGGTTTTTTTTGTTCCTATCTGCTTCAGCCCTGTAGAATATTATCTCAGTTGTGCACACAGTTTTCACTGTCTTAACAGTCTGTGTGCAGAATTTATATGTGTGTTCTTATTTTTTTAAGGGTGCTAAGTGAGCTTTGCTTTCTTCTGTGTGTGTTGGCATGGTGGCTCAGGTTTTCTGTCATTTTAAGTTATTGCTAGTATAAAAATTTGATAGGTGGAAAAGGTAGGCAGATATAGGAATAGCTTTAAGTCAGTACCCTTGATTCTGGCCCTGGACTGTGACTTACAGTGGAGGCTGGAAAATGTTTCACACGTTTCTGTAAGGATAAACCACTCACTGTGGGTTCTGAACAAATCTCAGAGTTGATGTCCTTAATACTGATTTCTGAAAGAAAAAGACGTGTTTTGTCATTAAGGCACTGGGGGGCAGAAAGGGCTGTTCTTGCTTTCTTTGCAGACTTTCAGTGGAGTGTTTGGGAATTTGGAACAAGGTCCTCAGCAAAAGATAGGTGCTGAAGAGAGTTCCAGTCAAAGTTTAAACATAAGCTGGAGGGGACTTTCCAAAGATTTAAATTTCTTGGAGGCCTGCATTTTCATCAGGTCTCCCTAAATATCTGGGTTTACGTGTGTTCAGATCTGTCTGACCTTAAAACCGCAGTCTTGCTCAAACCAAGTGTGGCCTCTCTATAGAATGCAGCGTGCAGTGGGTGCTGAACTAAGCTCTGCAGCTCTCTCCAGAGCAGCTGGAAGGAAATCCAGTACTCTAGAGGTTGGAAATCAGGGTTTGGGATAGACAGGTTTGTTTACTCATACCATTCTACTGGATATCTTTAGTTAAAAGTGAGCTCTGCTGGGTTTCTAATAGTCAGGTGCCCAGATGCTCATCACTGCTTCAGCTGACCTGTTTCAGTGGATACAGGTTACTGTATCTTTAGCTAAATTTTAAAATAGATAACAGGACTGTTTTTCAGTGTGAAAAAAGAGGCCTTTAGGACACTGTAGGATGTTGAAGTTCATACTTAGGAGGCCTGTTAATTTGCATTTTGATTAGAATTCCTTTTAATCCTTGTTGGATTTTATCACATTATAATTTTGTGCCTTACACAGTCAGTATCACCTTTGGAACTGGTAGTTGGACCTCTTGGTTTGTAACACAATTGGTTTTGTTTGCTGTAAATGGCCTTAGGGCCAAGAGACACGATGAAAACGTACTGCATGCTTAGGGTGTTCTAGCTTGGTTATTGTCATTTTCATTGTCTGCTACCAGTCACTTCTGCCATCACTTCTATTAGTTTATTCTTCGTGGGTTTTTGGAGTTTCATTTCTCTAGAAATGTTAAGGCTCAGTTGTCATCCCAAAGTTCAGGTTCATCAGAACAAGGCTAATTTGATTTACTGGCCTTTAAACTGAAGGTGAAGTGGATTCCAGAGTAACAAATAAGAAGTTGGAGTAAAAGTGGTGTCCTTTTAGAAACATAACTTGGATATTCCCATTGATAGCTGTTCATGGAAAAGCCAGTTAATTTCTGCTATGTAAGGGCAGATAGTTAATTAGAAATACTGACATTTATAGAGAAGAAAGAAGATACTGCGGTTTGTGTGCATTACACCCCTGCTGTAAGAACTTAAATAATTTACCACTGGAGCACCAATTTGTCTTTAGAAATAGGTTTATTCTGGTTTTTTTTTGTTCAATTACCTTGAAAAGACTCTTCACATCATAGTAATCATGTCACCATTTCCATCAGCCCATTCATATAGGTATTTGGGTTAGTAGGTCACTGAAACAGATTGAGAGGTGGTAGCTGTAGGATCCTTTTTCAAATGCCATGACAACCAATACTAATTATAATATTGAAATGATTAATTATATGTGCTCCCAAAGGCTAGGAATGGGCTTTCATTGAAAGATAAAGTGAAAATTATTTGTCATATTGAAAATACCGTGTGGCTAATATATCTCGGTAAGCAAGGATCATTTACAGTAAACTTTACACTTTACACTTACTGAGTTCCTATTTTTGTGTGGAAAGAGGTGTGGGAGAGGATGAGCATTTAAGCCATTTGCTACATGTCTTAAGGGGCCTTGAGAATCTCCCATCTTGAGAATATTGTATTGGAGCTGGAAAGCCTGAAAGGGTAGAGTTTACCTCTCTGTTTAGGCAGTTCTTATGGTTCAGTTACCATAGCAAGCCTAGTTTTCATACACTTCCATACTAGAAGCACATGTTAGCTTTTTAAAGGAACTACATGGCATATCATTGCTAGGATTTCATGTTTTTCTAGTCAGTGAATAAATTTGTGCATATGTGGGGCAGCCATTAGATGAGTCCTTTCCTTTAACTACTGTAAGAACTAGAATAAAAGGCCTGGGGAAGTACCTAACATTTTATTCTTCCCTCATTATTTGGATGAAAGGAAATGACATGCTTACTGGCTGGATTGATACCTACTAATTAAGCCCATTTTTTAGAGTTGACTAGTTAATGTGCAATTGTGAAAAGAAACTGCTCAAAGAGGAAATCAAGGCCCTCATGTGTGCATGACATGGTGTTTGGTCTATGGAAATAGTCATCTGCAGTCTTCTATGTCTGACTGGTTGAGCATGTCTTTGTTCCACGGCAGTAGTTATGCTTTCAAAAGATAATTCATTAAAGCTGAAGTTCTTAAGAGACATTTTGAAACTAGAGCAGAGTACGTTAGCCCTTGGGTTATTTTATATAGGTTTCATATTTTATCGCGGGAAACAATTTGTAGAGACATGAACACTGAAACTGAGTCACTTCTATTATTTTTTTCTTCTAAAGGTCAGGTTGTTTGTGTGAGCAAATACCAAAGGTGCCATATCAGCTCAGATCGAAGACCCAGCTGGCCTAATGTCTCTTCTACAGCAGTGGCTGGTCCTTAGGAAAGAGCTGAAAGAAACAGAATGTGAATGAATTTGCCTCATCCTAGTTTCTGGAAGTCAGCATTTTGAAAGCTTGATGATGGGTTTTGTTGTAAAACTTTGGAAATAGACTGTGTCAGCTTGAGTTAGTCTTGTGTTCTTCAGCTGACTGAGTTCTAGAGAGACATTTGAGTAGTTTTGTGATAGGTGAGTTTGCTCGATAAAAGCTGTGTTCACTTTTCCTCAGTGTGTCATATACATGTACATACTAAGTCTGTTCTATATCCTTTATTGGAATTTCTGCTGTTTCTTATTAGTACAGAAGTCAAATTTGAGCTGTAGAAAACCCCTTCTGGGGCTTTGCACCACAAAAAACTAATGTCAGCACTGTAGGAATGTGGTGTTGATTTCACCTTTAATCAAGACTGATTTAAAGAGGAGTCTGCTGTGAAAAACTTGTATTTAAATTCCTTTAAAATTCTGGGGACTCCCACAAATGTAGTGGTTTGTTCTATATGTCTCTGCTGACATTTTAGGATGAGAGTATTTTCTGTACAGATCAGCTGTGTTACAGGAATGGCCCCAAAGTTCTTCAGTAGTGGGTATCAGTGCACAGAATTCATGTAGCTTTTCTGATATGTCCTTGCCTTCTTTGAATACTTCTCTACTATTTTCTTCCTTTGGTCCCACTGACTCACTGTCAGGCTTTCTTGTCCTGATGCTTTTAAAAGCTTATATAATTTTAATGTCTTTAGAAAACTGTGGGGTTTGTTTGTTTGTTTGTTTTCTGTCACTGTTGGCCTGTGTTATTGGTGTGACCTGTGCTTGGAGTTTGAATGTGCTTCTGTTTCCCTGCTCTGGATGCCTGTTGCTTTTGGATGGGGTAGGGTTAATTTTCTTCCCAGTGGCTGTTAAGGGGCTATGCTTTGGATTTGTGCTGAACACAGAGTTGATAATAAGGAGATGTTTTTGTTGCTGCTGGGCAGGGTTTGCACAGACCCAAGGCCTTTTCTGCTTCTTGTACTGCCACACTGGGAAGGGGGCTGGGGATGCACAGGAAGTTGGGAGGAGACACAGCTGGGACAGGGGGCCCAAACTGACCAAAGGGATTTTCCAGACCATGTGACATCATGCTTGGTATATAAAGCGGGGGGAAGAAAGAGGAAGAGAGGATCTTTGGAGTGATGGTGTTTGTCTTCCCAAGTGACCTTTACATGTGGTGGGGCTCCATTGTCCTGGAGGTGGCTGAACACCTGCGTGCCCATGGAAAGCAGGGAATTATTTCCTTGTTTTGCTTCGCTTGTATGGGTGGCTTTTTCTTTGCCTATTAAACTGTCTTTATCTCAAACCATGAGTTTTCCAGCTTTTACCCTTCTGATTATCTCCCTGGTCCCACTGCTGGGGCAGTGAGTGAGCAGTTCCATGGGGCTTGGCTGCTGGCATGGAGTTAAGGCATGCTAGTGCCTTTTCCAGGTTTTGAAGAATATGTCTGTTCCTTGCTGTCTTGTTCTTCACAAAAAATTAAAAAGAGTGTGGAATGCTGACTAAAATATTTCTTGTATGGATTAGTACTCTTCCTTTGTGTGCCTATCTAGAAAGTGGCTTTTATTTATTCTTGAGTTGTTTTTAAAGTTCTGCTGCTTTTGAGACAGTGAGGAGAAAGGAGATGAGTGCAAATGTGCAGTAAGCAAGCGTTTGTTTGATCCATACAATTATTTTTTTTTTCCATCAATTTTTCTTATGTAATACTGTAAGGGCAAAGTGATTCAGGAGCTCTTGGGGTTTTGCCTTCACTGACATACTTAATAAAAGTATTAAACAAACACAGAAATGTTGGCATAATCCTAACTAAAACATTTTTGTAGTTGTTGGGTAAAGGCTGTCTTCAGTCCTCAGGAAAGACAAATGGGTTTGGTAGTGTAGAGTACTAATTAATGGGTACTGACTTTTGGTTTGTTTTTTTAATTCAGTTTGACCACTGCTCTTTGTATGTAGTATGTGTGGCTTAAACACTGGAGTGTTAGCGTGGGGCTTGGGAGGCTTGACTTCATGTCTTGGCTCAGCTCATGGGCTTCCTAGGGATCTGTCTTCGTGGTATTCTGGAATCAGAATTTGCTCCAGAGTCTTGAGAGAGTTCACAGTCTGCTGGAATCCATTTGAAAGTGGTTAGTGTGGTGCTGAGTTAGTTAGTTCTGCTGAGAAGTGGTTAGAGCTTCATGCTACCAGTTTAGACTTTGTCCCCAGCTTGCTTTGTTTGGAAGGCTTGCAGTCATCTCGGAGCGTGGGCAAAGTTCACTCCTGTCTGCTTGGTAGCTATAGGTTGAAATGTCTTTTGTGACCTTCAGAAATATTATTTTTTCTTCTCCCTGCTTCCTCCCCCCTTGCTTTGCTTAAGGGGATGCTCAAATAGTAGAATGATGAAACTTGTAAATAGTTGGGTGTGGGAGTTGAAATGCGTTGGGCAAACTTTATCCTGGCATATTTGCCTAAAACCCTTTCTTGATTTCTGGTGCTGGTAAGTAAATTAGCTTGTTTTTGCTAAATGAACAGCTGGTGAATCTGCTTAATTTTTACCAGATGGTCTTCTGAGTTATGTAAAAACAGAGAAGCATTCTTATCTCTTCAGTTAGAAGCTTGCAGTAGGTGACCTTTCAGTCTGTGTCTTGGTCGATATGCCTGGATGTTGTTTTTTAAATGTTTGTCTGAAACAGAAGTAAAAGTTAATTTAATAACCATGGATGACTCATATTAAGAACAGTCTCTGCACACCAGTAGGGTTGTTGTAAGGTTAGAATGAGCAGGGATGCCACAGAGGGGTGTAGCTGATGTAGTCTGTGGAGGTGGTCCTGAGACAGGTGGGACTCTGGGATGAGAAGAATGGAAATACCAAAGAATCTCAGTTGTGAGTGTCTGGATGTGCTGCATCTCTTGATAGCCCAGAAGGGAGTTACACAGGCATCCTAAATTTGATACTATGGTACTAAAGCCTTTACTTGCTTGGCTGGGCATATTGGCTTAACTTCACCTGTTTTGGGGGAAGAAGTGTTACACTTTATTTCAGTAGCTTTGAAGTAATCACCATTGCAACAGTGTGTGTGTGAATTTAAAGAAAATTTTCTGGCTTGTTAATACGTCATGGGTGAATTAAATCTTTCTGGGTTTGAGTGGACTTCTAGGAGATACAGTCTGGTATACCCTTGGTTCTTTATAGGCTTGATAATTATCCTTGATTACTGAGCCATTCTCCTCATAATAGACAGGAAAAGGAAGCAAAGTACTGTGTTTGACTCTAGAAAGAGGAAACTCAGGGTTGGGTTGTTTAAAAATCTTGCATCCAGAAACCTGATTTTTGTTAGGAACGCTTGGAAATGGAATTAAGTATTTTTCTAGAAGAAGTAGTAGCCACATAGTGGGCTGCACTAGTGTTCCAGGAGCCTGAGGGAGGCCATTCTTTCACATTGTTCCGGTGAGACCACTGCTGCCAGGAGTGCTGTGTTCAGTATCAGTCACTCCATTGACAAAGCAGAGCAGGTCCAGTGAAGGGTTACCTAGGAAGGGAGGAGGCAGGAGCATTTTTGTGTGAAAGGTGATGTTAAGGGAGCTGCCTTTGTGTAGCCTGGGAGAGAAGGCTATGGGAGGATCTGGTTGCTGTCTCCAGCTGTACAGTGGGTGATAACAGACAATACAGAATCAAATTTCTCTTGGAGTTGCAGTCTGAGGGTGAGAGGTGGTGGATATAGGTTACAGCTTGGGAAATGATAATTAAATATAAGGAAAAACAATTCTCAGTGAAGGTGGTAAAGCACTGGAACAAACTGCCCAGAGAGGCTGTAGACTCCCTGTCTTTGGAGATATGCAAAACCTGCCAGGGATTTGAAGTGTGTCTGTGAACTGTCTGGATGTAATTGAAGAGGTGAATAAAACAGCAAGGTAAATCTTGGTTCTATTACAGAGGAAATATGCAAGGAGATAAGTAATATCATTTGCTATATCTCAAATGCTGCTAAGAACAGCTCAGAGCGGTTTGTTGTTTTTAAGCTGCTGATCTGGGTAATTCAGCTGTCCTTCTGAGCAGGTTTGTGGCCTGGACTCAAAGAGTTTCCCGTGCTCTTAGTCTCTCTCAACTTTTGAAGAGTAAGTTACCCAAGGGATAGTGGATTCATTTTAAACAATGTATGTTCTTTGCCAGCATTTCTTATTTCTCTTGAAAACCTCATGTAACTTTATGGAATAGAGTTAACTCTAGTTGCCTTGCTCTATCTAGTGATAAAAATTTATTTGGTGTTTTCAAAAGTAAGCACTTCCCAGGGTGCTGTCCGTGCACTTGCAGGTGGGTTAATGCTGACTTCCTGAGCTTGTGTAGGAGATCCCAGAGGGTGAAAGCTTTTCTTCCTAGATAATCCTGTTGAATCTCTTGGTGCCTTCATGTAGTTGTTTCTTTGGGCATTATAGGTTTGGATAAACATTGAAATGATGGACTGAGCTACAGATCTTTTGTTTTTTTCATCTGACTGTTACAGGAGCGAGTGGTACCCGGTGTAATTCACAGCTGTCTGTCTGCCTGGTTTTAATGGGCCTGAACCTGTTGTACAAAATGTTCTAGGCCTAGTTTGGGTTAGCTTAGAGATGGTCCCTTTTTGGAGAAAATATAGCTACTGTTAGTAGCCAAAGGAAGTATGGAATTGTTCAAAAGGAATGTTGAGACTAAGCCCTCCATATCCAGCTACTGCTGTTAGGCCAAATGTGGCCTTTTGGATACTTAGCCTGCCACATTTTGCCTTGGCGAGAAGGGGAATGGTGCCACAGGTGAGAGGCATCCTGCCTTGCTGCCAAATACCATTTGCTCCCAGCTCCTGTGCAGCAGCTGCCACCCACTGCCTGTCGGGGCAGCAGTGGCCTGGCTGTGTTTGAGCCGCAGCAGCTGCGTGCTCTCTGCCAGCCTGTGCCGCAGGAACAGCCCAGCTCTCTGTGCTGGGAGCAGCAGCTGGCCCTTCCAGCTCTGCCGTGGGACAACTGCCTGGATCCCTGCAGCAGGTGCCGGGGGAGCAGCTGCTGCCAGATGGGGAAGGCAGCTGCTCCCCTGGGATGTGGAGGTGGGCTGAAGCCTGTGCTGTTGAGGTGGGGTGTCACAGAGGGTCTCAAAACCCAGATCCAGCTGTTACAGCTGCTGGGGTCAGACCACCCTGCAAGGGATTTAGAAGAGCCAGTCTGTCATCCTGCATTACAGCTTTCTGGAAGCAGCTCCTAGGTTTGTCTCAGATGCCTTGAAGTCTGTCTGCCCTCACAACTTCTTTCCTATTGAATTGTTTCCTCAGTAACTACTTTGCTTCTTTTATTAAGGTTAAGGTTACTGTGCAAGGATAGGACCCCTGATGGTTACCTGTGAAACATTCCAAGGGTAAGGTCTCCATCACTAAAGGGATATGAAGCTACATGGAAAGAAAATTTGGAGAAGCACTCTGAAATGTTACTATGTGCAAATCTCAATCTGCCTGGTGGAAACACTTACCTGTCCTGCTAAAACAGGATACTAAGAAAGTTGTTTTAACATTAAATAACTTTATCTTCGGAATCTGATTATGTATTCAGTACACAACAATAGTTTTCTCATCTTTGCATTCATTTTTCTCTTGTGTGATCTGGAAAAGCACAGAAGTGACTGCAGAGTCTCTGGAGCTGCTGTGAAGGCTGAAAATGATATCCTGGATTTACAGGAAATGCGGAGAAAAGGAGGAGGAAGAACTTGTTCTACCTTTTCTTCTCCTTTGTCCTCCAAAAAAAAAAAATCTTTGGTTTCTTTCTGATGTGTAAAGGTTTACAAATCAGTGAGCCTTCAAGGCTTTACGTTTTCTGTGGTGGTTTGTTTCTTTCATCTTTTGATGACTTAGAGGATGTGCGGGTTGTTGATTGAAACAAGATTTAGTAGTATTCATGTAGGAATTTTCTTTTAAAATATTTAATGCCTTCTGTTAAGCAGGTCTCTCATGAAAATAAAGCTGAATAAAATCTGTGAATAATAAAATATCTCCTTAACCCCTCACTTTACTTGCTCAGTAACAAAGATGTATTTTTGCGTCTTTAGCGCTTATCTGCTGTGCTATATTTTGAAGGGTTTTTTCACTTCTATTTCTGCACAAATTTAACTTTTTTCTTTTTTCCTATTAAATTTTTGTTTGTTTGTTTGTTTCTTGCTTGGGTAGAATAAAAGGAATAAACACGAGGAAAAAATCTTTGGGTACTGTAAATAATTAAACCCTGTGAATTCTAGTCTGCCTTTCTAGATAAGTAAGGCATAGAGCCCTAAGGTGCCAGGTGTCCCTTGGACTTGTACCAATGAAATGATTCCAAATTTAATGAAAATACAGATAACATGGAAAGAACTCCATTAAAAGAAGCTCTTATAAATATTCCAGCCATAGGAAAAGCTTAAATCAACCCTTGCAATTAGGGATGAGAGACAAACCCATGAGGAACCAGACTTTGTTAATTCTGTTGCTCACAGAACCTGCTGGTTTCCTGTGTGTGTTTCCCTAAAGAAAACAAAGGCAGGAGCAGGCCAGGTTGTTCTGGGACTAATCTGTCACTACAGAGCCTTTGACGTCACGTCACGCTTGCCAGTGAGGGACTGCTTGTCTTGTGTGCTTAATTTCTTAGGGAAAATCAAAGACATGCAAACCAGATGATTTTCTTTAATTTAGCTTGCATGACATGAGGCAGGTACAAGGAAGCAGCTTTAATTTTTAGTTGCTGGGGGTTTTTGGTCTTACTAATGGCTTCTGACTTGATACAGGGATTTGTATGTTGTAGTGTGTAGTGTTTGAATGTTGAAATAGGGAAATATAATAAGATTTTAGATAATCTTAGTTTGCTGCAACTCTAACAGTGTGTTGAGGAAGATCCTGGAATGTCTGTTTTGTGGTTACATTGACAAGTAGCACTCGTTCTTTCCTGTTGCAATTCTGAAATGTTTGTTTTCTGTTTTATTGACAACTAGCAAAAATGGTCCATCTGGAAAGTGAAATCTTAGTTTAAGAACTCCTCAAAATCAACTATTAAAAGGAATTGTAAAAATGGTGCAAAGGTTTTAACCAAAACTGCTTGTCTTGGCTATTGCGAATTCTGATGATTTTTGTTTTCAGCTGGTGTTTACACCTGTCCATTCTTGTTACCCAGTGACTCTGCATTGTTAAGTGACCAAGAGCAGGCTTCTGTTTCACATTGTCAATCACCAGAAAGATGATTCAGGAAGGAAGCAGACACGCAGGTGAATTAGTTGTTTAATTACTCTGCCTTCACTGTGATGAGTTAACTCCTTTCACTGTGTGCTCTGGCAGAAGGGTAAGCTAATTTTGTTTAGTTTATCTCAAAATAAAAGTACGCTGAAGTGAGCTGAATTGATTTGCAGTTCGTGTGGGCTAAGAGTGGTCAGTGGCAAGTCAGCAGAGCTTCAGGGATGATAAAAAGAGGGAGCAACTAAAACCAGTTTCAATCCTGAATTGTAGGTACCATCTCCTCGATTTCATCTGCACAGCCCAGGGGTGAAAACAACAGTGTTGGTCAAGTTCTTATTGTAGGTTGGAACACAATGTAGTTCTTAAAAAGGTCATACTGATTTTGCAGGGCTGACAAATGAGAAATAGTAACTATTTCTGTAATGACCTGTTTAAGTGTATTTCACTCAAATGTAAACAGAATCTCAGACTGTCACTTCTGCAGAGCTTTTTCTCAAAGTAAGACTTTTGCAGCAGAGCTGCTGACATCAGTTCCAGTGGCAGGTTGATGGTAGCATGAACGCTCCTGTGATTTCAGAAATGACAAGCTCAAGCCCTGTACTCTTCAAACCTGCCTGGCATAAGTGTATATAAATGCATAAGCATTTGCTGGGGATTGTGTTGAAGCATTGTCTCATTTTTAACTGCAGAAATAACTGCAAGAAATAATGGAAAATAAGGCAAAATGATGCTTCTGAAGAGCAAAGTGCTATTGTTTTAGCACTCCCAATGTGAAGTGGGTGAAATTCAGCATTAACACAGCATGCTCTGAAGTGGAAGAAATTTTGTCTTGTTGCGGAGAGGATCAATGTGGTAATCATAGCACTGTGTAGCAGTAGAAACTGCTGCCTCCCCTCTGCAGGCAAAATTCTCCATAATTTCATCTTGTGATCTTTGGGGTCCTTCAGGCTGTTCCATTTTGTGTTGACATACTGCATGTAGTGCTTTGTAAGTGTGGAATGTGTCAGTGTTGAATTTAGGAAGAGAGAATTGGCCTTGAATTTCTCTGTGATTTCTTTTTATGTCTTCATTGTTGTAAATTGGGAGAAAAGTCAGAACATGGCAAATATATGACCTGATGGCTTTTTATGTCTTGGAAGGAAAAAGTGTCTGCTTAGTCTCCTTCTTCTCTTATGACATAAAGGGAATCAGGAAAACTGATCTGTTTGCTGCTGCTATCTAGCTCTGTATTATTACTGTTAAAAGGTTTGGAGTTTGGTTTTTTTTTTTGGTGCAGTTTTATATAAATGTTTTATATAACTCTCTGGTAGAGCAGAAGGAATATGATCATGTTTCAGATCTTGTAAAAATCTGAACTCCTCTTGTGTGTTTGAATACAGAGCATAGCTTTGGTTAGGATGAAAGATAAATTCCAGAAAGAAACTTAACTGTTTCCTTTTTTTCACCTCTGGTAAAATGTGTCTGATATGCTTCAATGTGAATGGTAGCAAATATATGGCAGAATGAAGAGCAGAGGTCTGCCTGCTGAAGTTGAATAGTTGAAAAGGTCTGGGTATCAAAAAAAGGCAGCAGGTTGCTGCATCACGGATTTTGCTGAGTAGAGGTGCTCTTGTGTTTGGAATTAAGCTCAATTTAAAATATGGTTTTGTGAGGTTAACATTACCTTAAAAATGCTATTGTGTTAGATTTCTTGAACTAGGTAAAGCCAGAGTACAGGGCTAGAACTTCAAGGTTTTTTGTGCTCCCTTTTAAAGTACTTCAAGTGCTTCAAGTTTTGAAGGTAGAATTCTCGAAACGCCTTTGTGGGACAGCACTGTTGTCCTAATTTTACAAATAACTACTTGGTCTTGCTTCCCTAGGTGGCTTGCTCAAGGTTACACAAGAATCCTCTGGTGGAACAGGTCATTATATCTAAATGTTTGATGTTTAAAACTTGAAGTCTGATTTCTGGATTGCCCTTTCGTAACAGAAAGGAAAAACCTATACCTTTCCTGTCATCCTACTGAAATTAATTGAATTATAAGTATTAATACCCTGATTTTGATCAATGCTTTTAATTCTGTTTACTGCTTCTTTTTATTTTTAGGCATGTACTGGTATTGAAAATATTGATGAAGCTATAACGTTGCTTGAACAAAATAACTGGGATTTAGTGGTAAGTATTCTAAGAAAACGACTTCATAAATCAACCCCACATAACAGTGACATGGCATCTTGCTGAGACAGCTGGTAGCTTTATTTCAAATTTGGGGGTGTCTTGTGGCTGGGACAAACAGGTTGTTCTGTGCAGACTGTTTCTGGTCTGTTAAAGTCTCATCTCCAAGCAAACGTGACCCTGAGTTGTACAAACCCTGCTCTGCTCTGATTGTCTTCAGCCTTTTTCATTTCTTTCTTGTCCCTTAAATCCATGTCTCATACTGTGTTTAGTTTCCTTTTGGCATCATTTTGTAAGAAGTGTTATAAAGGGTAGCGTTTTTAGAAGAAGACCTGTGTATACACTCATGGGTTTTTGAGGATTTAGGTTCCTGAGGAAGAAATGGAAGGTAAACCAACGTTTTCAAATTTTCATGTGCTTTTAGTTTAAAATGAAGATTGTCACTCTTCTGTTGTTGGTGGTTATGCAAAATTGAGTCAGATGATTAAAGCCATAGCTTTATTTAGATTTGGTGCTACTCAGACACCGTTAACTACAAACAAAAATCCCAGCCAACACTCATCCTGAAAAAACCTTGTCTGTTTTGTAACAAGGTTCAATGTGCATACAAATAGGGGGAAACCAAGCAAAATAGTATTAGGTGTTTTAAGACTCTTCATAGGATTAGTAAATAAAGAAACTATGAATCCAATTTCTTAAGGTTTAGAAGTGAAAAATACTACAAAATTAATTAAAAAGCAAGTGATCTTACTTTAAACTGTAAAACACTTGATTTCCTCCTTTTTTTTTTTCTCTTTTCCAAATGAATGACCTTTGGACCAGTCCAAAACATCAGAAAGTTATTATAAAAAAAAATAGATTTCTGAAATTGGCTATGGGTATAGTTTCAACTGTAACCTATTGTACAAAACCAGTACATGCTCCCAACACTTGAAACTACGTGTTAAAATGAACACAGTCTTTACTTTGCAACATGTCATGGTATAAGCAAGAGTGAGACACCAGTGAGCAAAAAGGGAGTGCCTGTCATCAGGGGCTTCAAACAGAAAAACCCAGATGTGTGTTGACACAGTGGTGGAGTTAAAACATCTTTTGTCATAGTTGTTTGTAGTGACATGGCATGAGCTCTTTTGAAAATTCAAGTGTTTATTGAAAGGCAAGGAATAGCCTTATGCATTCTGTTCAGGTTATGAAGTTCCCAGTACAATCCATTAGATCCATTGGATGTGGTTTTGGGGCATCTGTAAATTGTGTGCATTACAATAAAAACTCAGCAGGTTGGGTTGAATGAGAGAACTGCCATGAAAAATGGTCAGAACAAGTAAGTCTCTTCTGGGACTCTAGAAGGAGCAGAAAGGAGAGTGAAGTATCTAAAGCTATGAGAATGGCTGTGAGAACACCTTTAAATACTTAATTTTATTAGTGATTGCTAGTTGATCTAGAAGTAGAATATAGAGACAAAAGAAGTAATGACCTAAATGTGCAAGCTTAAAAAAGGCATAGGGAAAGTAAGAAAGGGTAGAAAATTCGGGATGCAAGAGGTACTTGAGGAAGGTACATAGTTTTTGAAACTCGGCAGAAGAAGAATGAGAGGAACTTCTATAAAAAAGAAAAAAGTAAGTTGTAGAAGAAAAAAAATAATATTGAGGAGACCATAAGTGAAGAAGAAGCCGTAAGGTTCTGTCATTAGTAGGACACTGTCTCCTTTTTATTAAAAGCAGCCTTCTTGTAAAAAAGGAAGTGGGAGTGGAAGCCAAATCCTGCTAATGTAACAATGAGGTAGAAGGAAAGAATGAAGGAAGAGAACATTGAAGAAAAGGAGTTCCTGGATTGAGAGAGAATCAAATATCTCTGTTAGGCAAGGGTTTTTAGCATTTCAAAAGTACTTGAAGAAAGGCTCATGACTTATGAGAAATGTAGCATTTTTCCTTTTGGAATTAAAAGTGTATGATTCACGTGTGGTGGGGTTTTTTTGTGTTTGTGTTGGGGTTTTTTTATACCTTTGATTCAGTAGTCAAGTATACAGATTCAGTGCCTAGAAACTGGGGAGGGTTTGTTTTAATTCAACCAAAAGGTCTTGGAGTTTTTTTAGCTGAGATGAAAAATTAAAGAAATCCTTTAGTTTGGCACTAAATATGTCATTCAACTCAGAACAAAACTTTTTTTTGATTTCTAAGGAAAACCAAAATTGAAGAACTTGGTTCACAGTTCATGAAGACAGTAGTGAAATAACGATGATTTTGGTAAGGGTTCCTCTGCCATCCTTTGGCCCCCAGTGTTAGGTAAATGGGAAGAACACAATTTCTGTTTTCTCTAATTTCACTTTTTTTTGTGCATCTGATTCAGAGGCTTTAAAATGTTGATTCCTTTGCTTCTATGATGTTGGAAGTAAAATCAGAAGTCAGTATTTGATGAGGAAATCTGTGAGGCACCCTAGTAAGTAGAAAGCTAAGCAAATCCCATTAGGATGTCATCAACCAAAGTTCAGGGGCACTCCTGCAGCAAAAGGGGGGAAAAACCAAACACGTAAGTTAAGGAAGTTCTTGTCTCAAAGCAACTGTTTACTCTTGCTTTTCAGTCAGGCTGTCTGTATCTCAATTCCATGTTCCTGTTTGGGAAAAAAAGTCGTGCATTATCAGAGGCTGTGCTAAAGACCCAGGTTGAAGATTCCCTTGGGCACCTGTTGCTTCTTGAACTCTCTGACACTCAGCTCAAGGGCGTTGTTATTTCTGTGGGACTTCAGCCAAAACAACCAAAAGAAGGAGCCCTGGTGAGCTGGAAAGCAGAAGGATCCCAAACAGAAACAGGGAAGTAGGTACTGACGTGGGCTGACAGAGAAGTACAGAATGCACAGAGACAGCAGAGGTTATTAAGTTCACAAAATAAGTTTCTTATATTGTGCTACAAGTACTGTGTGTTTGTGTAAGCTTTTCTAAGGATTACTTTGCACTAATGAAATATTCCTGCTGCTTACTTTGTCCCTGCATTTTTTTGCCCTGGTCTTGCTAGATTTTAGTATAAAGGGTTAAAATGTCATCAGTGTCTTTCCTATAACTTAAGTGAGTGTTACAATGTTCTATCTTTTGGACATTCAGTTTTACCTTTAAACAAAGCCAAACTTGGGTTAAGTATAAGGGTCTCCTTTCTTGGTTTGGTTTTTCTAATAGCCACTTCTGTTAAGAGTTAAATGGAATTCCTTTTTCTTTTCAGTTTAGAACTGAAACATCAGCTTCCTATTTTTGAACTTTAAAAGATTACTTACCCCCAATTAGAAGTCTTCATCTCTAATCCGTGATATGGGATACTCCGAGACAGCATTAACTGCCTTTAATTTATCTTGAGTTTGGTACTGAATAAACTGGCTTTAAATGTCTCAGAGTTGTATATGTTTTGTAGTGTTCAAAGCAGTTGTATATGTTTTGCAGTAGCTGCTTAAAGCAGTATGGGAAGCTATATTTCATAAATGTTTGGTTGCTTGGCTTTGTTCAAGTGCTCAAAATAAAATCGGTCACAAGAGTGCTGCAGAGGAATTCATATGCAGTCACAGTGTAAAAATTGCTTGGTGGCATCATGAAGCCTAATTTTGCCAATAATTAGCTCCCCTCTGCTGCATATGACTTGGCCTTTGTGGTGGTCTGCTGCATATAGAGCAGCTTAGGGTTTTTCTGTGTTAGAACACTGTAGCCTAATTACAGGGCTTATTATAGGCTGGGCGATGAAATGTTTCAGATGTTCTGTGAGCTATAGAAGATCAACATAGATAATATAATGATCTCTTCAGGCATTCTGCTATAAATGGATCCAGCTCTCTTAAGCCTCCCAGAGTTGCTGATATGTTATTTCCTGAGTGTCATTTCTTTCAGCTCTATTAATTTACAGTAATTTTTACCATCTGAGGAAGCAGAAGTTAGGGATTTCTGTCCGTTGTAAAGTCTGATGGTTTCATAGCTTGCCTGTTTAGACTCTGACCTTCTCTTTTGGCATGTGAAGGTAAGAATGACAGATAAATGTATCTTAAACTTTGTGTAAAAACAATAAAATAAAAGTGTGAAAAATCCCAACTCTGTGTCTGTTGAAATGTGTCTGATGATGGTACACATTTAAAGGAAAATGACTCGTTAGTGACTTGACCTTATGCAGTGTGGACCTTTGTATATGTGAGGTTATTACACAGGTGAGACCTCTTTGCTCTCTTGAGATCCAGTGCTTGCATCTGTTCATGAAACTTGGTCTGCTCTACCTTTCACAGATTTAATGAAAAATTCAAGTCCTTCGTATGCAGCATGGCTTTATATTCTGTACTATTATTCAGAACAGGTTTTTTGAATGAAGAGCAGGATTCACCACACTTAATTTTCTGCTTTTTTCAAGATAGCCATTTCTGTTTTTACTCCTGTTCTCTGGTTTTAAATTGTTTTTATTTCGTGTCTTTTCCAAGAGACATTGTAATATAGGTACTTTTTAGGATTACTTTAAGAAGAAAATAAATTTCATCAAAATAACAGGGGGAGAGGGGTGTTTATTATCCAATATTCAATTTACTTGTAAATGTATGTATAATGATTGTGTGTGTATATATATATCTCTCTCTAAAAAAACCCCTGTTTTTTATTTTCAAAATGACCTTTGTGCCTTCCTGCTATACTTGGCCTGGTTATTCTATATTGTGGTAGAGGATCAAAGCACAGTATAACTTCAGTAAAACCAGCAGTTAAGTGCACCTGGAGGTGGGATGAGTTGCAGTTCCTGTCATACTCAGGTTCCAAGAATCACCTGACAAGAAGCGATTCTGTGTCCTGAAGGGAGAAATTGTATATTTTGAACATCTGTTTTTATGAAGCGTCAATTCTCAACTATAGTTTTTAATTTTAATAACCTACACAGTAGATGAGGGTTTTTTGCATGTTGCTTGTACACCACTTGGAAAATAGTAGCTATTTGTCAGACAGGATTTTTTTTACTGTAAGTACTAATTTTGTATGTGTATATTTACATCTATGTAATGTGTTTTGGAAAAAAGCAACTGAACAGGCAAAAAAAATTGAACTGAGAAAAATTAGGTAGGACTTGGCAATTTTTCTTTTATTTCTCTTGGAGGTGTCCATTTAGGTGGGAATAGCAAAAAATGGACTCTTGACAGTTATCAGCAATCTGATATTTGTATCTCTTACTGTACTCTAACGAGTAACAACCCTTCTGTTATAAAGTGTAGCAAATTTCAGTACGAGCTGGTAAAATTGATACACTAACATTGTCTTTTGTGTGTCTTTCTCTCTGGTTTGCCCTGCTACAGCTTTGATGTGGTCTCTCTCTGTTATTTTGATTGATTTGAATTAGTCTGCCTCCAGAAACTAGGTGATTAATTTGAGTTTGGCATACGGCCCTTTCTTTTCCTTAAATGTGGGGCAGTGTTCAGTATATGTTTATGTCATGTGTTCAGCATCCCTCTTGTTGCATTGCAAGCAGGCTGTGTTTCAGTGGCTGGGAACCAAGACTGCACTTTATGGTGATGGTGTTCATCACAGTGGACCTTTTATCTTGTATTGTTGACCTGGTATTTTCTTTACTTTAGAATTACATGCTGAACATGGCACATTTTTGGCAGCACTCGCTGTGGGACCAGTGGGAAGTTCAGGGTATATTCCTCTCGTTAGGACTAGATCTGAGGGATTTTCACTGTTAGGAACACGGGCTTGTCTGTGTATTAATAACATTCTCCCTGTGGTCAAATGAACAGTCACATCTGCCTGCTGGAAGCAGAGGTTTTGTATCCCTTTTTTTTTTTTAAGGAGCATTTAGAGTTTTATTTTAGACAGGTGTTCTCTCGTGGATCGTGGTGTCCCGTGGAACATGTTCTTGTCAGCTCAGCAGGTTTATGCTCACTGTTACTGCAGTGAGGAGCCTGTCCAGCATTCACAGCCCTGCTGCCAGCAGAGGGAAGGAAGAAGGAGCCCGGAGTTAGATAATCACGAGGAGTGTTGGTGGATGGGCATCCCACTGGTGCAGGCGGCCCACAGGAACGGTGCCTGTTCTCCAGGAAATTCAGGAGTTGCAGGGTTTTTTGTGTGTCCAACTGCAGCATTTATCTCTCCTAGTAGGACACAATTGTACGTGAACTTGTCTTTTACAAAGGACTGGAGAAATTCCCTTTGGAAGTCTTTTATGTATTTTTGTTAAATTAGGGATCCCTGCTTGCAAAAATTGTTGTATTTCTCATTCTCTGTATTTCCAGCTTTTTGCAGCATTCAAAGTGACATTTCTGTGTCTTAGAGTAAGATCAGATGCATGCTGTGTATTTTATGCAGCTGTGTGGTAGCACAGAAGACTTGTTAATTCTTAAAAACAGTATTAAATTCATTGTTTTTATTTACTTCCAAATGCCTTAATCTCTAGTAAAACATGTTTCCTTTTAATGTATTTTTTTTTTATGCAAGATTGTATGAAATGTGTGGGTCTATAGGCAGTTGTAATTATGGTATGGCTTTCCACATAGCTGTATGCACATTCATTCATTTAAAAAAACCCCCAAAACAAACCCCCAAAAACCTGCTTTATTCATGTGAGGATAACAAAGGGGTTGTGATTATGTATTTTATGGCTGTATTTTGTTGCTGTGATGGTGTGTATGAAATTTTAGTTCTCTTTCTGAACAGAAGGAGAGTGGAGAACATTTTTAGGTAAAACTTTTCTGGCAATATTGTAAGGTAAAATGTAAATTCTGTCTCTCCTTTTCAATTAACAGATGGAATTTAGTTACTTGAGTAATTTAGGTTTTTAGTTACGTGATTTTAGTTACTTAAGAAATAACCTCCTTAAGTTTTTCTTGTATAATGATCAAACAAGCAGTGGGACTAATAAATTTAGATTTCTGTTTGTGGTAAAAGACTTTTGTTTCTTGCAACAGAGAATTTTGTGTTCTGAGAATAAACAAAAAGCAGCACCTGAGATCCCAGTAGTGCCTGATAGTATTGTTGGAGCTCTATGGATGCATCACCCACCTGCCTTAGTTTTTACAAATACTTTTTTCAGAGGTGCTATGTCTGCATTGGTAATTTCTATGAAGATTGCTTAGCATTAATTTGTCCTGAGACATTCAAATTTCAGAACAAATTTCTAGAATATACTAATAGTGAAGTGGCTGGTATGAGGTATCTGTAGTTTATTACCCTGTGACTGGTTGAACTAAAAATTGCACACATCTTATAAACATGTGTTTGACAAGTGTTTAGTCTGTCATTGAGTCATGTTGGGACTGTGCGAGTAGGAGAAAAACTGAGTAAATTATTTAAGAACCAGCATCTGTGCCGGTGCTGTGGCTATTTTGCAAGTGAACCTTGGTTGTGATAAATTTTACCATAAAAGCTAGGAGTCATCTAGAGCCATCAGGCTTTCAAAGCAGAGTGTTTTAAAAGGATTTACTTGTAATGCTATTGAATGTCTGAACAGGTTCTAGTTTTGTTTAAATAAACTCACTTTAGCCTGTCCTGGAAGCCCTTGGTTGCTGCCCCTCCAGCAGTACAGCACAGGCTGTTGCAGAAATACTGTGAGACAACTTGCAGGTTACATACTTTGGCTTGGGATTTTCTGCTTTCCAAACTTTTCAGCTAAATCTTGCATAATTATTTTTTTATTATGGATTAGTGATTAGGCAGTTGGATGATTACAGTTGGGGTCATTGGAACACTGTTGATATTTCATGTTACTGTGGCTCTTCAGTGAAGGGGCTTTAGGCTTTTGGCAGTACTTCTATGACTTTTTGTGTCCACAATTCTTGTGCCCTGAAATTTCTTCCCTGGTAGTACTTTTTAAGAGCTAGTATGTTGTAACAATGAGTGATTAAAAAAAAACCCCACTTTTTTTTTTAAGACTGAACAAAAAAATATATTGTCATGAGGTAGCTATCCTTAAACCTCTCATTTTAGTGTTGCCATCCAAATTTACATAAAATAATTAGGAGAGGTGTAAAAATACATCAGTTTAGAACACAGATATTTTTCAGTATTCATATCAAGGCATAGCCTTTGATTTCTCTGTCTCTCCTGCTTTCTAGCTTAATGTTTTAAGGAGTAACAAAATATGTTTTGATATTAAGCATAAGCATTCCTTTCTGTTAGAAGGTGAAGCAGCATTAAAGTCAAAGTTGTGACGTTAGTGACTAAGACCAAGATACTTGTATGTGTGTCAAAGTAGCAGGCACCTCATGGTCTACTTTCCCTTTCTATGTGAATGAGTTTTGAGTGGGTTGTTGAGAGTAGATTGTTTTCCTTTATTCCTGCTGAGCTAGAGTCAGCTCAGGTAGGTGCTTATCCTTAAGCTTCTTATAAATCTGTACATGTTCTTTACTTTCGTTATGCCAGGAAAACACATTCAGTTGTGGATTTTTTTAATTGAGATTGCACTTTGTTTGGGGAATTAGGTAGTGACAATATAAAATTAAGGAACTGTGCAAAATGTAGTGGTTTTTTTTTTTCCTCAGAATTTTAGAAGTATATCTAGCTGTTGAAAGGCTTCCTAGTGCATTTAGGCATGTTGTAGGAGTGACAGGAAAAAATTTGCTGAAGCCACCAAAGACGTAGGGAGAAATGGGAAACCACATCTAGAGTGCTAATTGTAAACTATTTCAACGCGTGCTCTCTTGCTGATGAAGTGAATCATCTGTATAAATATATTCATGTGGCATTTTTTGGTGAAATGTTAATTTTTTGCTTTATTAGCAGTTCTATTGTTTTGCAGCTTTTCATGAAGTATATTTGTTGTAAAGAAGGCGAGCTGAAATAAAGCAGAATGCATAGAAGACATTTCATTGTAGTTCAATTACAGTTTTTGGTTAAATTTTAACCACGATGGGGACAAATGTTGTCATTCTGTATAAACTTTGTGGGTGTAACTTCACGTCTAGCACTTGGAAATACTTTTGAGACTTGCAAAGCTGGGGAGATGCCAGCAAGTATAACATAAGCTACAGGAAAAAGCTGACTCATTCCTTTGCCTTGAAAAGCTTGCCAAAAATAACACAGGTAGGGATTGCTTCTCTTACTACTGGGGCACAATTAGTAATTTTGTTCTTTAAATATTACTGAATTAATTTCAAAGTCTAAACAGAATAGTATTTTTTAGAGCTTAGACTCATAGCAGTCGATTTTTGTAACCTCTGAAAGTAATGGTTTCAAAGTAGCTGTGTGAGGTGATCCTGTTTGTAAAAAGCCTCTTAAGTTAAAGTAGTTGGTATTTCTGCAGGAGCTTTCATGGAATTTCTTGTTTAGAATACACATCTCAGACTTGCTTGTAACAGGTGAGATTTGGTAGTTGCATAAAGCTGTTCAGAAGCCACGTTCCTCTGCTTGGGAATCTCAGAGTTCAATCTGGATGTCTTGGGGCAGAAAGAAATGATAATTAATCCAGCTGGTTTCAGTGAACCTTTGTTGTACTAATCCAGATTGAATGCAGTATTTGACTAATACTTACAGTATGTTTTTGTCAGCACCGGTTACTAAAACTTCTGCTGTTTACTCTGGAATTTTCTGCTTTTTTATTGTTGTAAATTGATTGCAAGAGAAGTCTATGCATGGTTTTATTTTTTGTCCAGTTCCCCATAATCACAGTGTGAGCAGGTCAGAACAAATGTTTTGATCTGTCTCCACCTGCCAGTATCCATTGTTACCAGTTCTGTTGAAAATTAGTCCAAATTAGTATTTGCAAAAAAAAGAAAGTTATTAGAGGAACATAATTTCAAAACATTTACTGTTATTACTGAAATACACGCATGTAGTAGAGCCCTGTGAGTTAGTTTCATTTTAAGAAATACTTCTGTGATCAAAAGGAACTAATAAATCTTTGCACTTCTGTTTTGCTTTACTGTTGCATATGAAAATATGTTCCTTTGTCACTTAGATTTATGGTTTGGAAGCAGTTTGAAATTCGCTTTTACTTTTTCAGTCCTTTCATGGATGCTTTGTCTCACTAATGCTTTCCTTTATCATTTAATTATTTCTTTTCCTCTTTCTGGATAATATTGGTTCAGTTTTGGGTTTTATTTCCTTTCTTTTAAAAAAACCTTTTCTCTCCATTGTAGAAAGCGTTTGGAGTTCTATCATCCATTTATTTTGTTTGAATATCAAATAAAAACGGATTTTGAATCTTTAGGATAAGAAGTTTGTCATGTGAAAGCAGAAAATTGGAGTAGAAATATTGTATGTCAGGGAGAATATCACATTTAGCCCAAATTAGGAGTAGAATTATTTGCAATGGAATGACAATTGTAAACACAGTAATATTAATGACCCATTTTGTGCTGTGGAAATATTTAATAAAATACAAAAGACAAGAAATAATATTTTTAATTTATTATGGATTACTTAATGAGGGCTTTTTAGTGTATTTCGTTACACTTTTTAAAATTCAACAAGTCTTGAGTGATCCTCAAACACAGATGAATACTGGCTAATGTTTCCAAAATATAACAGCTAGAGTTTTTTTATTATACAGAACTCAAAACCACCGTATGTTTGTCTTGTGTGTCATCTTGTCCTCTGTAGTGAGGTTTTGTGTGTAGGTTTTGATATTATATTCACTTAAATAGTCAGAAAAATAAATCTAAGATTAAATGCTGAGTCAGTGAAAGATTAAAACAAGTTTTTCTTTGTTCTGAGTGTGAAAGAACAAAATGCCCATTTTTTTGGTTATAATTTTAAATACTGTCCGACAAGCAGCTAACACCTCTTCCTGTCTTTGCTTCTGCTAATGTAGAAAACAGCATGGGTTAAACTTTCTGCATTTGTGATTTGAGTGAAATGGGTTTTGTATTGAGAAGATATTAAATATATATGGCAAAATGAACAGCAAAGACACAAAATGCAGAACTTTGTTTTTTTAGCTTGCTAGACGTGTTAAACCGAAAGTAAAATTTGAGTTTTTAGCGTTTGGAGGAGAATATAGATTTTTGCAAATCATAATAAATTAATCCTCTCATCAAAAAAAGCTCTTACTGTGTTTCATAGAAGTAATTAAATATGTGGTTTATGAGGCTATTATAAGTTGAATACAAGAAAAATATATCAATACTGTAAATCTGAATGTGTCAGAAATCAAGGGGTTGGAAGAAAACGCCCCATGAGCAAGTTACTCCATTCCAATTCCCTGTGACTTTCTGAAGCACTTGATGCCATTTGGTTGGACATCTTTGGATTTTGGATCATCTACAGTGGCAGTTCCTATTACCCTGTCTCAAGGTCTCATTCATGTACTGTGTTTGCTTAATGTAAACCTCCTCAATTTTTAGCTAAGCAAATGTAAAGCTCTGCGTGGGCTTTGACAAGTAGACTCAAGTGGTCTCACTTGCTGCAGTCAAACCTAAATAAAGCTTTAGGAATTCTGTGGGAGCAGCTTGTGCTGGTTGCGTTAAGCTGGTTTGGTTTTTTTCTGCCGGTGAAACTCGTGCATCTCTCAGGTGTGCAGGTTATTTACCCCTCTCCAGCCCTCTCCTCTGAAAAGATTGTTCTTCCAGCACTGTGCTGCTTCAGCCTTCTTTCTCCTTTTGCTTATGGATGTGTTTTCTAGTACCCTGTTTTGGAGAGTTGATCTTGCATTGTGCTTCGTTAAAGCTCTTGCTCTTCACTGGGCTAGAGGTTCCAGTAGGGAAATTGTAAGGGGTCTATATCTGTCAGCCAAAACCATTGTGTGCTGCTGAGGTTGGAAAGGGGAGGGGAGGAACAAGAGGTGGCCACTGAAGAAGAGCTCCCTTCTCACCCGTTTCAAAAGCCTTTACTGCACTTTTGCCTGGGACTGCCTTTAACTCTTAATTCATCTAAACATCACTCCTAAATTCCGGAAATTTAAAAACTACCTCCCATCTGCAGTTTGTGAAGAGGAAGGAACCCCTTGCCTCATTTGAATATTTAATCAGTGTATGTAGGCTTCTGCTTTTAAATAATATGATTGGTAAATCCAGTCCATCCTCAGACTTTGTGAAAACTGAGTATTTACAACTCGTGAGTTTAATGTTTGTGCTATCTAAAACCTCGCATTATTCATAGGACCCTGGGATGAGAGTCACTCCAAGATATGCTTAATTGCTTTTAAATGGTTAGCACTGGAATAGTGTATTTTGAAGGAAGTCATTGACATTGTTGTTTCAATAGATAATTAAGGAATGGTGGTTCTTGGTTTTCTTTCTGACACTGTTTTGTAGTCATAAAAGATAGTCACAATTAGTCAGAACTGACTAATCTAGTTAAGTTAATATTCCCTTGAGGAAAAGTTCTAAATTTCAGTCTGCTTCGCAGGGTTCTTTAGGCACCTAAATAATTTCAGAATGCCACAGATTTTTTATGTTGTCCAAATTGTTAATGAATTTGGTAACCTTTCATTAAGCCTATTGCTTTATTGTTCCCTGTGTTTTTGGGAAACAAGCTGGATTGAATGTATTTTGATACTGTAATTTGGAAGCGTGCTGCTAAAAAAACACACCAAAAAATATTGTTACTTTAAACCTTTGTAATGGGCACTTGTCAGTCCAGTATTATATCACATTCTTGTTATCCTTTTCATTTAAACAACCCCTAGGATTCACAATGTTTATCAAGAATACCTGTACTGTTGGATGCTGGAGTCACATGTGCTTGAGATTGGAAGTTGTTTCTGGATGTCTCTCTGGCCCAAAGCAGGTCCAATTAGGTCAGGTTATGCAGTCCTTAATGAATTCTTAAGCAAGCTGTTCCAATTCCTGGATATATGATTGATATCCCTAAACAAAATGTATGAATCAAGAAGAGCTACATTCAGTTTATAATTTAATGAAATAAATTGTGGGCCTGGTAGTTGTTTGAAGGTTGTCATCAAAACAGAAATGACCCTGTTTCAGGATTGGACAGTGTTATGGCAGAATTCGTGTATGGGTAGCACTGAGACACACCTAGGATTCTTGGCTTTGGGAAAAGTCTGCTGAAACCCCTGTAATTTTCCATTTAAGGTGAACTTCACTCTTTAAATAGTGATAGCATTAGAAAAGGCAAGTGCCTGTGGAAGCTGTGGTACCCTGGATCCAGCAGGGACACTTGTGGATATGCAGTGTGAGAGCAGCATAAGCACAGAGTGCTTCTTCCCTGGCATCACTCTCAGCAGCAGGTTGTTGGGAGCTGAAGGGGATTTCTGATCCAGACATGGTTTCTTTATATTTAATAACCCATAAAAAGATTTAATGCACTGGTTATTAAAATTGTTTTGAGGGTAATACAAATTTTTAATGACTATAAATTAGTCACACAGGGTGGTTTTGGTGATCAAAGATCCCTGTTTGGAGAGATTAAAAAAATGTAGTATATTTGAATGTTTGCATAACCATAGAGATGTGATCCTCTCTCAAAGGGGGCTGACACTGGGGAAGAACAGCCTGGAACAGATCTTGCCTTAGTAACATGTTCTTGTTTTAATTTTTTTTTTTTTATAGTCACAACCTTCTCCCAATGAAATTCTAAAGCAGATGGTTGTTCCTTTTTCTTTTTTTCTTTACAGGGTCTACTTATAGCTGTCTTGTTAGAACATGGATATTTAATATTTATGCAGTATGTACGTGTGCACTGCTACCATTTGCTGTCTACATTATTTTAGTCTTCCATCTTGCTTAACAAACAGTGTCTGGACTCTTTAGTTTTACAGTGTGGTTAATAGAGGTCTTTCCATCAAAAAAGTACATAATGCTTCTGCTGTTTTTTCTTACTCCTGTGCCCCTTAAATGTCATCAAGTTTACAAAACTGGGGATATGAACAAGTGAGTTATTCAGTTTTAAAGAAAATAGCTTGGATCCTCTATAGTATTTAACCCCTCTAACTAGGCTCAGAAGAAGTTTGAGCTGATTTAATCCTCTGAGACAGAGCTTTGACAGAAGTGTGAAAATGCCACGTTGCTGTATTTCTTCACAGCTGAAGCAGCTTCTTTTCCCCAAGTAAAGAGAATTCTGTTGCACCAGCAGATCATTATTAGTGTAGGTTCTGTGGTACAAAACCTGTATTTGTCTCTGGATCTTACAAATGCAAAATAAAGGATAATTTTGTCTCTCAGCCAACTTTATCTGTTGATTGACAGGAATTAAATGTATGTTGCTGGAGAGTATGGGAAGGAGAAGGCAATCCAGAAAAACCCAAATAAACCAAAACCTCCTACTCTTTCCTGGAGGTTTATTAGATGAACACGATCAAGAGCTGTGTATGACTGCAAAAACCACAATGATGATAAATGAGACACGTTGTTAAAAAGAAACCACTGATTATTGCCATGCACAGTGGATAAACTGATTTAAAAACTGATCTGGTAGGGAACTTTGTTTTCGCTGTAATTTGATACAGCCTCCTGGGTTGTTGCTGTAGCTTATGGGTTCCTCTGACCTTTTCCTTCTCTGCTTTTTTTATTATTATTTATGCAATATTTGTTTCTAAATGTGGGATATATCTTACTGCAGTATCGCAGTAATTTAGCTGAGTTCAGCAATAAAACCTTTTGACTTCATGTAGCCTTAACTATTAATGTAAATTGTAAAAAAATCATGTTTATATATTCAGAGAAAAAGAAACCATAGCATTTAAATCTTGATTGTATCTATTTTTGTATTTATCAAGCACTTACTTAAGCTCCATTTTTTTAATGTCAGTTTGTGCAAATGATGTTGATAAATGATGACTGTCAGTAGTTCAGTCACAGGGTATGGCTTTGTCCTCCTGGAGTACCAGGGTATCTATTAACTTCTAAACATCAGTGTTCCTTTCTTCACTGGGCACCAGACACTCGTTCACCAGGTGTTCTGGCCAACAGGTCAGGTATATCTGACGTATGAGGATGGATATTAGAAGTTGTGAGGGTAGAAAATGCATGAGTTGCTGCTGATACAGGGGAAAATGAAGAGTAGTGGGATGCTACAAGCTCTCTTTAACCTCGCTGTTAAGCCTAACAAATATGTACCTGTGAACTCAGCAACAACAGTGGTTAAAAATCATCCACGAGAGAAATAGAATTAATCTTTTGAGGTCTGTTTTTTCTCCTCTCCAGATTTTTTAAAAATTGTTTCTCATTCCCTTGTCAAATTCCCTCCTGTGCTGTTCCACCTTATCTGCTGTGCTAGGATTAAAAGTCTGAAGTCAGGCAGGGTTTTGACATCTTTGCTCATGTGTCTTCTGACAGTAGTCAGGTCAAAGTTTAATCAGCTGAGGAGCTGGTATGTAAGTCACCTTCACCTGCTCACATGGTGTCACTTTTACTGCTCCTCAAATATGAAAAATCCTGGCAAGGAGATGATTTTAGACACCTTTCTTGGTGGTACAAAGCAGTCTGAAATAAGTTGTCTTCAAAATACTGTTGAAGAGGGTCTTACTTGTCCAAGTTTTTCACTCATCCTGACTTATAACTTCAAAGTTTATTCAAACTTCTGTAGCATCAGATGTGCTGGAAATGCATTACAATTTTCTGCAACACAGAACAGAGCAATGCTGCAACAGGCTGAGCAGATAATTTTGTCAGAAGTGGGGTTTTGAACTTGAGAATGGGGTATGTTTGGACAAGTTTAAAAAGAATATATTTTAATATGAGATGGAATTCCTTAGGATACTTTTATAGGTAGTAACTGTTGTTTCAAGTAAGACCAAACCTGAATGCAGACGGCCAGGTTTGTACTTTGACTTATATAAGTAACGTTTTGTTTATTCTGATGATCTGGGCAGCATGGAGTGGTATTTAACTGCATAAACCCTACTTAAAAAATACTTCCTTTTCTACCTGAAGATAGTTTGAATTTTTGGGATGGTCCCTTGTGTGATTCCCTGGCAGTCTGAGGAAGCTGGATGGTGTGTGGGTGTGTGTGAGGTGTAGATGTGATGGAGCTGCTCTGGAGTAGCTGTTTGCACCAGCTCAGCAGTTGGTGAGCACGAGGGGCTGGCAACACGCAGGGTGTGTGCAGCTGGGCAGCTTTATGGGCTTGGCCATGTCTGGTGCTTCTGGGAAACATTTGATTTTCTGTGAATGTGCTGTGGGGCTGCCTGGGCTGTGCACAGTTGGCTCAGTGTGTTTGGGAGCAGTGTGTCCCCTGTGTGTGAGTACCAGAGTGTTACACTGACTGAGCTTGGGCCATGCAGTTTATTCCCAGGAATTCCACCTGGGAAATCCATCACACGTGTACAGGAGTCTGAGCTTCAGTTCTTTTTTTTTTTTCACTTAGATACGGTTTTTATGTTATGCAGATACCATAATGATAATATCATTTACCAAGAATATTCACTAAATAGAGAGCATTTTAGGGCATGTTTTGAAGCAAGCTGACCACTCTTTAAAACATTTTATAAAAATTTTGATGTATTTTTGTTCTGTATGCTTGACTCAAAATTTGTTTTCTCTTTTCAGGCAGCTATAAATGGTGTTATACCACAAGAAAATGGCATTCTACAAAGGTAAGCACAGAGAACTGGAGTAGTACATGCAGAGAGTGATGCTGGGTAGCAGTTACTTTTTTTTCCTTCCTGAATCCTAAGAAGATGACATAATTCTCCTTTTAAAGCTGTTTCTGGAGCCACAAATTCTATTCCTGGCAAAGCTGATTTAACATTAAGTTTTTCCCATACTGATAGAGGACTAGCTCAAACATCTATTCAAAATAGTTAGCTTTTATTTTGAATTCACTGGTGGTTGGGTCATTCTGTGCAGGGTTGTCTCTTTACAAAGACTGGATGTTTGTATGCTTCTGGCTAAGTATTTCTTTTTCCTTGTGCATTTTTAAAGGTATTGATATTCCATGCTTCCCTATTTCTGGCCAAAAACATTTGCACTTGTTTTTTTTGTTTGTTTGTTTTTGTTTTTATTTGAATTACAGGCAGCAGAAACTGTGATAGATAAAGTAAGGTTGTTCCTGTCTAAAAGTAGTTCTACTGATTTTCTTTCAGCTTCTGAATTAAATTTTGGCTTGCATACTGATGCTTGGATATCTTGAAGTCACTGAAATTTGATCTTCTAGGTGCTGATGAGGCAATTGAAAACAGCAGAACAGGAATTGAGCTGCTTGAGAGAGACAGTAAAACAGTGTTTAAAATTTTGTTCAGAAAAATACTTAATGTACTATTTAAAAAAGTTTAATGATGAAAAAAGGTACATAATATAGGTAAAGTGGTGTTTGACATCTCTGTCAATACTTACTAAAGCTATCATTCAATAGAGTCAGGTTTTGATTGAGGATAAAACTATTTGCTCAGTAAAGTTACTAAATATATATTTACTGTAAGGCCTGTTTAGTCCATGTGAGATCAAGTCTTGGTTGTGTGGAGCGCTCTCTCTGCCTCTATTTACAAGTTGTGACCTCAAAACATTTATATCCAAAATACCAGAATGTTTAATTGAGTGGAAGAAGCTGGGGAATAGAGTAGTTAGTGCCTGTCTTCAATCACAAGGTGGTCCAGTGTCCACTTACTTCTTCTTCCACAGTAGTTTATTAATTTTTAGAAATTATTAGATAATCAAATGTGTTTCAAATGTGGTTTTTTGTTGTTTTTTTTTTGTCTTGTTTTGTTTTCTTCCAATGGAAGTGGCTTAAAGGGAGGCTCAGAAGATTTAGAAACCTTGTTTCCAGTGGTTTCCACATGAGGCTTATTTTACTGATGTGAGGCTTTTAATGTTCTATTAGAGGTTGCTAGTCAGGTATGTCGGGTGCCTTTTGTGGTGGAACCAAACAGAATTAATACAACTGGACTTGAAGTAAGTTAATTTATTGAAGAGAAAGAAAGTACATTTTGTTTTATAATTCAGTTGCTCATTTTGTAATACAATCCTGAGAGTTGGGATATTCATTTATTCTTGGGTCTACTAACAGAATTGTTGTAGTATTTGATTCATAGCTGGCCACCAGATTGAAGACAGTAACATATCACTTGGTATTTATATTTTTTTAAATCCTGGAAATAAGACTGTGTCCTGTACTCTTCAGAGTTCTGACGTGGGCCTTTGACTTTTGAGCCATAGGTCTGAGAGTGTGGGTCTTTGTAGCTGGGCATTCATCCTTCTGAGCATGCTGATGTGAGAAGTGAAGGAGCCCCTTGTTTTACAAGCATAACATGTTTTTCTGTTTCAAATGAGAAGGGCACAACGATGGGATTTGCAATAGCTGAGTACTGCTGCACTTCTGTGACACGCATGCCATCCACATTTGCACTTTGTAAAGTTCAGACCTCCTCTAGGTAACAGATTTGACTTGGTCTATGAAGCATTTCCACTGAGAAATCTCATGGTATCTTCAAGAACAGAAGGCATTTTTCAAATAAGTTCTGATAAAGAATGGAAATGAGATAAGTTATGTCCCAGCATTTCTGAAATCCACCATGAGATCCTGTAACTGCCCAGCATCTTAACACCCCAGGCTTACCTGAAAAAGTTTCTTGCCTTCCAAATTTGATTTCTCTACGTCATAGGGTTTTGGTTTTTTTTTTTTTTTTTGCCTGGAATATGTTCCTGAAATTTCATGTTTTGTTACACTTGTTTCTAATCCTAGTTACATGCTTCTTGTGGAGAGACTCACTGAGGAAGATGAGTGCTTCTGGGTAGTGAGGGTTTTCCAGTTTGTTCTGACCTGTAATGCTATGGGTATCCTTGAGTCAGGTATGGAGACATCCTTATATGAATCTCCAGGAGCCTTGCAGGATTTTGAACTTGAAGGCAAGCTAGAATTCAGCATTGCATTACTGTTGTACTTCTAAGTGTTTTTTTTTTTAAACACGTGCTTCATTATCTTAATTTATTTACCTTAAATATGTATCTGTTTTCATATCTGACTTGTTCTTCACTAATTTTGTGTGGGAAAATACCAATCTGCATGCAGGATTTTGAGCTGTATTTCTTATTCTCATTTCCACTGGATACTAGCCCAGTGATGTAGAAAGCTGGTTGTTGCCATGGTGCCAATTTTTATATGGTCACAACACTCCTGGAACAGGAAATAATCCTTCTCCTCAGGATAATTCTGGTATTAATTACGTAGTGGATTTTAAATGCTTGTTTGTCATCAATGTTGATCTCCTATAGCACTCCTGAGCCCTGAAATGTTAAAATTGCCGATACATAAGTTTTTTTTCATTTTTAATAAGCAGTATTTTCAGATATGACAGCAGTAATTCAAGAGCTGTGTGCTGGACTGTAGTGAGTGAATAATACTGTCATTTTGCTTTCCTAACTTCTGGTTACATGTACCAAGCTGTTGTGTTTGAACCATCTTATTTGCCTGTCTTTCAGTGAGTACGGTGTAGAGACTTTGCATGGACCAGCGTATGGCCCCGCCAGTCACTCTGCTGCAGCTTCTTCAACTCCTTCCTCCTCCTCAGCATTTCGCCATGTAGTGCCATCTAGACAAATAGTGGAAAGACAACCTCGAATGCTTGACTTCAGGGTTGAGTACAGAGACAGAAACGTGGATGTAGTACTTGAAGACAGCTCCACAGTTGGTAAGAATTTGTAAAAATGAAATTAAAACTGCTATCGTGAAACTGCTAGAAGACAAACTAAAAAGATTCGACCCCAAAAATCCCAAGTCCTGAAGCAAAGCAGAACAAAACCCCTCAAAAATAAGAAAAAAGATCCCCCCCAAAATGCAGCCTCCACAGCTACTAACCGTTTTCAAATCTCTTTGCAGCTTTAAAAAAAGCAAAATTTCACTAATCCATTATAAAGGTTAGTGATCTATCAAATATTTATTTTGAAATCTAGTTTTCTTACGAACTTGCTTCAGAAACAAAATGGAGATTAATGATTAAGTTGAGGCATGAAAATGTAATTTGGGGTAGGATTAGTGTAGATGCAAGCTATTAATGAGCGGATGATCTTGGCATTTCCTCTTTGAATCTGTATGACATCTCTCTCTGCGCAGGATTAGTGACAAGATTAGAGGAATTCTTCCTGGTGTGAAGAACATCACTGAATTCTTCTTAGTTCAATTTTTATTTGACTCTTTCATTCAAATTAAGATGAATTTTATAGTTTTATTGTCTTTATCTTAAAATTGATTGCATTTTGTAGCAGTGTGTTAGAAGTATGCTATTGCAAGTGTTTCAGAGCATGTTATTTTTTACATTCCCCAAACTGGGATTTAATTTACTTCTGCTAAGGAAGAAAAGTATTTTTATTTTTTATTTTTAGTGAAGAGCTTATACAGATCCAAATAAGGAGCTACATGAAGAAATAGTTGATGAAAGCAATTTTCCGTGCTGCAGCCTTTTGTCTGGGATGAAATTTGGAAATTGAAACTTTGATCCTTACTTGTCTTTTCCGCAATGGATTTGGTGTTGGCTCGCGCCACCTAGCGGTGATTAGTTTGAATTATTGATGGCTGTTCCATGTTTTCCTTTGCACTAAGTTACATCCATGGAAATTAGACATAAAAATCTGATCAGATCAGAATTTTGCAGCTGTGCTGCTTTGATTTTTCTTTTCTTATTAACTTCTTAATGACTTTTACCTGAAAGCTGTAGGGCAGAAGGCAGTTCATGTAGAACTTCTGTCTGTGTCTTGGGATATAAAGATCGAGGGCAGCCTTGTGTTTAAAGTCCTGAGAAGTGAGCAAGGCAAATTTTAGAACTTCAGCTGTGGACTTGAGGAAAGAATATTTTTTGCTTTTTTGGGGGTCTGCTTGGCAGGATCCCATGAGAGGCTGCCCAGGAGGGCCCAGGGGCCCAAGAGAGCTGGTTGATCTTCAAGGACAGCCTCTTCAAAGCACAGGAACAGTTCCTTCCACCGTGCAAGAGGAGCAAGCATGGCAGAAGGCCAGCACAGAAGAAAAAAGCATTGCTGACTTGAGCTAAATTGAGAAAGAAAGTACCTGGAGGTGGAAAGTAGTGATGAGCTACCCAGCAGAGGCACAGAGATGTGGGGGTTTGGAGTTAGGAAGACCAAAGCTCAGGTGAAAGTGAAACCACTGAGGGATTAGAAGGGTTTTTGTAAGTACATCAGTGTGAAAAGAAAGGCTAAGGAAAATGGGAAGCTGTGTTCAGTGGTGATTGCTGAGCTTGGTCTGTGGGAAGATTACGGAGAAACTGCTTTTGGAAGCACTCTTTGAGCACAGGAGAGAAAAGAAGATGATTTGAGACAGGCAGCATGGACTTACTAAAGGCAAATAGGGCCTGATCAGTCAGCATTGTTTGCCTTTTACAGTTTGATGACTGGCTCTGTGTACAAGGGGAGAGAATGTCACTGTGGTTTTAGTGAGGCCTTTGACATACTCTGCTATTGTATTTTTCTGGTCATAGTGTTAAGATAAAAACTGGATAAAAAACTGATCAAAATAAATCTTTATCCGATCAGAGAAAGTGGCTGATGTTCTGGAGGGCAAGGCTGCTGCTTAGTGGGTCCTGGACAGCCTGGAGAAATGGGATGACAGGAGCCTCCTGAAGTTCCAAGAAAATAAAGTTGAAGTCCTGCATCTGGCATAGGATAACTCCATGTTATCCCCATCTGATATCTGGCTGAAGGCTGATGGGCTAGAAAACAATTTAATGAAAGGGATCTAGGGTGCCTCAGCAGTGAACTCTTGCAGTGAAGAAGGCCTGCCATATCCCAGGCTTTGTTGGTGAGAGCGTAGCCAGTGGATCCCAGGAAATAATTATTTCCCGCTATTCAGCACTTGCCAGGCTGCATCTGGAGCAATGTGTTAGGTTTTGAGGTCCCCACTACAAGAAAGATGTTGACATTCTGCTGTAAGTGTGATCAGAGGTCTGGAGCTCTGGGCTAACAGGAGGAGAGGCCCAGAGAAGAGGATTTGTTCAGCTTGGGGAGGAAAGGGGAAAGGTACAGACCTGACCTCTGTCTCCAGCTGCCTGCTGGAGGACACAGAGAAGATGGAGCCAGACTTGTCTTGGAGGTGCACAAGAATGAGAGGCAATAGACACAACATCAAAAATTCACATAAGATAAAAGGATTTCTTTTTTCTGTTGTGAGGGTGGTGAAATACTGAAACAGGTTGGCCAGAAAAGTTGTCAAACTTCCATCCTGACATGTTCAAGAGTCAGCTGGACAAATCCTTGACTAAACTGGTTTAATTAGACCTTTGAGTTGGGCTTGGGCCACATCCAGAGCTGCTTTCCAGCCTGAATTATTTTATGACTGTAGTAATTACAGGGACAGAAGAGCATCAAAATGTACAGAACATTGAAAAATGCAGAGCATACAAAACATTGAAAAATGCAGAGCAGTCAATGGTATGAACATTCCAGTTCCTCAGGTCAGGGCTAATGATAATGAAATTTGGTATCAAAAATATGCACCCTCTGTTGCTGGCAAAGTCTGGTGCTCCAGATAGCACACAGCTGCAAATGTGTGTGTCTAGTATATATGGATTATAGAATCACCAAAATATATGTCCAAATCATCAAATCCTCATGTGATTCTTCAATCATTCATGCTTTGTGATTATTTTTTTAAGCTTCATTTGTCCTTTACTGTTTGAAGGGTATGTTACAAGGGTAACTAGACTAAAAATGCTTCTCATAGTAAATTTTTCCTTGCTCTTGTTTTTTAATTACAACTCATTGCTGTTTGAAATAAAGCAGTTAGTGTGTATATTTTATATATTTCCTTTGTTTTTCTCTTTAGGAGATATCAAACATATTCTAGAAAATGAACTTCAGATTCCTGCATCTAAAATGCTGTTAAAAGGGTGGAAGACTGGAGATGTAGATGATAGTGTAAGTTTTCAACTGTGTTTTCAGCTAACTGAACTCAGTTTCAAACTGAGCATCTGTGGGTGGGGATTACAATGCAAGAATTGTGAGTTTCAAACAGTGTCAGATGTCTTGGATGGCACACAAAGAACTCTTAATCTAAAAGATTGCAAAATGTAATCAGGACAAATCAGTTTGTGTTGGGTTTATATATAATGTGGCCCCCTACAAAAATGATATTCTGAAGTAACAGGAAGTGTATCTTGAAAGAAAATATTTGGTGATATTGTAAATATGTACCAATAATTAAAAAAAAATAAAATAATGTGTTAGGATTGGTGAATGTTTTATATTTATAATGATTTTTCTCCCCTCAGACTGTTTTAAAAAGTCTACACTTGCCAAAAAATAATAGTCTTTATGTTCTAACACCTGACCTGCCTCCTCCTTCTTCAAGTCATTCTGGGTAAGTCTTTTGTCCATAAGTTCTATTTGTATGGTTTGGGGGGTTTTTTTGTGATTTTTGTGAAGCCACATGTGTATTTGCAGAAATCTGCAGTCAGTAAATACAAAGTGTTTTCAGTGCACTAGTGACTGTTGGGATGAACTAACTCAGCATCTCGTTGAAAAGAAGCCTGTTGGAGTTTTTAAAACTTTGGTGGGGTACATGAACTTCTTAGGTACATACGGAATTTTACATGTCCCAGCTGTGATGACTTTAATTTAACGGGAGGTTATTCCCTGTGGAAATAAGAGCTGGCCTTGCATAAGTTGCTGCATGATGTTGGTCTGTTTGATATATCGTATGAATCATTCCCAAGAGATCAGAATTTTCTTTCTGGATGTTTGTTACATTATTTTATCTTGTACTTCTAAAATGTATGTAGATAGGCTGAACAATTAATTCCCTTTAATTGAGCAGGATATCTTTTATTACTGATTTGAACACTCAAGAAGTAAGCAGTGAGTGTTCATGTGTCACAGAATCATCAAATCTGGAAGAGACCTTCAAGATTATCTCGTTCAACCCACCATAATCACCCCTGAAATATATCCCCAAGTGCCACATCCAGATGTCTCTTGAACACTTCCAGACTCCACCACATCCCTGGGCAACTTCATCCAATGCTTAACCACTCTTTCAGGGAAAAATATTTTCCCAACACCTAATCTGAACTTGCTGTGGTGGAATTTAAGGCCATTTCCTCTCATCCTTCCACTTGAGACATGGCAGTGGAGACTGACCCCCAGCTGGCTCCAACCTCCTTTCAGGGAGTTTTGAGAGTGAGAAGATGCCCCCTGAGCTAAAGAGTTTCTCCAGGTTAAACACCCCCAGCTCCCCCAGCCGCTGCTCCCAGGACTTTCCCTCCAGATGCTCCCCCAGCTCCGTTGCCCTTCTCCGGACACGTTCCAGCCCCTCAATGTCCTTCCAGAGCTGAGGGGCCCAACACTGGACACAGCACTCGAGGTGTGGCCTCAGCAGTGCCGAGTACAGGGGGACAATCACTGCCCTGGTCCTGCTGCCACACTATTGCTGGTACAATCCAGGTGCCACTGGCCTTCCTGGCCACCTGGGCACAGCTGGCTCGTGTCCGGCCGCTGTCCACCAGCACGCCCAGGTCTCTTTCTGTTGTCAGGGGATATTGCAAAGGTTTGGAAATGAAGTGATGTTTTATGGAAAAGGCTCTCATGAAGTAATTAGCGATTACTTCGGTTTGTTTTCTTCCTTGCCCTTCCCTTTCCCGAAGGGAAAAGCCCTGTATGTGCTCTTTCCCAGGAAAATGGGAATTTTACTCGGTAGCCGCTAGAGGGTGCGCAGGAATTGAGCCTGGGAAAGGACCAGCCAGCGCAGGGAGGGAGGGATGCGTTTGGAATTGGGCAAAATGCATGGATTTCAGGTTGTCTGAAGAGGGAGTTGGCTTCCTGCCCTTCTGGGTGATAGGAGAATATTCTACGAGTGCAGTTGTATTACTGGTGAGAGGAATTCTTTGAGAGTCAATAGAAATTAATAACTTCCTTCCTAATGACTGAAACTACTTTGTATATTATTAAAAGGTAATTGTGCACATTAACATGTAGTCTGTGGAGGAGATAAGAATGCTGATATGAATTATAAAAATAATAACAGTAAAGAAAAGGAGCATTAAGAGAGGGAATAGTGGCACTGGAACAGAGGGTGGTGTACATGAACTGTATGTGCAAACAGGAGCTGTATTTGTGTGTGAGAACAATAAGCCATTGTACTTTAGCAGCTATTTGAAGAACAGTGAAAAGACACTTCAGCTGCTAATTGCTTCCATTTCCAATTTCGATATTTTCTAGCCAGGTATTGCTGTATATTGTAGTTTGAAGGTTATAATTCTGGAGAGAAAACTGGAGTCTGAAGAGAGTTGTCTATTGCAACTGCAGTAAAGTATATAACAACAAACTGTTTAAAAACAGTTCTTAGCCTTTGTTATTGGATTAATAGTTTTAAAGAACTTCACTTGATAGAAAAATCAAAGTAGTTGTTACCTTTTATAGTTTATATTTGTTTCATAGTGGAGATTAGTTCTGGATATTTTTAAGATAAAAGTTGGTAGCTTTGGGACAGCAAACGATGACTAATTAGTGGCTATTTAAACACGGATAATTTGAAGGCTAGATCATCTCCCTGAAGTCATAAATTCTAGATGAAAGGGGAGGCTTGCCTCCAATTAAAGCATCAATGCAGATCAAAACACATCTAATTGAAGCAATGTACCAAACCCAGTTACACTGTTTACTGCCTACTGTTAGGTCAGTTATTATTCAGATTAGTTTGTTACCCACAATTTTTGAAAGCGTCGTGCTCACTTCTATTATTAATGGATGTTAAGGAACTTTGCCTCTTGCTCTGTGAGTTCATCTGTTGTTTTCTTCAAATGCCTTCTGTTTTGAACTAGAGATAAATAGTCGTGATTTGAATATCTCCAGAAAGTGATATTTGAAAAGCCTGAGATTCCAGTATGTGATATTTTATCTATATGCCCTTCTTAAAAGGAACAGTCTGGCCTCAGCTCTACAAGCTCCAATTTGTGCCTGTTCTTTATAGTGAGGCAGAACAGTGTCTGAAACATCCTTTTCCAACATATTGGTATGAAGGCATTGAAGTTTATTGTGACAGACTGAATGAGCTTAACCCAGAACTGACTTAAAATCAGCATCTAAATGTAATGGCAAAGTGATCCTGCAGTTTAAACAAACAAAAATCTCCTAGGGTATCTTTGTTCATCAGTGGCCTACCTAAAGCTTTTATAGGTAATAGAAACCCAGTGAATTACTACTGCATGCTAGTAAATTGAGGTGTAAAGATGAAATTTAAATGTCAAATACCACCTGTACAGTTCCACCCTGCTTCCACAATTTCAGCTGGCAAAGCCATACTTATCCATGCTTGATATCCAGAACAATAACCACGTGTTCTGTGAGCTGTGGATGTAATGAAATCTGATTTCTGTGAATTCCTGCCTCATCCCAGCAGCTGCAGTAAATCAGCCTTCTCCTTCCCTGCTTCCCATCATCTCACCTACCTCTGATGCTGCCTCCAGTTCTTCTTGCGTATTTTGTAGCACCCGGGTAATATTTTTTCCCTTGCGTAGAGAATCAGCCTGCCCTGCAGCTGTTCTCCAGCTGGCAGTCAGGTAGTATCAAAGGAAAGGAGAAATCGTGTCCTGTGGGTACTTCTGAGATCACTGGCCTGAGGTCACCTGGATGAGTATAAAATACTGTGCTTTAAATGCAGCCTTTTACTGAGGTGGGTGGTAATTTGGGTCCCCTTCCTCCTCCTGCCTGTTGATTTATACCCAATCTTTGAGACCTTTCTAACACTATGAGACCTCCTTAAAACCAGTGACTATGTTCAAAAGTTACCAGATGGGAGCTAAAGTTACCAGGTGGGTGGAGAAAAACATGATTTCTCTTGGAAAGTGGTCTTAAAAGGAAAGATGCCAAAGAATGTCCATCATTAAACGTCCATGGGGGGAGATCCCTTGCACCAGCTTTGTCAGATTACGTTAATCACTTCCTCAGTGTGCAATTCCTTCCCTTTGTTGCCTTGGATGCTTCTTGAAGGCTGACAATACCCAGTTCAGGAAATAGGTTTAGGAGAATGCAAGAGGGAAGCACCAAAAGCGTGGGCACGGGAGTCTGGTGGTGGAGCTGGGTCACCTGGATCGTCTCTCCTTTCTATCCTCTATGTTCTGGGAGATACTTTTTGTCTTTTTTTTTGTTGCTGTTGTCATTTTAATGGATATGATGTATTTTATATTTGTACTGTTTTTGCTAAACAGCTGAAAGTCAAAGGTACTTTATTATATCTGATGAATTATTGGAAAGTTGAAAAGCATTGAAACCCCAGGTGCATACCATGGAGATTATTAGAAATAATGCCATTTTGCTAAGTGATTGTTACTTGTTTAACACGTGTACTCATCTGTGTAGATAAGAAAAAAACCCCACAGTCCCCATTTTTCAAGCAATAGGTCCATATATTGCTGAATGCCTCTGCTTTAGATCATTGCAGAGCAGTGGTGGGGGTGATGTGGCATCTTGTTGTACGTTATCAACTGTAGCAGAGTGTTAATTAAGAACGATGTAACCTGCAACTCCAATTATTGGTCCTGTCTGTTTAGCTGGACAGGAGCAGTGCCTTGCTTTAGTTACTTTAAAAGCTTCCATAAGAATGGTAAGATTAATGTTTTATTTTCACATCTGTTCATGAGACAGTTTAAAAATCCTGAAGTTTAAAATGCAATAGAATGTAAACAAAAGGGCTTCTGCTCATTTACATGTTAGCCAGATTTGCTAACTGATTGCTGTTTGAACCTAATCTACCACCTCCTGCTGCATTAGCTACAACAAACATTACATTTACATACTGATTTCTTATTTTGTTTTAATGTAAATAATCTGTAATTACAGTAAATTTGGACTTCTGTTGACATGAGCTTGTATAAATCTGTAAGTTTAAAATGGAAATGTTAATTACCTTGTGTCATACCTGTTTATATAAAAATCAGAGATTTTGGGGGAAATTTCTGTGTGACTGAGAAAGATATTGCCTAGTGGGAAATACTGAAAGTGTTTCATAAAAAGTGGAATGAAAAGGAGCATTTATATATCGTTGATTAAGGATTTACTTTTGGCATCAGATTCTAAAATATTACTAAAATTTCTAAGTAAAATGCTATTAACAAGTATCATATTAAAAAATCAAAGCATTAATGCAATCACTTAACAGCAGATAGAACCAATCTGTTTTGTGTGTCCAGGTCTCTTGCTAGAACTGGTCAGAGCAGTGACTGTGCTCTGATCTATTTTCTTTTGTCTGTTCTTGGACTCCTTTTTTGGGTGTAGGCAGGATACCTCAAATGGAGGATTGGTGCCCAAAAATACAGGTTTTCTTGCCTCCTGTGCTGCATAGTGAGTGCAGAATCATTCAGCTGAAGTAAAAAAGTAGTAATGGCAGTATATCACCTATCAGCAAATGCTTTTGAAAGCTGGGGTTTGCAGTAGGGGAAAAATGGTACTGGTAAGAGTGGCCTACTTTAGTCCTCTTTCTAGAATTTAGTTTTCTTTTCCCACTAATTAATTCTCGGATTAATTGAATTCTCTTAGCACTTGTGGCAACAAAGAAAAAGAAGGAAAGAAAAAAAAAAAAGGAAATCTGTCTTGACTTTAATGGGACATAGTTTGACCCTGACTTTTTTCCCTTTTAATGCAGCTATTTTATTTGGAAGACTGTAGTCAACTATAACATTTGTAGGAAAATCAAATAGCTGCAAACACTGAAGCCAAAATTTTAGAGATGTGCGTTGTATTTGAAGTCAGTCTTTTCGATATACTTATGTGGACTTAAAAAGAAATAAAAATAAGCTTCAGCTTACTGTCAGTGAGAAGTTTCCTTTAAATACATTTATCTTGTAGAATTTATCATTGCCTTAATGGCTGAAATACAATTTTTGGGTGAGATATATTTTGGTACAAGTAATCTGGGGTAATCTGCATCCCCCTTTGCTGAAGGAAATGGCAGTGGGAGGGACAGACATCTCTGGCTGTGGGTCACATTACCCCCGGCCCACACAGGAGGGTGGGTACCAGTGCTGGCATCAGTGACCCATCAGTTGTGCCATCAATTCCTCCTCCCTTTGACTTTCTGGTGGGCACTGTCCAAGTCCTACAGCTGTCAGACCATGTGAGATTTTGTTGTAGCAGCTCCAAGGACCTGAGCAGTTGACCAGTGCATTTCTGTGTAAGCAGAAGTAATGTTCCTCCTTATGTTATTTTTCTGAAGAAAAAGTGAACAATTAACCATGCACTATATTTGCTAACACTTTCAAACCTAATTTTTCCTCAGTTTTTTTTTTTTAGCCAGCTTAATTTTCAGCCTCTTTTTTCACTCTGTTTGTCGATGAATATGTGCTGAGAATTTGCTTGTTAACAACGTTCAGCTTGTGTTGCTTAGAAATCCCAAAAGTAGAGGTGTCAAAATAGTTAGTTACTTCAAAAATTAAAGCTTTTAATTTTTAGGCACTTCATTTAAATTTGTTTGAAGAGTATTTTTTCCTTTCCAAAATACTTCCTGCTCTCACAAGTGGAAAACTTTTCCTATGAGCGGGTGCTTTTTATTAACAAGCTGTATTTTGAGTTGTGCTGAAGTGTGGGTATCATGCATAACTGGAGATACTGAGGATTTGATCAGACTGGCCTGTTTCCTTCTATGTTTACATCAATTACAGAATGAAAACATGAGTCATGTTATCAGTTAGCATCTACAGATTTTCAGATAGAGTCAAAATTAGCTATAACAGAACCTTGTGTGAGTCTGTATGGAATCCAGAGCCATTCACATATGCTGTAATTAATGTTTTCAGAGCAATTAAATATGTCATTTGCCTCCAGTATTTGCTGAAAACAAATAAAAAATCAGAATCTGAAGAAGCACAGCAGGATATTTTAGTTGCTACTGAATATTTGCCAATAGAAAATATGGTTGTGGCGAAGCAAAACTTATTAACAATCAAATTAGAATTACCTTTGAAAATAGGCATACAACTTTTCAGAACTCCTCTTTTTTTTTATTTTTTCCCCCCCTTTTGAAGGACTGTTAAGTATTTTAAAAAGTTTTAGGCCTTTTGTAGAAGGTTCTGTGAAAGTGCAGAAAACTACGTGTTCACCACAGATGACACCGGTTACATTTGTAGTGTCTCTCATGCACATGGTCATACTTAACATTGACAATGAGTTATATTTATTTTCCATGTTGGAAAACCATAAAAGACAAGAAACAGCACTTCATGATTTTGTTTTGTAGTATGTGATTACTGAGATGTCACAGGAGCCAAATTAAGTTGCCGAGTGAAGATATTTTTGTAAGGTAAATTTCCCTGAGATGTTCAATCAAATGGTACATCTCTTGCTAAATCATCCAGTGAGTATGAGTTCCTTCCCATCTGAGCAGCAAAGCAGCAGATCAGTAATTCCAGTAGGAGTTAAAACTAACAAATCAGTTCTCAAATGATTTAGGAATCTTTCTTGTCTTCTTGTATCATAATATACAGCTGTGCTGATTTGCATTTAGAATTTGTCCTTTACTGCTAAGAGGAATGGCATGTTGAAGTGTCATGGAATCGTGAAGATGTGAAGGAAAAAACCAGAGTCTGTCATTCTTCTAAGTGTGTGTGATAAGAAAAAAAAGAATTGAATAGGCCCAATTAAATTTCATATGCCACTGAACAAGTCAAGTCTGCATAAATATTATTTAGAAACCCAAGCTGTGGTACAATGGTGCTGCAGTTTTGTAGCATGTGTAAGATTGCATACAGCCATAATTGCCATGACTATAACAAAAGTCCTGCCTTCTACTTTGAAAAGTAGATAGCTGCATGATTTTGTACCTAATTAAGCAAACAGGATGCCTTTTTAACATCCAGTTGTTTTGCTACCTGGAAAATCAGAAAAAAACCCCCGTGGTTGTAACAACATGAAGATATAGTTGGCCTATTTAAACTGTATCTTAAGATTTTTTAAAAAATTTATTTCTGATGATTAAAACCTCTGTAGTGTACATTTAAAATGATCTGAGCAGAAGTGACTTTTCTAAATGCTCAATACCCACACGAGAAATTTTGCTGTGGTTACTTTTCCAGTTTTAATTAGCTGGGTTTATGTGCTTTGAATGAAACTAAGCAGAAGAATTTCCATTTGGTTTCTGCTTCAGGTAACCCTAGAGAAGAAAGAGCGTGCTTTGCCTAGTTCTACTTGCCATCAGTTCTTAATGTGCATCATAGCTTGATATTTGGTCTGGTCATCAATATGCTGACAAGGCTGTTATTAATGGCATTAGGAGTGCTAAATACACCCGATGTTTGTGAAGATAATGGGACTCTCTCCATTTTGAAAATACTTAACATTAGAAGAGCTTTAAAGGCTGCAGTCACCTTATTAAGGAAGGAGTTCAGGAATGGCCTTTGGTCATTCTCAGCATGCTTCCTTGCATTTAAGAGTGAAAAGAGAGATGATAATGTTGTGCCTGGACTTGTCCATGTAGAGTTTAGGGTACCCTGGGGTTTTTGCATCTAACTGTAAAACAAGCTATAACATGCTTATCCCTGATTTTCCTGTTTTTCTTTCAACCATTTCAGGGCCCTGCAGGAGTCATTAAATCAAAACTTCATGCTGATTGTCACCCATCGAGAAGTCCAGCGGGAGTACAACCTCAACTTCTCAGGAAGCAGTACCATTCAGGAGGTGAGTGCTGTTTCACAGCTGAAGAATAAATGTAGCTCATTATAGCTAATGCCAGCTCTGTTAAAGGGGGTTTGCGTCTTGATGGATATTCCTGTATTTTATTAGTCTTTTTTTTTTTAATCAACTGGGTCATCAAGATTTGCTGTAATTTGATTAAAGAATTCAGTCAGAAAAAGGTGTTCTATGAAATTATACAGAAAGGATGTTTCTTTTTGCCTTGTAGTAGCAAAATACACAAACAGCATTTACTGAGTTATTCAAATTGCATTTTGCTTGAAGCCCCTTGAAGCTCCCTCTGTCTTTCCTTCTTTTAACCAGCTCCATCTCCATTTTGTAGGCACCTCAACCATTACTGGTTGCTGTTGGAGTGCTGTAATTCTTACTGGCCTGGTAGCCAAATGGTTTTGTGTGTAATGGACGTTGCTGCCGTTCTGTGGAATGGCCAGCAAGGGGTGATATTGGAGAGAACTTCGGCAGAATTAAGTCCTAAAGGAACAAATATCTCTGATGTGACTCTGGACTCTCTGAATTCAGAACAAGCAGTCTCTTGCATATTTTTAAAACTCCTTTCCAAGCCCAAAGGTTGTTGTCTAGTGCTCCATGGTGTATCTAATGCCAGATCTTGTGGATGTTATTTTCCATACAACCCCCAGCCTTCTGGAAACTTGACAAACAACCTAGAAATGTGAATCTTCAGAATTCACATTACAAAATATTAAGATTAAATGTTTGCTTTTCAAATTAAATGTATGTTTGCTATTATTGGTCTGACACTTCTCTCAGTCTTTTAGGTTGAACAGATTTTATTGAAGTTTCCCGTGTCACATGCTGACATAGTAGATAGAATTAATTCAAGTTCTGTAATATTAGCTATGGGAGTAGTGTCTCATGCAGCCATGAAAAATGTTCACTAACTGTTTTGATTGTGAATCCTGTTATTCTTAGGAGCTAAATTCTAATTTTTCCCCGTGTGAAAGCCTGTTTTCTACTTCTTATTTTTAGATCTACCATAGTAAGTTCTGTTTTGCTTTTTGTGGTGATACAAATAAGCAAACATACTTGAACCAGTTTGACTTTTGAGGGGCTGAGCTCTGTCTACAATTATAAAGAATTTGAATGTTCGTGGAAAGAAATCATCCAAATATGTGGTTTTAATTTTAAAATGGTGAGATTCTAAAAGAAAACACATACATAATATATGTCTGTTTGGTTTTTATCAATGCTATATAATTTATTTCTTTGTTGGTGGGTCTTACCTGGCTTGAAGGAAGCAGAAAGCTGTGACAGGGCGATCTAGGCTGCCTTTCCATGCACTGAAGTTTTCTTGTTTGTTGGTAATGGCAAGTTACAGCCAACACGTTGCCATATGAAGTCAACGTAGTTTAAAAGTTAATTAAGATTTTCCCCTTAAACAACTGAAATAAAAACCCTACCACCCCGTAACCAGCATGAGCAGAAAACCTTTCTTTGCCTTTCTTGTATCTAAGTATCACACCCAATAGAGTGTGTAAAACTGGGAAGAGCGATTCAGGGGCTGAAATGAGCAGAGCTCTGTGGCCCTCGTTGTGCAGCTGATGCTGAACAGGTGAACGTGTCTGTCTGTGCAAAGTCTCCTGGAAATCCCTGGGGATTTGGCTGAGGTAAAAGGGTTGGTGAACATTTGTCTAATTATAGAAAACAAGCACTGTTTTGAATGTTAACTCCCTAATGGCTTCTTAATTTAATTTTTTTTTTTCTTTTAGCATAGAGTAATCATTGTAACAAATCTAGGCAGTCCTTGTGGTTTGGAGAAATTGGTGGTGTCTTTCCTCATCTCCTTTGTCTCTGTCCTCTCCAGGGACTGTTAGATTTTTTTTTTTCCTCTTCACTCACTTGTTCACACTTTAACAAATTAATAGTTTACTTTCCTCCTGGTGTATTTTTGTAACGGTGGAGAAGCTCAGTGATGCAGTTGCCAACCACAAGAGGGCAGGAAGGACTATTCAATTATTACCTAAAAATGCCGCTCAGTGTTTTCAAATTAGCTTCTGGTATATTAACAAAAAGGACTATAATGGCCAAGTTATTGTTTGATTTACAGATAATTGGCATATTGCAGGGAGGAGACTTAATTTCACCCTTTTAAATTAAACAGGGAGATTTAAAAAGACATAAAATATTCATTAATGTTCAGTGATTATAAAGCAGTGGCATATATTTATTCTACCTTTATTACTGTTTCGATGGGAAAATACTGCAAATATTTCAGAAATCGACTTGGCCATACTGACAAGTTGAAATGTTTAAGCAGTGTTAATGCAATCTACTCACACGCCATATCCTATGCAGAAAGATTCAAAATGACTACATCAATTATTAAAAGAAATATTTAAGATTCTAGAAATGTTCTACTTCTTGCCACAGTTGGGTGCAACTGTCTCTCAAGGGCTACTGGTTCAGTGTGTTGTTGTTATTAGTACTGCGAATTTTAAGGAACAGATATTTTTTCCAAGGGTCTCAAAAACCCCCCAAACTCACACCAAAAACCCAACCCCACCACCCGTTCAGAAGGCAGAAATATTTTGCGATGGATTAAATGCAAAATGAAGTGAGCTCACAACTGTGCTTTCCTAAACTACTCCTGCTGCAGATCTCTGGGTTTTTTATTGTTTAGAATGCGTATTTGATAGTAAATGATATTTGAATGAATTGTTTTTTCAAAGAAATCGTGGTGTTTAATGGGGAAACCACGTGACAAAAAATTATCTGAGTGAAGCCGGATGCCGTAGTGCTCATGTCTGCTTCCACGTTTTCTTGCATATTATTTTAATAGTTGGACTTTGGATGGTACTTGAAAATGCCTTTTTATTATTTTTTAACCTTCTTTATCAAAATATCTAGCTCTTTACGTATTAAGATGTGATTTCTCATCTTAAAAAATGTAAGTTACATTCAGTTATATTGTTTTGGGATCATGAACTTATACAGACTCTTTGGAAATGAAATAAAAAATTATATAGAACTTGTCAAAAATTCTGTATATTCGATTTAAATTTTTTTTTTTTTTGAGTTGGGCAGGGGAGTAGTTAACTTGGAAAGTTAATAATAACACGATGGTCTAAATTGCAAATTAATCTGTGTCACAGGTTTCTGACATCTGTTTGTTCTTGTAAAATTGCAGTATTAAATTAATTCTGGGCAGCTACTGTTCTGGGAAATATCATGGTTACTTTTTTCCATGATCTGCATTTTAAATTGGAAATTGGTAGGTTTCGTGCCAGTTTGGAGACTGTAAATGAATACATTTCCAGTGTATTAGATGGTTAAATAAAGACAATTTGACAAATTGAACTCCTAATACAAGACTAAAAGGAGATTTCTGTCTGAAGACTTGTTCTTTATTCTGCTAAGATAATTTATGGAGACTGTCTGCAATTGGAGATATTTTTTTTAACTTTAGATTTGAGGAGCTCTGTGCTAAATTATTACCAGGCATTGCCACATTCGAGATAATTTCTTTTCTGTCTATTCTTACCACCTTGTTCTCATTTAGAACATTTCTACTACTTTTCATTTTTGCAAGTTGTTGTTACATTATTTGACAGAAATGAAGGAAAGCCTTTTTCAGAGGGGGGAATATTTAAATGTGTGTTAAAAGCAAGTTTGTGTTCTGATCCTGAAGCAGACAAACTAATTTGTGAAAAACTTAATGGACTTGAGTTCTTGTCACAATAATGTGCTCTACGCTTTTTGTTTTAGTCAGTGACATAGAAAAAAAATCAAACATTTTTAACAAACTGGATTGCTCCATTAAAAACAAAGACTTTGCATTTGTCTATTTTACTCTTTTGATACAGACTTTGAAGCCTTTTTGTGATTCCTGTGTGCAGGATTACAAAAATATCCAGTGTACACAAGCTGTGGCTGCTAAAGGATGGATGAGTTAAATATGCAGAACCCTCAGTCCTCTCACAGTTTGGTGATCTTATTTTGTAACTGCTGGAAATTCCAGTTGAGAATACTATGTAGGGCGTGTACTGGGCACTAGAATTCTTGGTAAAACATAAAATCTGTGCAAACAATGCAGAGAAGATGGGTCTTTAAATACTGGCTGCCTCTGCGTAGCTGCCTCTGCTCTTTATTGTGTTCCTTTAGCCAATAACTTTAGCAGAGGCTGCCTGCTCAGCATCCCTGTCACCTGTGCTAGGTAATAGATTTGTTCTCTGCTCCCTCCAGACTCACCGGCTAAGGTGGAGTGTGGAAAGCAATGTATCCAATAGCCCTCCAGGCAGGAGGAGGAACTATTTGTGCACACAACTGCCTGGGCTGAGATAAACTGTAAATTCTGGGTTGACAGACCCTAATCAAGTCCTTTGTGATGGATTTCTTTAAACTTTTTTCGTAAGTGGATGAATGTTAAACGAGATGCAAAATCACCGTTAGGAACATGCAGGCAGAAGCCTCATTTAAAAGGCCTAAATGAATGTAATATATAATATAGGTAAGCAGATGAATTACCTGCAGCAGGCAGAAAAATAGTCTGGCTGAAGGTCTTGTACCTTTTTCAGATCTGTTTTTTGGTGTCTGAACAAAATATTTTCGAGCCAGTTGTTGGTGAGTGAGATCATTCAGAGTAAACGTCAGACACTGACACGGAGACATGAAATGCATATATAAATAATGTTATTCTTTTTTTGCTGTAGCTAAATAATTACAATAAAATACATTTGCCAAAATATGGGACATATATTAATAGTTTCAGAAACAGTTGTTTTATATTTTGACATTTTGTACTTGCTTTAAAATTGTTGAAAAGTATTACTGTAATAAAAATCAGTAACTAGCACTTTTTGGTATTTAATAGGAGGTGCACAAGCGTTCTATTGTTCAAATAGTCTTAGTATCAGTGAAGCTATTAAAATACATTGCTATACTCATTGTTCTCAAGAGCCACATGTTTTTATGAAATTTGAACATTTTGTTTGCTTTTTAAAGAAATCTGTCATGTTAAAATTATATTCAATTTATAGCAAGGCGTAACAGCAGTATACATAATTTAAACATCACTGTGATAGCTTCAGTGTTCTACAGTGGTAAATGAGGACCTGCTAGCAAGCCAGGCTTTGACTTTTTCAGCAACGAGAGAAAAATCTATTTTTAAAAAGCTAAATCAACTTCTTGATTTGGTTTTTTGCCTTTGTATTATAGAAAACCACACATTCCTAGAGTAAAATGTATTCACTGCAAGAAATCCTTGATAAACTTTTTGTAAGTGGTGATGTGTTGGGAATTATATGAAAAGGAAGTTCCTTGGGAAATAAAGAGAAAATACCTTTTAGGTACCTGTTCAACAGTGATAACTTTATTAGGCACTTAAAATATCTTAATACCTGACTGAAGAGATCTGTTTCGAAGATATCCCATTGAAAAAGGTACATAACTATTTTTCTTTTTCTGCAACAGAAGCAGCAATAAGAGATAAAGAAAGGGCACTACTTCTCACTTAATTATGAAACTTAATATATTCCTGATAGAATATGTTTCATAACCTGTAATTTGATTTTGGTGGGTTTGGACGTGCATATCATTAAAGAAACGATCTTCAGTTATTAAAAACTAGTAAACATGGAGATTTTTATATGCAAGAAAAGGCAGAGAGTAAATAATTGCACTGGTGACCAATACTGTAATAATCCTGTTTTACAATATGCACTTGACAGGTTGTAATAGTGCTAATTGAAGAGACTAATTCACACTTGCTTCATTCTATTCAAAGGCAAAATCAGCAGCTTGTTTTGCTTTTGACCAGATGGTCCTGATGAACACCTACTGTGCACTTTAAGTGCTTTACTAGAATTACAAAGGCTGGGGGCTGCATCCGACTCAAAATGATTTGAGAAGAGAAAAAAACCTCACTGCTCAATGGATTTGGTGCAACTAAATTAATTCTAGTGGACCCATTACACATTGAGCCCCCTTTTCAAAGTGCTGAGCCTCCTCGTTTGTTCTGTAGCAATGAGAAAGTGAAAGGCAGATTACTGCAAACAGAAATAAAAAAAAAGTGCTGTGAAAAGGAGAAAAGAGGCCTTGAAGCCTTTTCATATCATTTGGGTTTTTCAAGTGCGTTATTTTTGGGGAGGGTGGATGTATGAAAAGCCAATTGGAGTTTTTTTTGTTTTAAAGTGCGCTATTTAAGTACTATGAATATAAAAGCAAGAGCAACAGTTGACTGAGTTTACTGTGGTAAAGCTTTGTGTCCAAGGATGAATCAAATTCATTATAGTCAATGCTTTGTATTTTCATATGAATGTAGGGTTAGTTTCACAAGACTGTCTCTGTTTAGGATAATTATAATTTAATATTTTCCTTTCATAAAGTTATCACTGTAGTTTATCTAAAATTTGCTGAAAGCAAGGTTTTTTTCCCTGCATAAATTTAGAAGCACCCAGAGAGTTTCAAACTCCAAAGGAGGCTGTTTGATTTGCAAGGGAAGGTGAGGCAGGTTCCAATAGCACAGATTATTATAACTAATTAAAAGTCACACATCTGTTAACGTTCAGTTTGTCAGCACTCAGTTTAGTGTGTGTGTGTTTATATCTCTTTTTTCCTCTCCTTCTCTGTCTCTATTCCCCTCCATCCGTAAGTGTAAGTTGGGTTGGAGAGAGACTCTCAAAGGATAAAGATCAATTTATTTGAATTTGAAAATAATGAGGAGTCATTGTTATAATTTTGGTTATGGGTTTGGCTCTGTAAATGCTCAGTCATGTGAGTTGTCCTTATTTTAGAAGTAATCATGTTGAATTGAATGGCTTTGCTCATGTAATTTAAGGATGCTAAGGATTTTGGGGATCAAGACCTAATTTAAAACCCTGAATTTTTTAAAAACTGCAATTAAAACCATCGCTTGCTATTCTGATTCTGAATATTTGCTGTGTTTTACTTTCGGGGTGGTGGATTTTTATGCAAGGCTTCTATCATAATGCTAGCTATTAAAAAGGTGTTAGCATGAAATGACAAGAAAACCTAAGCAGCTTTATGAACATATTAAACAGCTACGTCCCCAGCTCCTGTGCTGTTTAGAGTGGGAAAGCAGCACTCTGCAGCTAAATAGCACAGTTCTGCTATCTGTGTGAATTATATTTACTTGAATAACAAATGAAAAATTCAAGTTAGCATTTTTTTGCAATTAAAAAAAATTAATTTACAGCTTGTAAATTAAAGTGGTTTAGAACGTGGTTTAACCTTTCTATCCTGTGTTAACTATAATATGATCACTTCTATTATTGCATGATATACACTTATATTAAAAAAAACACATTCGTTGAATTGCTGATTTGTTTTCAAACAATGAAATTTGTATTTGTGCAAATTATAGTAGGCACAGTGTTCTCTCATGTTTTCTCATCAAACAACCCAATTATACTTATAAATAGTGAGGTGCTAATGAACTGTTGTTCTGGAAAAGTTGATTTTTTTTTTTAACTTGGGTAAGAAAGGAAACACTTCACAATTTTAGAGCGCTTGCTTGGTGAGAAAATATTTGAAAATATTTTACTTATGTAAATCATGTTGGTACTATCACTTTTAAATACACAACAGAAGCTAATCTAAAATCCCCATCAGTTCATATGGAGCGTAACTACATTCTTGACATTGTAAATTGCTCACTTAATTGGGAGCTGAGGATTTACTTATATTCATTAAGTTACAGAAGTTGTTTCCTAAGAGTTAATATTTCAGCTTGAAGTTTATCACTGTAATCACTAATAGAAAGAGGTAATTTTTTGGATAGTTGTGGTGATAAGGATATTTAAAATAGTGGTTGTGGGATTACAACACCAAAATGGTCAACCGAATCTTGAAGCAGCAGTGCAATGAGAGTGCTGCACTATGTTGCTTTGTAATTACTATGCAGAGAAAACACTCAGTTGCTGTTCCAACTGTGAATTAATAATGTTTGTCCCATCCATAACATCCTAGCGACACAGACATCATCTCTGTAGTAAACCTGTTTCTGAGGGTTTTTCAGTCACGTTCCTGTATCTGTGTAAAACGTGAACTTGAAAAGTTATCCTTTTGTTTCTGTACCAGGAATCGTGGGCATAAATTGGAGAGCCTTGCACTCATTTAAAGGATAAAATGGCCTCGTAATCACCCGCAAGAAATCCCTGTTACTGTTTTTAAAGAGGGTTATAGCAGCTCTCGGCAAATATTTGCAATAAGTGGCAAAATTTATGCCTTGCTTTGTGGTAGTTGCGTGACCAGACAGTGGGGCATAGGATTGTTTTAAGGTTTTTACAGCTGCAGGGAAAAAGCATCTGTTCCTAGAAAAGCCTTCATTGTTTAATTTTGACACTGACTTTTCCATGCTGCTTGTACCAGTCTCTGGATTAGGTGCCACTAAGATAAAATTTGTTTTAAGTTGCTCCCAAATGCAGCTGTCACTATACACAGCCTTGTAGCTGAGGCAAAAGGAGACGTAATCAAAACAAGCATTTTTGTACAAGGTCATTTGTTAGACTGGGAAAGCTCAGAGCAGGAATTTTGACAATATTGTATCTTGTGAGTAGCTTGGCTGTTAGCTTTTGTGTTTGTTTAATAATTCTGGTGATCACTGATGTGTATGACTGTCTCAGAAATAATGAAAGAAGGGGATTTTTTAAACTGCACTGCTTTTCTTTACATATCCTTTATATTAAATTTATTTTAATTGAGCAGTTTCTGTGGTATTCAGTTACATACACCCCATGTATGTTTATTTGTATCTCTGTATCTCTACAGTGAAGTGGAATGATTTACAAAAAGCAGGGAAAATTGACATTTTTGAAAGGGCTTCCATTTTTTTCCTTCAAAGTTTCCAGTGAATTAAAAATGAAAGAGCACTTCATTTTATGTATCCCAGAGTTGTGTTAATTTCTACCCAGCTGGTCTCAACTGATTGATACAAAGCCAAATTTGTGACTGCCTGCATTACAAAGTCTGTAATTTGCTAATGAATTATGATAATAATCTTTCATCACACATGAAAGATTTAGACAAACAATTTACTAACTATATAGTTTGATCACAATTTTTGGGTTTGTACCAAGCCTCAAATCTACTTTTATTTTTCCCTGCCTGGATTAGCAGACCAAAGGGAACTTACTCTTACCTTGTTTTGAGAGCAGTGATGCTGGAAGTTACACAGGGATGATGGTGGACAGCAGAAATGATATAAACTTGTAGTGTAAATACTCAATTTAATGTACAGGCAGATCAAACCACCCAGTTTCCAACTAGAGGAGCATCACAGTAGGCATGGCACAGGAAGTTATTTGAGGCTGCATGCACTGTTGTGGGCACATAGAAATAAATAAGAAGAGGGTACAGATGTTTCTCAGGTTCGACCTCCTCTGGGTATGGTGGAGGCAAGCTAATTAAAACACAGTTAGACAAAGCCATAGGGGCAAACTAGGCTTAAAAAGAAAGGAAAGGAAAACCAAATATTCCAGAAAAGGAGCAGCTGCCACAAGATCTGTCACCTTGAGTGAAGTTTGTGGTTACCTGCATGTCAGATCAGCAAAGAGTTGATCTTGAGCACTCTAAAGGCCCTCTGAGGACAATGTTCACAGAAGAACATAAGCACACCATAAGTGTATTCCTGTATGAAATCTGCCCATTTTTGGTCAGATCATCCACCTTCTGACAAAAGATTAATTCCCAGTTCTGTAGAACTTGCTCCTGTACACGGGAAGAAGGAGAGGAGCTCTCTGTTCAGCGCACTCTTCTGTTTTGCAAGATCGACAGAGCTTACAAAAAAAAAATCTGTTGATCAATTTTCTGCTTCTCTTGAGCTCAGATTTAAGTAGACAACATTTTGATGTCCACCTTAGGAAAACAATCAACCTGACAACCCCACAAGACCTAGCACATCTGTCCAGTGTTTCCATTGTTACATGGATGAAACTGTTGGCTTCGGTGGTTTCTGGCTTGATGTGCTTCTCTTCAGACCATGAGTGACCCAAACCAGCTGGTTTCTCACCCCAAAAACACACATGTATGACTGCCCCAAACAAAATGACATTGAGATTCCTGTTGCTGCTATTATATAAAGTATTGTTTGACTGGTAAAAAGATTTTAAAAAATAAAGAAAAGGGGGTAAAGGTAAGAAAGTAGGACAACCAGCAATATCAAGAAAATGCCATCCAGAGCAGGGCCTGGTTCTGTGGCCCTGTGAAAAGATTAAGAGAAGAGCTTTGGGGTAGCTGGTTCCTGGAAAGGGGGCTGAACTATGACCAAAGACTTTTTGTTGTTCCTTTATTATTTTTTTTGTTCTTATCATATTTAGGGAACTAGAACTTTTTGAATAATCAGGAGTGTGTTCATGAATCACTTCTTGCTGTGTCAGGTTAAAAAGAAAAAGTCTTAAAAAAAGTGAAAGAGGATTATGAAGAACAAGGATTTTTTTACTATTTTTCTACAATTTCTCTGTAAGGAAGAGAGATCTCCTTCCTACAAATATGTAGAAATGAACTAGCAGAAAGTCTGTCTGTCTGCTATCACATGGCAGAGCTGTACATACCTTACTCCAACCCCAACAACCCAAGGACTGACTTAATTTCAGTTATTTTGATCACAGCATCAGGACAAAATATAACACCCCAAGTATCTGCAGTTTCTTTCAGGAGAAACAGAAAGATTTTATGAGTGAAATAAGGTCTTATTTCACTCATTTCTGATGACAAGCTACCTTTTACTGATCTCAGCAACTTTAACACAGTAACTCTTACTTAAGAAACATTGTGTGCTGTGTTTGTGTCCTGTTAGTAATTTTTCTGTAAGCTGAATTTCAGTTCAACATCTTCCCTCTGTGTCTTGCATAAACTTCTGTTTGCACTTACTCAAAAAGTTCCTCTTTCAAGGCAAGAAGGACTTATTCCTGAATAATTCAAAAGTGGGGAGTGTAAGAAGTGCTTGGATTAATCTGGGGAGGGTTTTGTGTGTTGACAATTTCACCTATAACTAACAGTCTCTTTCACGAACTCTGCTTAAAAGGTCTTGGCTCTTTTTTATTCTTTACATTGACCTTGGGCTGGCAGAGAAAAGACCAGACTGCAGCTGAGAGCTCTGACCACAGGGCAGCCTAGGCCAGGACTAAGGCAAACAAAATGGAGAAGCTCTGACATTCACAAAAAGCAGCGACAGAAGAGAGGAAGAGTACACTTTTTCTGTAGTACAAAGCAATACAGTGAAACTTCGCACCCTGATACAGAAGGGAAACTGCCAAGTCGGGCAGGTCCATGTTAATTTTTCAAGGATGGCTCTTATGAGGCCAGTGGAAAATATGTAAATTCTCTAGATCGTTCTGTGAGGTTTGGGGTGAGCTGAAAGTTTCTGTTTTGATGAACTAAGAGTAATAGACTGAGATGAAACTTGAATTGCTATGGAGATGCCTTTACTCTCCTCCTCAAATCTTCCCACAGACCAAGTTGTAGTTCACAGCTGTGGCTGCATTAGCACAGAGGACAGTGCAAGAAGAGGTCTGCAGAGAAAACCAGTTGATGGGAAAGATCTCTGCTATTTATCTTTTCTGGCATTATAACAGTGACCATTTCTAGCTGGTCCTGTGGATTGAGTGTTTCTTATTAATCAAAATTTCAAAATTGTGCATCTTCTCTTTTACTTTGGTCTTAATGGTAATTGGTTTGCCTGCTCAGACTGTTTTGTCCTTCAGACTGAAGTGTGCAGTAAGTTGGGAGGCTTAAGATCAGGAGTGTGTGTTTGAAGTGAAACACCAATGCAATTCCGTTTTACAAGGGCTGGATCTGCATCACCCCCTTGGTGCAAATCAGTATTTTCAAATCTTGCAGCATTGGGAAACCTCCATTGTAGCAGAAACAGTGTCATTTAAAAATAATTTTGTAAACAGAGATGGTAGAATTCTTCTTGACTAGGACCAAATAAATGAAAGATTTAGTGAAAAGTGCATGTGCTGGGTGTTTTCAACTCACTGCAGAGTAGCCATGCAAAGAATCATATGAGCAGTAAGACAAGCCTTTTAAATACCCCCCAAAATCAGGTTTTCCCTTAGACAACTACATTAGCATTGTGTTTTGTTAATTTTTTTTCTTCAGATCAGTTTGAAGTGAGGAACAATAAAACTTGGAAATTAAATGTTTATTCTGCAGCCTAAGTGCAAACTGTTTGAAGTAGGGGATAATTTTGGCATGGTCCAAAATAAGCATCTGTTGTCTCAAGACATTGGTATCAGATGAGAACTGAAAATCCAATTTCAGTTCTCATTTTGTGTCTTTTGCTTTGTGTCAGTTTATAGGTCAGATTTAGGATCACTCAGATATGACCTACAAAACCTGGCAGTCACCCAACTGTATTTTTAACTCTATAGGTCCTTTTGCTTGTTTAGTAAACAGTGTCTTTTTCTGGTTTTTTCATCTTCTTTTTAAGGTTTGTTTTTCCTGCTGTTTCTTTTATTTTTTTGGTAGTCCACATACATGTTGTACTGCTTTCTCATTTCTGCTTTTCATCTTGTTTCATTGACTTTTGCAGGTTTTAATGAAAACAATTTTAAGAATTTCTTCATTGCTCCTTGTTTAAATGGAATATCAATATCTGGCCTAACTTTCTAAATGCGATTTTCTCCTTACAATACAGTACAGAAAAAAAATACTGTCAGAAACTTTTAAAGTATTGTTCTTTTTGCACTTTTTTTTGCAGAGTGCTTGTGTGTTGAATTCTGCTTGAAAACTGTTCTCGTGTGTCAGTATAATGCACGTTAGTATTTAGGCACTGAATTTTCACTGATTATCATATGAATATCAAATGGAAATTCTTTCTATCAACTAAATTTTTGTTGCTGGTGTTAATTGTCATAGTTAAAAAAATATTACACATTCCTAGGATTTAGAAAGAAATTATTTTTACATTTTTGATGTCGTTTTGTTGGTGTGTATTTTATACACTGAATTTGCATAACTGTGAGTATCCTTGTGGTTCACAGGAGAATCTGTTAGTATGGATCCGTCAAATAGTTGTTTTATTAATTTATTCTCAAGGAAAATCCAGAATAGCTGAATATGTAAATGAGCAGCTTTTGATGCTATAACTTGTCAAATAACCATTGATGCAGTATAGCTGAGCAAACTGTTTCAGTGTGTGCATATACAGTAGGTATTTCTCTCCAAATTAATATTTGCATTTGAAATATGAGTGTAGTGCAAATACATGAGAAGTATATAACAATTAATAATATTTTGTGCTTGATGTTTACATATTATGTGCTCTGTATTTTAATTCTGAATGTTATCTGCTTCTTTAGTAATTTTGAATTAGTCTTCCAAATATATTGATTTAAAGGGATTTATTACTTAATTATTAAGGTTTGATAGGCATTTATATCCTTGAACCTGGCTGGATTTGGTCAGTATTTACTTGGCATTTCTTGAGGTTGCCATTTTGATTTGATGACCTTCCACAGTCTTCATTGATTTCATGTAGCAAATTGTTACCTTTATTGTATTAATGACTAAGTTAAAAAAGCTGGTATTTCTTCAAGGTTTTATTGTCCCCTCAGGGATTTCTTTCCATGATGACTTTCTTCTTCAACAAAAGGACTTTGGATCCATCCTTTGACTTTGGATGGTTCCATAGACAAAACCCAAAATGCTTCTCAGACTTTTTAAAAGCTCTTTCTCAATTCCTTGCATTCTTTTGTTCTCCCATTTGTGAATCATTGCCAGCTTACTGTAATGCAGTTGGAATACGATGAAAAAAGTCTGTTTTGCACTCTCTTCTTTGACTGCTTGGCATTTTAAGTGTAGTATTAGGAATTGTGAGAAAGTAATACATTGATACATGAGGAATTAGTGGAAAGTTTAGTGTTCATATCATAAATAGAAACATGCTTGCACTATTAGTTTCTGTAAGCATGCTGTCCGTGTTCTTCCACTGTTAAAATTATGACTTGTTGGGGTTTTCTTTTTAGTTCTTTTTCCTGTGTGGTGATAAATGTCACTGTTATAGAAATCATGTCAAAATACTCTACCGTATCATGAGGTTCATGGTATTTTGGAGGAATCCAGTGTTGCAGCAGTGGTTCTGTGCTCTCAGGGAGTGGAGTGAGGGATTTGGAGCAGTGTTTATGCAAAACCAACAGCTGTATTCTCAAAATGCACCTTTTTGGCAATTTTATAAAAAATGAAGACCTTCTAGCATCATAATTTGAAGGCCAGTTCTGCCTCAGAAACAGGATATAGTTCCCACAAAACTGTTGTTGTTCTCTGGAACTCGTGTCCTGCTGCCCTCCCCGTAGAGGTGTTCTCAGAGCTTGAGCGTAGGAGAGGGAGGAGGAGAGGATGAGCCGTTCTCAGCAACCCTTTGCTCTTACACTTCTGTTTTGTATCCTAGCTGGGAGTCAATGTCATTTTACAGCTGTATTTACCTCCCTGTCGTCCTGCTCCTCTCTTCCTCCCCTCATGCTGCTTTGAAGGCAGCCCCTGGGGTCAGTGCCAGCCTGGCTTGTGCAGGAGCTGAGCCGCTGCTCAGAGAGGGAGCCTGGGAAGCAGTGCAGAAGCAGGAGCCAGGCAGACCTGTCAATGGCTTTTTTTTCCCCTCCCTGAGTGTTAATTGTGGTCACAAGAGTTAAGTGTTGCTGTAAAATTAACATCTTGGTATTATGTATTTATTTTCCACCATGTAGCTTCAATGTCAAGTTTACCCAGCAGACGAGTCAAAACAAGATCATTTTTTTCTAACTGCTGCTACAGCAAGTCTCAGCCTGGGATCTCAGAAAATCACAGTGTTCCTTCTAGTTAGCAGCTAATAGGAAACAATAAAGATTTAGGGTTCAGAATTTAATTGGCACTGATGCTGATGCAGGAAGAACAAACCACACATGGTTTACTCTTCTGAAGCTTTATTGATTCTTTTTTAAAAGGAAAGCTCTGATGAAAGTAAAAAGAGGCGTTTAATTTGCAAGTATTTCTACACAGTGTTTATTCTGAAATGGGCTTTTCTATCCTTCTCTATCCCTGCATGGTAAAAATGCCTTAAGATCTTCTGAATCAGAGACAGATACTGAAATACAAAAGTGTAAGCTTGTAATTTCTACTGTTCATCTTGTTGATTTGAATGGTATTGCTGCTTTCTTACAGGTTAATTTTACATCTTTCTCAAGACTAATGTCCCATGTGCATTCGTAAGCATTTTTAAGATAGCATGACATTAGCACATCCTCAAAATCCCCATCCCAGATTCTAGTCTTTTAGTGACCTATTTCCAAGGATTGGATCTGGAATGTCAATCTCAAAGAGGTGGTAGTATGAACAGGAGCTTCCTGTTTTACTGACATTGCCCGTATACCAAAATCTAGAAACAGGATCTTTTTTCATCACTTACACAACTGAACTTTTGAATTTCAGTGAGTAACTGAGGATTTTTCTTCAGGCATAGACTGATTCCAAGACTTCCAAGAGTCTCCAACAAGGTCAAAGATGTGTGGCAGAACTAACTGCAGATGTCTTTGAATGACTTCCTGCTCCCACAGCTTCCTTGCAAATCATAATAGAGTCCTTGGGTTATCATCACTGGCAAAGCCACCAGAGGTGCACTTATATTTGGTAGCTGGTATCTCAGTCTCTCTCAATCCCTACTTTCCAAAATGTTTTGAAACTTTTGGAAAGGAGTGACTTATTTCCCTTCTAATCTCATCTCTCCATTTTCTCCATAGCTTTGATGACAGATTGCAGATGATTCTCCTGATGTGGAATTACAGTTTAAAATGCCTGTCATTGTGACACCATGACCAGCAGCTCTTAGCTTTTTGTTGGCTTTCTGCCATCCCTGCCATGTGTTTTCCTGCTGCTTTTCAGGAATTCGTTGTCGTAAGACATCTGCAGGCAAACCTTTTCTGGGTGTTCCAATCCATTGGGCTTTAGTAGTGGCCTCTTATTTCAAGGGAAGAGGATTTTACAGAAACTATTTGAAACATCCAAAATGAATACAAGATGATGATTCTTATCTTTAAAATGAGTATCCAAAAGCCTTTGGTTTTGCATTCATGTGGAGAGTTTTTGTGTTACTGAGCTGATTTTGCTGCTTGAGGAGGTCATTCTGTGCCAGATTCCTGTCTGTGTACATTGTAACTCAACTTTTTTGGTTCTTGTTGAGTCAGGACTGCTATTCATGCGTGTGTTACTTAAAAACACAAGGCTGCAGCATAAATACACCGGATTTGTTGTCATCAGTCATGCCTTCCATGTGTCTGGATAGATACATAGCTTTCTGACCCTCTTCTGATGGTTGGTGGGTAAGTGGCAGCTCAGTGACCCAGGCAGGATCACAAGCTCTTTATGAAATGTTTTTCAGCTGCTGTTGATAGTGTGTGTGCTTAAGCCTCACATACTCCAGTGTCATGGTTGTGATCATACTTCAATAAGTGATCAGACACCTGGCTTCTCTCTTAGAAAGCATTTGGCCTGTCAGAAAAGGCTCATTCCCTTCTTATTCATCTGTGTGAGTGCTCAAGGGTTCTGTGTCCCATTGATTTGGAACATTTCTGAGGAGAGACGTGGGAGGATATCCTGAAAACTGTCCAGGTTGTGCTTACTCAAGGCTGATCTTTTAGTTCCAGATACAACAAAAAAAGGTGCTAATAAATCTATTCTAGTCCTTAAGTCTCTTTAGCCTGCCTGTTACATACATTGATCTGTTGGATGTGCCTCTAATTAATTTTCTTCTAAATATTATTGTGTAGATCATGAAAGAAGGGATTATGATTTCACTGTCCTGTTTAAAACAATTTCAGGTCCAGGGCATACGCTCTGTGCAGTTGAGTGACCAGTGAAATCTCTCAGTCCTTTCTTCAAGTTTCCAGCTTGTTATTGCTGGACTGTAACAAATTTGTCTTCCCCATCTCAAATCCATGACCCCTGTGATGAATGTGAATACTTTCAGGGTTAGAGGATGCCTGCTCATCTCCATTAGGGGATGTTCATCCTAATAGGGAGAAGTAGTCCTGGAAACGCAACAAGATACACCTGAATGACCTGATTTTTGGTAGAAGTCTAGATCCTTGTCTCTTGTGGAAACTTACTTCTAAGGTATCTTGGATTGTTGTCTGGATATTAGTGCAGGACTCTCAGCTATCACGTAGCTACCCAATAAATCTGTCATCTCACCCTGTTACCCTTTAGTAGAAACAAGGACGTTTGCTGCTTCAAGCAGCACTTCCCTGGTGCTGATAAATAACTGTCCTTCCTGGTCTGCTGCCTTTGTCATTGTTGCAGTGACACAAAAAAATATCTTGGAGTATGTGAAAAATAAAGACTTGGTGTTGTAACTCTCTTGTTGCTATAACAGAATAATAAAAAGACTGTGTAGGAGCAATTCATTACTCTTTTCCTTTCAAGCACTTAAAAGAAAAACAGAGCTGAAAATATTTCTTTGGGAGATACTGAAATACCTCATTAGTTCTTTCTTTTTATTGGCTATTGAGGTGACAATTCTGTAACAGGAATGAACGTGAGGATGAATTTTGCTTTGATTTTTAGAAATGTGTTAATTTGAGCTGAATAGATCTTTTCAGATCTTAATATTTGTTAACTGCGGATCTTGTTTTGTAATACATAGTTTCTAGTTTTATTTTAGATAAAGGAATTCTAATGGAGACTATGTTAATTCTGGGCAGTATTGGAGGTGTTTTGGGGGAAATGAGTAGCTGAGATTCACTAATCTGTAATTTAAGTAATTTTTTTTCATTAAATGGAATAGTGTTCCCTGCTTATTTAATAGTTATAGAATTGCGTGTCAAGCTAAGACTGAAAAGCGCAGAGAAAATAATACTTATGTTTAATTAATTAAGTTAACCTTTGTTCAAGTCTTTCCATTTCAGTGAGATGACCAGTTTGCATAGTAGAATAGTGAAAATGGTCAGAATAGCTTTATATTAGCTCATTTTCTGAAGTGATCATTAAGTTTTTCTGTTGTTGTTCTGCAGCATATGAATGGTGAGCTTTGTATACACTGGAATCTACAGAAGAGGTAACTCCTGTAGTGTTTTGGTCAAACACTAATGAAATTGCAGTTAGGTATATGTTCAAGAAATAGTGACTCCTCCGTCATGGAACAGCTTTGTGTGTTTCTGGGTCACTCAAACCAGACTGTTCATGAAGGGGGCCACTGTTGAAGATACAGCAAATAAGCTCATTGCATTGAGAGAGACAGCTGTGCACTCCTTTAATGGAACAAGATAATGTAGTTTTCTTTTAATATTTTGGAATTCTAAAGGAAAATGTGATTTCAATATTGTAGACTACTTATATTTTTAATTTAAGCAGTCCAGGTCTGGAAGCCAGTCCAGTTCAGAAAAAATGCCTGAACTAGAGGTTGCAGGACTGGGGCCTTAGCAGGACTGGGGCCTTAGCAGGACCTCTTTTCTTCATAAAAGTCTTGCTGTTTGTAAAGAAAACTGCTGCTTGGAGAGGCTTCCAAATAATTTTTTGTCTCCAAATTGATCCGTAGAGTTCACAGTTACTGTTTATTTTCATTCTCCAGTAACACTTTCTCTTCATCTTCCCATGTCTGCACCTGTGTAGAACTTAGACTTCAGGTTTTCTAGTGTTGCTCTTGGCTTACTGTGTTTATTTTAACTGTTCCTAATATTTTTCTGTTATCTGATAACCTGACAGCTTGAACCTTACTAATTTGCTTTTCCCATCAACTTTTTGTATTCTACATGTAGTTATGACTCATGTATACTTGTTCAAGTACTGACTTGTTTGGGGAAAGACTTAAATTAAAGAAAGAGTCAGAGAGAATGCAGATTGGGCTTTTTGACCAGGTTGCAGCTGCTTTTTTCAACTTTATTCTATTTTTTGAGGAAATGTGTTTAAACATTTTTAAATACGCTAAAAGTAGTATTACTCATGAAACCAAAACAAATTTTTTATGGCTTCTTTTGGTAGGCATAAAAATCTGTATTTGGATTGCACCTTTGCCTGACTCATTTTGTAAACTCAACAGTTTAATCTCTGCTTCACTCACAGTCTTAGTGTATTTAACTTTTTAAAATCCTGATGCAGATCAGTGTTCACCTTATTGTGGAAGAGGAAGGCAGGGGTATGGTTGAAAAATACTACAGATGGCAATAATAATGATTCGTGTTCCTCATTCAGAAAACTCATTATATGTTTCCACCTGTACTGCCACTACTATTAAACTGCAAACTGTGTCAGTAAAAAGGAATGAAAGAGGTAGAGGTCTTAATATTTTTGTATGTTTTTAGTTCCTATGTTAAAAAACAAAAGCAAGTCTAATATCTGATTTTTGGTCGTCTTGCTTTATTTTTTTTAAATTTGGTTGTTAGAAACCTGTTTCATACTGACTTTGAATACAAATAAAGATCTAGCTTTTCTACCATGTAGCAATAAACTTTTGAAAGCTTTAAAATTGCTTCCAATGGAACTCTGTTTGGGAAGCAAGTTCGGGGAAGCAGTGCTTTAAAATAATATACTTTATAACTTTTTTTCTATATCATATAGAGGAAAATATATAGTTTTTAAACATGTTAAATATGTTCTACATGAAAGATTTTTCCCTATCTTATTAAGTAAAGGAGGGGATTTTTTTGGGTGGAAGATTCCATAGTTAAAGATGTAAACCAGCAATTTCTTGCTTCTATAGCACAACATAGTTCAGAGCTGAGATTAGAGAAACCCTGTAGAGTGGCTAATACTTGAGGGCATCCCCAACTAGAAAAGTATGTGAATTTAGGCATGGGAGGAAGGAAGGATCTGCTTTAAATTTAGTGTAGGGTCACTGAGTCTTAATGATAGATTAAACAAGGGAGGTGGAATAATGAATAGGGGTATGCAATGTGTAGCACTAATACCAGAAGTCCTTGGTTTTCACTGGTTATTTAATGTCTTTTCCCATATGTTTCTGAATAGAGCAGGTTATGGCAGGGATGAGCTAAGGAATAGCTTTGTTAGTGAATTGTTAAATAGACTGAATTCTCTTTCTAAAAATGTTTATGTGTATAGGAGAGCTGCTTGTTAATAGTAAAATTGGGCACCTTACACGCATATACCTTAAATGTAGCAATATTAGTAGCTGTATTTGTAATTGATGTGTGTGTGTTGATATTAAAACACACTGCGAAGGTTTGTCTGCAGTTCTTTTCCATTGTGGAACTAACAGCCATTACTTTGTTAAAGCAGAAATCAATTTCAGATTACTTCTGAATATTGTTGATATACAGAAAGACCTCAGAAGTTTTGATTTGGTAGACATGAAAATGAAATGGAGGAAGTACCCAGAAATGTTTTTGTTAGTAGAAATTTGACTGACAGCTCAATGAACATTGTTTTATAGTTTAACTTGAATTCAGAATAACATGAATAGAATATCTATTCAAATGCAACCACATCAAAGAATTTATTAAATTCATAGTTAGAGCGACTGAGAAAAGATGTCACAGTTTACTTTAGAGTTGACTTCCTACAGAGCTTTCACATAAGAGTCTGCCAACTACCTGATACCAACAACTGAAGTGAGCCAAGCAAGTCAGCACTTGAGTTATTGATGGGTTTCTGGATGACCCATCTTCTCTTTTTATGGTGATAATGCCAGTGAGTCTTCAGAAAAAATGCACTTTGCACATAATTTTTGCTTTGGGAAAATAATATAATGTGCAAGACCTTTTATATCTGTGGCTCATCTTCCTTTTTAGGTGCACCTTGTGTGCTGGCCCTAGGAATAAAAGGGCTGCAGAGCATGTGTGCTCATCTCTCTTCACTAAGCAGCAGGTTTGCTGTGACTTTTAAGTGTAAAAGTGGTGGGAAGAGAGAAGTAAAACATTGAAGTTAGAGGTATTGGAGGATTTCTTCATGTGAAAGTACTTCACAGCTCTGCATGACTTTGGTACTTGGCTTCACAAAGTTAATAGATTGAACTAATTTTCATATGATGTGTAGATTTGCAAATATTTTATAATTATTGACCGTTTACAAAAATTTGGATAGATTTTATGTTGTCTCTAGGAGCAAGAAAATATACTCTCTCACAAAAGTTTATTTTATTGATTGTCTAGAGAACAAGTGAAAACACGAGAAAATACTGATTTTGTGATGTTCTCTTTCTTAGACCAAAATTGGTAGGCTTATCACTTAAATTAAGGATTGCTGAAGCAAATGTGGTTTATGCATTTTTTGAGACTGAAACTGAATCAGTTTCTATTTCGAAATGTAGTTGGGTAGGAGTGGAGGAAGATACTGTTAGTGAAATGTGTTAAGGAGCATATTTCTTGGAGTCACAGTCTGAGATTTGGGGAAGGCAGTAGCATTTCTTCTCTCATTGAACCAAAGTGAAAAGAAGCTTTTAAGTGGGAGTTTTTTGGTTGGGTTTTGGGTTTTTTTCCCCTTTTCCACGTATATGTATCTAAATGGTGTATGTATCTAATCTTTACTGTGATTGAATGCAGTAAGAATTGGACTTCTAGCTTCCATTCTTCTCCCTATTAGCTCCTAAAATGACCATTTTTTAACCATTCATTGGTTTGAGTGATTACTTTTGAAACCCTTGAAAATTCCCAAGTAGGGAAGTGACCAAAGACCAATTTATGTATTTATCATGCTTTGGCTGTTGCAAACCAGTTACTTTTTAAATGAAGATGGGGGTGTTGGACTAGAAATATGTTTGTCTAAACTTTTCTTTTGTTCAGAGCATGACAGCTGTGAAAATGTAACAGATCTGCTTTCCACTGCAAGAGTCACATCGACTCTCTCTTTCATTTCCAGTGATAATTCAGACCCTAGAAATACTCATTAATGTCCTTATGAGTGGGAGCCTGACTTTATCCACAAGAGTCACTGTGCTGTAAATGGATATATGCACAAGTGATGTGGACAAGGTGGGACCAAGCCTGTGTAACAGGCATGGGGTTATTTTCTTACTTCCCAGCCTTAGTTCATGTTTTACCATTACCCAGTAGTGACAGTAGCTTCTGATAAGTCTGAGACATGTTAGGATGGACAGAATGTGTATTTAATAGCTGAAATTGTGTTTTCATACCAATTTTGAATAGCTTGGATCAAAGTTAATGCTCTTGGCATGTACTTAACTTCATGGTCAGTAAGTATCAAGGTATTTGGCAATCTCTCGACGTTTCAGGACATAAAATCAACTGAAATTGGGACCTTGGGGGTAAAATATTAGAAACTGTATTTACCCTTCATATTGCAACTGAATGTTTTGCCAAAAGAGTAGATGCCTGTTGATGGTGATCTGGTAATAGATGCCTGAGGAGCAGTTGTCTTTCATAATGAGCATAGAAGTGAGTTAAAAGCTTCCAGAGAGCAGTGCTGTGTCATTTAGGTAACTAATAAGTGATGTTTTCTCAAATGACCATTCCTGCTGAATGGAAAAACAAGCTAGGACTTCAAAATGTGTCTTTTCTGTGTCAGTGCATGTCGAACAATCAAACAAGCAAGCAAACAAACTTCAGGTATTATCAGCAGTTTTATTTTGTTAGTAGAAGTGTTTAAGGTGTTTTCAAATAAATTTGTAAAATTGTTTTGGCAGTAAGTCTTTGTTGTTTGATCTCTCTTAACCCTAATCACATCTTCCTTTCAATCTCTAATGTCACAGCTAGCTCACAGTCTTAATTCTTTCATACCCCATTTCAACCTCATGCTTGTGTGCTGCTAAAATGATTTTTTTTAAAAAATACTCATGTCTCTTGCCCCAATTTCTTAGAATGTGTTTTCCCTTCTCCTTCTATAGGAATTTGTTTCTTCTTTTAACCTTCTATTAAAAAAATCAAAGGGTCACGCAGTTTAAAGTTCAGAGGGGATTATCACAATTAGGTCTCCTAGGCACTACAAGCAATGAATAATAATAATAATTATGTGAGCTGAACCTTTGCACAGTGCAGGCCATATAGCAGCATCCAGGAACTTCAGCATCAAGTTCAGAAGATTGTACCTTGCATTTAGCAATAATGCTGCTCTACAAGGATGGCTAATTTTAGGGATTTAAAGATGGACATCAGCAAAGAGGTTTCTTTATTTTACAGAATTAAAACGTGCATGTATGCTGTCAGAAAACTGAGCCCTTGAGAACTAAGCCCACATTTTAAAGACAGACAGACAACTGTATATAGAATTTTAATATCGTGTATAATATAAAATTGTGACTGTGCTTAACATTTGCCACATGCTGCAGCCCATGAGAAGGCTGATCCAGGGCAGTGGCAAAAAGTACTATCTGGTAGCTTGAAGAGAGCTCAGGTTAACTCTCAAAATTGTCTGGACAGGAAGCTGAGGTTGAAAAAATATCTTGCTAAGTATTTGAGGGAACATCTCATGTGCTTGGGGCATCCATCTTTTCAGATTTTGTTGTAGGTGTGTGTATATATATATATATATATATATACATACACGTTTATATGGATTGCATAAGGCAGTCAGAGGTTCACACATCAGAAGATCCACTAAAGTTTAGTTGTAGCCTTGCTTTTATTTTCTCTTTCAAAATTTTCAGGTTTTAACCAAAAATATGCTAGTATTACCTAATGAACCATTTTATTGTAGGTTGTAATGTTAAGATACATACTCGGCGCAGATCCATTAAAAAAGGTCAAATTGCGTCCAAGAAGGGTTGGTTTAAAAGAGGTTAAAATATGAGATCAAATTAATGAAATAGTGGATAATGAAGTATGAATAATTGTGAAATCTATGAAAATAGTTTATTCACAATGTTATTTCTATTGCTGAAAGGAAACTGCCAAACACTTCTTTGCAAAAATTTACAAAATATAATGAATCTTAAATGTCATTAGATAATGAATTTTTAAATAACCTTGTGATTTCCAAACTGGATGAGCTTCTAGTAACTCTTAGTTGACAAAAATTTCGAAATCATTTGAATAAGTGTTACAGCTCAGAAATGCAGTTGCTCAATGAGGCTGTAAGGTGGATAGGGGGTGTCATGGGAGGTGTGTCACAGCTGTAGAACAAGAGGACAGAGCACAGCCAGCTAGCTTAGGAAAAACCAGTTTGTTTTCTTATTTAGGGCATTTAAAGTTTGCCAGTAGTATTTCACGTAAGTTATTTGGACTAGCTGTGGTCATCAAGAATTTATATAAATGAAATCAAATTAATTGTCCTTTTTTTTGGATTTTGTTTGATGATACCTTACGATGGATGTAAATCTGGGGGAATGAGGCTATAAGTGCTTAGCTGGGGAGTAAAGAATCTATATGCCTTTCTGGAAGTGGTGCTGGTTCCTCATATTTGGTACTTTATTTTCCTAAATGAGATGTTTTTACTAAATTGCTTTGGTGAATCATCTCTCTGTTAAGGTTACTGTCTGCTTACAGATTCTTTCTCCTGAAAGTTTTCCTCCCTCTGCCATTTTAAGATACATAATGGCCAGGTAATACATTAACTTTGCGTTTACTTATCCAGCCACTTAATCTGTCAAAGTAGTTACCAGTTTCTCCTCGCCTCATCTCTCAAACTGAATGTAGTGTTTACATTGAAATATTCATTTAATCCCAAGATACATGAAGTTCTTACTCCACCTTTCCAACCATGAGAGGCAAAATTCATGTACTTCAATCTCTCTTTTATATACTGAAATGAAAGAATTGGAATCATCAGAAAATACATTTGCTCCGTGTTTAATATGGTATAATCTTCTTAGTTCGAACTCTTATCAGCAAAATGTCAGCAAAAATTTGCACATTATTTTCCAGATCTAAGTAAATTTGAACAATTTCACCAAGCTTTTTAATGAAGATATTGGCAGAGTATTTATTGAGTGTTGCAGTACAATGCAACCCATTTTTGACATAGTTTAAACTTGGTTTGTTTGGGTTCTAACACTGTTCCATGCACTTTAAAGTTGGATGCATTAGTGGCATTTCTGTACATAAAATGTGTTTAATTGTGGAAAACGGTACACAAAAACCTGGCATAAAATTTTCAATTGGTTTTGTGTGTGTGTGTTGTAACTCACTGATGAATTCTGCTTTGTATGTGGCTGAAGTACAATGGACCTTCAGGTTGTCTTAGGGCCCTTTGGGAAGGCCTGGAATTGCGTTTTGTTTTTAATTTGAAAATGAAACAGTTCTAATGAGAGGGAAGAGAATACTACTTTCATGAGCTAAGCATGTTTTGGTGCTTTTATTTGTTTCAGTTTTATTTGTCATAGTAGAATAAGCAAATTATGTATTTTGGACATCAAATTAAAATCAATTATATTAGAATATAATGCATTCCTGTTGTGCATTAAACAAGAAACAAGGTTTCAAAGCTTTAGCCTACTAAAGAGGAAAACTTAATAAATGCAGACCTGAATATTTTCAGAGACATTAAAAGCAAAAATAGTAATTTAAAGGAAGAGATATGAAATAAAAAATTAATTAGAAAATGTATTTTTGTAAAACACACAGTGGAATTCCTGTCCATTTTATAAAAGTGCTGAATCACAACTGACTTTTGGCTGATAGGCTTGGGCAGGTGAGGTTTTCTTTTGCATTCAATATAGATTTTAAATATTTACATTGGAAGTGTATTTTTTCCTTTAGATTACAACAGAGTGAATTGGGTATGTGTGAATGTAAATAGCATGGTGAGTCTTCCTTAGAGAGTTTCAGTGGTATAAAATTTGCGAGAAGCAGATGCTGTTATTTAAAAATAGCCCAATTCTGACATCTCAATTCATTAATTGGAATCATTCTGTAATTTAATCTTCAGTCAGCTGCTACAAGAAGAGGCAGGTTATCATTTGATGTCTTTAGAATTGCACTATTATTTCTAATGTAAAACTTACAGTAAAATTAAAATGTGATGATTTAAAGAACCTTTGGTTTTTATGCTTTAGTATAGTTTATTTTATTATGTGTTGGAAAGACAAGAATGCAGACAAAATTGTGAGTGGAGCAGTTTTATAACCTTTCCCTTAAATGAATCTTGGGTAAAGTGACCTGAGAGTTCTGGTTTGGGTGTTAATGTCAGTGGTGGTTCACACAGTGCACTACTTTACTGTATATGAATATATCCTATCTGTGGGTAGCTGGCTAAAAATTACTTTTAAAGTTAAGAAATTCAGAAATTCTTTCTCTCTAGTTTTGCATCTCTGTATTTTTAATAATTCTTGTTAGTCCACAGTTAACTGAAATCACCCTTTTATCTAACCAATCTTTTGTTCATAGCTGTTGATAACATCGTTCTCTTTTCAAATTCACCATTTTATCACCTTTGGTGCTTCTCTGTGCTTAGAAACTTGGTTGATTCTGCCCCTGCTTCCCGTCTATTCCTACCAGATTCCCAGTGCTCTTTGCTATCTGTTGGAATTTTGCCTGGCAGAGATGTTAAATGCTTTCATCTATAATCTCTAAGCCTATCACTTTAGCTGGGTTTGTCTCCTTTCTTTCCACCTTTCTTCCTTTCTTCACCAAAATGCTTCTGCTTACTTTGGAGCTCTTCCTGGCACTGCCCCACCCGTATCGTTGCCGTCTCCTAAAAATTTTGGTTACTTGTCTTGGCTTCTTCCCTGTTACAGTGTCAAAGTCAAGATTTCCACTGTACCATCAGTGCCCCATGCAACCTTGGACTGTCTGCATCTGATCTCATTTCCCTGTGTCCCCCAACTCACATTCCACATTCCTCACAGTCCTCTGACTTTATTGCTCCTTTTGTCTGCCTTTCATGCACTCATTTTTGCACTGTCTTTCATGCTGCCTATGTGCCTGGAACAGTCTTTAGCATCTCAGCCAATTTACAGCTTTGCATAAATTATATTTAATAATAAGACTAACAAAAGTTCATTATGTACATTATTTCACTTAACTTTGTACCTGCATTAGCGGAAAACAGCCTGGGGGAAACTACTGTTAAACTTTGTTGTGATTTGTTGTGATTCAAAGATACAGATTCAGGCATGGCAGTTCTTTGATGATTCAGCATAAATTTAATTTTTTTAATCATTTAGTGAGTGTTAGAGTTTTGCTTTTTGACAGTAGGTTTCAGATTTTTCTCATTCAGAGATGAGAAAATAGCTACTTATTCCTGCTAAGGGCAATCACCACGAGGTCATTGTCATCACATTACCTGGTACATACTTTTTTGTCCTGTGGTACATTTTGCTTCACTTTATCCTTACTAATATGAATGTAGAAGGACTTTGAATGTTTGTTTAGCTTCATATCTGCAAACAAAGTGTATCTTTTGTGTTTAACCTTACTTTTAAAGCAACATATTAATCTGTTTAAAGAAACCAGTGAAAGATAGGAAGGTAACACTCTGCCTCTATCTGGGAAGTTTTCTGAGTGTGTTGCCTACTTTGACGTATGGGTTTTCTTAAAATATTAAAAGTTGTTTAATATTTTAACTCCCTTCTAAAACCAGTGAAAATGAGCTGAAGGTAAAACTTCATGTGGTTTTCCAGCATCAATGTATAGCTGCAAGGCAGGGAATTCTGCAGGAATTATACATGATTTTCCAAGTAAGACTGCATCTGAAATATATGGGCTATTTTTCTTTTCTGTTTAAATGATTGTATTGATACTGTTTACAGCTGAGTAGTGAAACCAAATAGACGTGCCTTTAATTTGTTTTTAAATGATCTCTTATATTCTGGAGATGATAATCTGAAGGGTGGCTGCCATAGTAATGTGCCAGTCACCATGGCATTTGAACATTATGAAAAGACATTCTGAGCTGCACAAAGACAATGCCACCAATTCGCATTTCAAACTGATCAAAAGTGGGGGACCAAAAAGTTTGCCAATAAATGTAGCTCAGTGGATGGCACTGCAATTTAGAGTTTGCTTTACACAATAAAGATTTCGGTCCTCCTCTCAATGCCAAGTGAATCTATAAGTAAAATCCTTAACACAGACTTTGTCCATTTACTGTGCTAACTTTTTTCAGTTGTGTGAAGAATGTAGCTGTAGATTTTTGATTGGCCCAGTGAAGGAGCAGTTTATGGTTATGCTTTATATGAATCTTTAGAACTTTTTCCTCTTCATGGAGTTTTTCACTTTAAACTGGAATTCAGTCAGTTAATGATGAAAAGGGGTTTTCTATACTCAACTGGTAAATATTCTAATCTCTGAAACATTTTACAGTCTGCTTTCGTAATAGTGCTCTAATTATCAAAGAAACCAAAAATCAAATCATTCTTTAAAAGCAAGTTTATTTTATCTTAAATAATTGATTGTGGCTTGTTGTTTGGAAGAGGACTACTTTGGCATGAATTCCAAATCCAGTTATGATCTTAACTGCAAGCAGTTTGTTTAATCAAACATTACTCTAATCAGTCTTACATGGTCCTCTACCCAGCCAGGCCTGCCTATAACAACTGATTTATTCTGCGACGAGTTGCTCAACAGATGTCATTCTGCTAGGATAATGCAGCAGAATACTTGTGCGTTGGCTAAAATTACTTCAACTTTGATCACTTTTGTCCAGCACATCAGTCTGGCATTGTGCTTTATACCAACATAACACTTTACCCCGAGCATGCCTTTCAAGCTTAGAATAGCAGAGGAATGTTATTGAATTCAGTGCAGTTACAGATGAGTTAATGAAAGAAGGGAAATACTGTTTTTTTCATAATGCCTTTCTGTTGTACTTTGGAATTAAAAGGGAATTTGAGGAATGTGACTTCCGAGTTATTTATTTTTTCTTCTGAAGGCTTTTTGAAAACAATATTATGTAGCCCTATTGATCCCATGTTTCTGTGAATAAGTTTCACTTGTTATTTAAAAATAGCGCACTTTAGAGTTTTATATTGTGAAAATAATATTATTTCTGGTGTGTAACTGGAAAATAAATATTTCACAGGGACAGTTTATCCTGGTTTTTAATGCAAGAAAACTAAACCAGCAAGAACTGTGTTCTCGTGATCACACACAGATCAGAATTGTTACATTTTGGGCTGTTGTGGGGTCAGTATGAAGCAACATTTCTTTACAAAGCCATCAAGGACACTATGAGGAAGCACTAAAATGAAGTCCACTTGAATTGCTAATAGATACTTCAGTATTCTGTGTCTTAAAAACCCAGTGGTCTTATTTCAATTTTTTTAGTTAAAATATAGTTGTAACTTTTCTTTAGAAAATTAAAGCATAGTTACCAGATCAGTCTCTCTGCAAAAACTCCTGAACAAAACCAATATTAACATAAAGGTTATCAAGTGTACATGTAATTTACCAGTTTTAGGAAAAAATGGAGAGATATCTTAATGATTCTAAAACATGCAGTGAATGCAAAGCTGAGCTGAAGATCTGAGCTCAGCTCATTATGATACTGAAATGTCCAGGTAAGAAACCCACATGGCCTAACTTTCATTCTTTAGTGAGACACAGACGCAAGAGTTGGAAGTATTGTATCTTACTCTTGGAGAATAAGTTGAAACTTTTCTTTCCCACTCACCTGTGCAGGATATTTTTGTTCATAAGGCTTTAAACTGATGCTGTTGAAATTATTATCTGCATAGCCTATATATTAAATCTATCCAGAAATGTGACACAGTGCTTCACAGTTTTTCCTAAGGGGCACTTTATTAGCATGAAATAACTGCTACTACTAAAAATAATGAGAAAGAGCAACAGTAATTGAATGGGAGATCTGAAAATACAGTAAGAGCACTGTACTTTGTGTTGGATCTCAATATGCCCTGAATTATCTCAGTTGTGGGTATTTGTTGGCAACCTCGTGGCTGTGCCATGAAGAATCTTTTGAAGAATGTTGCCCAAATCAACATTGGTGAGGAAGACTATGGGTGGAAATCCCTGCCTTGTCCCTCACCCTCCTTAGATTATATTACAGTGATTAGAACAATTATTTCACTGCTTAATGTCTGCACACGTATTCTTCATCCATTTATTGTTGTGCAGAATTTAAAAGAAAGGATCCATGGAGCATTTATCTCTAAAGATGATCCAGGGAAAGAGTTTTGGTGCTATTTCAATATACAAAAATATTTTTAGATGAGTATTTATTGCCAGATGTTTCATATACATCCTGTCCTAAAAATAAATGACAAATTTTAGAGGGAGCATATGTACATTCCATATGTTTATATTACTTTACCATGGAGTCAAACTTCAACTGTCCTTCAGTGCTGAAGAAATGTCCAGTACTGATTAATAGGTAGGATCAAATGGTATAAAATGCCTGTTTTATTGTATTATCTTCCTAAGAATGGTAGTTTAGAATTGTCTTTCATTCATTTCTGGAATATGAAACCTTTATCTATATGGATTATGTTAGCATTTACCATTTTGGCAAATTTCAGCTTTCCTTCTGATTTTTGCAAACTGCTTTTCTGTTCAGAAAAAGTTGTTAACTCAGGGTTAGACTAGACTGCAGGCAAGGTGCTAGCTCAAAGGTCTTTTTCTGCTGACAGCTATAATATAATAAATACAATTTTTTTCAGTTCATGGAACTTTTAGTAATTCTCATAGCAGAAGTTAGAACACAATTAATTGCTGTTTGTTTCCTGTTGACAAGTGAGCAAGTGAAAATCTAAAGAAGGCATCAAAGGACAGGTTTTGGAGTAGCTTTGTCATTTGCTTTAAGTCAAATATTATCCATCTGCCTTAATATCTGTTGGTTTAATGGGTTCTTGTGTCTGTAAGTGTTGGACTGTGCAGCCTTCTCGGAGCTGAGACCGGGATACAGAACTTGTGACTTGCTCAGATATTTTGCCTGGAGAATGGTCATACCAAATATTATTAAAAAGTATCCAACCTTTGAGAATGTTTTTCTGGATGCATTATAGGTGGTTGGGATCTGTCTAGACCTGTGAAAATGTGGAATTGTATTCCCATGTAGCAGTTTTGTGAAAGGCAAACCACAAAAAGACCAGATTGGATGGGGCTCTGAGCAACCTGGTGTAGAGGAAGGTGTCTCTGCCCAGGCCAGGGGGTTGGAATGAGAGGATCTTTAAGGTTCCTTCCAACCCAGACCATTCTGTGATTTCTATGAAAAGTCACCATGGCTCGCTGGAAGATTTTATTGTTCACAATTATGGTCCAGCTGGGCAATATTTGTACATTATTTGTGCAGTCTTTATGTTCAGGTGTAAGACATTGTTCAGGATTTAAGATACCACTCTCCATCCTAAGTACCAAAATATATCTTTTTGTGATTTACATAATTGTTTATCATAAAACTTGTCTGCTTTTCTACCTGTGGTAATGCTTTCATGGGAGGACTTCTGTAACTCTTGTATTTTGCAGTATTCTTCCTGTATTCGAAATTTTCAACTCTTTCTTCTTTTTCCCCTCCCTTCCTTCTCTTAACCGTCATGTGAGATGATTAACAGTAGCAACTTCTAATTTAATAGCATGAGAAAAGAGTTGGTGTAAAAATTAGTTACTTAGCATTTTGTTAATAAATATTTGAAATGTGTTGTCTTAATTGAAAATGTACTTAATAGTTAAGATTTTCAAGTTTAATACACTACTTTTTATTTTTGGATCCCATTTAACAAACTTATGCAAGACTAGTTGTATTTCTTACTTGATTAGATTTTCACTTGATATTTTCAGGTGAAAATTAACTAGCAAAACATGCAGAATTTTTATTATTACCTTCTGTTTCCCTTAACTTTTTTTCCATTGCTTTGTAATACTTTTTACTTGGAAATTTTCCGTTACGAGTTTTTTTTTTTTCACTTTTGTAAGGCTGAAGTAATAATGAATCATTTTGAATGGTAGTTTTTAGATTTTAAATTTTTTTCCTTTCACACAGTTTCTTCAGTTGTTTTTTGCTGTATTTTGTGTAAACCTGCTGACCACATCTGAATCTTAAGAGCGCTGAAGGAACTTGTTCTACAATAACCAGAAAACTTGGGGAATGTGATGAAAACAATGCAGTTTGGATGCCTTTTTTAGAGCAAGTTCTGATTTATTTGTATTTTTTTCCCAGGTAAAACGGAATGTGTATGACCTGACCAGTATCCCTGTCCGTCACCAGTTGTGGGAAGGTTGGCCTTCTTCTGCCACAGACGACTCGGTGAGTTCCTTTGCTTCTCATGTCCTTCCTTCCTACAAGTGGCTGGTTTTACGTGGATTTTTGATTGGAATCACTCAGTAGCATTTACTGTCTCATATGGAATACCTTAACATTACACACACGTCAGAGTTTTGTCTTGGAAGATGCAAACGCTCAAGATTTGGATGACTGAAGCACGTGGAAATGATTCCTGTGTATCAGATTCAGTGCATGTTTTAGCCAAGAAGGAGACGTGTTCTAGACTGAAGCGAAGCTGTGCAGGATTTTGGAAGTTGAAGTCTATTGAGTGGTTGAACTTCAGGAAAAAAGCCCTGGTTTTTATGTATGCTCTGGGTACACATCAGATATTTTCCACCCACAGTGCATTAGCTCACCCAGTTCATGCTTAGGCCTCTGCCTGGCTTCAGAGCAGGAGGTGTTCCTGCTGAAATCAGTGAGGAGTCACCACTGGTGACAGAATCCACTGACTGAGAATTGCCCACAAATTCATGAAATTGTGGGACTTACCTGCAGTATCCCATTAAATATCAGATTTGCTTCCTTGTATGGTCGTCCTTACAGTGTGTTTTGCAGCATGTCTTTCAGTTTTGTTCAGATAATTTTCTTCTGCTAGTATGTTCCCAATGCCCAGCTAGTGAGTTCTGCCTTTCTTTAGAAAAACCCCACACCAATCCACTAAAAAAATGCCTAAAAGGCTGAAATAATTATGTAGTTATGTTGTATGTAGATTCTGTGACCTGAGAAAAATGTAGAAAAATTAAGTACTTAATTGAACCTGAGTGTTCTACAAAGTGAAAATGGATTTGGAGTTTACTTTCTTACATATTGCCATTATCTGCCATGCATTACTTTCCTGTCTATTTCTACTCTCATCTTGTAAAGGGAGAATTGCTGTTTGACTATGACTGCTCCTTTTTTTGCTCTGGGTAAAGGAATTATGCCAACTAAAAAAAAAAAAGGCAAAAGCTGTCTGAAATTCTAATGTACTTGTAAAATATATCTGTGGTGGTGTTTGCAGAAACAGTATTTAAGTTTGAGAAAGGTGGGTAAATCTCTGTCCATGTATTCAAGGGCATATCTGAGCCGATAGATGTAAGGTCTGAAGTAACAGCATGGTGTCATGTGGTAATTACAGTCTTTGAAATGTGGATCCATTTTAACATTTTATTAGTTTACATTAGCCCAAAAAAGAATTGGAAACTCAACACTTCTAATCTATTTTCCCACAGCTGTTAGGTTTTCACGTGTTTTTTCCCCTCCTTTTCTTTTGAATAGGATACCTCAGATATGTAAAACCCATGAATCTGCTTTAAGTCTGTTTTTACAAGTGACATTGTTGCAGGTGAATTTTTCCCCTTTTCATCTTTAATGAAATTGGTGAATGTTGAGTCATCTGCTCTGAAGCAGAGGAGTCCTCAAAGCTCACTGCTCCAGTCTGGTGGAGCTGGAACTTGTCAGCTGTGTAAACAGATTTGAATGTGTTGCCAACAAAAATATAATTAATTTCTGTCTAAAATTAGAGGCCACAGCTTACTATTTATAAAGATTTAATGATAGCAATGACTAGCTATGCTTCTGTGATCTGAACTTTTTTATTCCAAATTAGAAATACTCGGTAATAATTACTTTAGTGATTAATGATGATCTCTTGAGTTCAGTGGCAAATTTTTAAGATCACTTTTTCCATCGTGAGTTTTTAATTTGCTGTCTCGTAGAGTACCCCACTGCAATTAAGGAGTTAAAGAGAGACTTGATTAAAATACTTTTTCATTTGCATGTTATGCAGCATAAGAAATACTTTGTAATACCACAGGAGGTTTTTTCAGTGCAGTTCTCGTTAACCTTTGGCTTAGCAAACAGGACAACTAAATAGACTTGGCATAATTGGATTCCTGTATCATCTTGAGTCTCTTATGAACCTGCCAGCCTACAGTCTTCTGACATTATCAGGAAATTTAGTGGAGTCAATAGTAATTTAAAACATTGTTGCTTCGTCTCCCTTCAGAGTTAAGATATGTTCTCTGCTTGTACTATCTAATGGAATATGGGATACTGTATGAATTGTCAATAACTCTTTCAGATCCTTTTGCACACTTTCACCAGGGAAATGGGTATCAAAACCTCCCCATGCAGGAGAATGTTTTCATGCTGTGACAGTTTGATTGTGGGAAACAAGGCATACACAGGCCGTGCAAATCTCGTTTCACCGTTCGACAAGGACAAGTTTTAGCTTTTATTGTGCCTGAATAACTTTAATGCCACAAATTGTATCTGTTCTGCTCATTAAAGTTCAAAGTAAATGTATGAGGTTTAACTAATTCTTTTTTTTTTTATGTGTTTACGTAAGTAAAACTTTAATATATTCAAAATGTTAATTTATCTATTTTTGCATATGTGTCATCAAGTGGTACAGTGAAGTCTTGAAAATAATCCTAGAAAATAAAAAACCATAATTATAATTTACTTTAAATACATTCACAATATGTTCTCAATTTTTATTTTAGGTTTTGTAACAATCTTAGCATTGCAGAGTTTGTAAAATGAGAACCATGCCAGGATCATTTAGTAAAATTTCTGAAATTTATTCCATTTTTTTTTTTTGCTGTGTTGGCTGAACTTCTAGGCTTTCACTGGTAGTTACCACTAGTGTCAAGTGGAATGAGCAATATTCAACTATGTGTTCACTGTAAAAAAAAAATCTGATATCAGTTGTAGGTGATGTTTTAGTTACAGTTTTTACATGGAAGCATTGTGTTTTTATTTATATGTATGGGTGACTTTTTGGATGTTAGTTTTACATGTGTATGTTTGAGGTAAAACTCTTTTTCCCCCATGAGGTCACTGGTTTTTGAGTTATTTCAGTAAAATGAGTTGTTGTCAGTGATTTTTCTGTGGTTTTTTGGTAGCATAGAACAAAACCCAATAGAGGAAGGAGAGGTTGCTTTCGTGCTGCTTCTTGTTCTTGGTATTTAAGCTACAGATTTTTTTCTTAATTAGTTCATTCTTTTAAGTGATGTCAGCGCAGCAGTGAGAAATCCTGCTTCTTTGTAGGTAACGACAGTGAGCTTGTCAGAATGGAATATATTTCTGCGTTAAAAAGGTGCAAAAGCTCTAGGATGAGGTTTGAGGGGGGAAAGGCGAGAGAGACAAAGGCAGAAGGTGAAGTGCCCGGTGCTGTAACTGTGCCCAGGCACACAGATCCCATCCAGGGGAGCTCAGCACCCGGCCTTCCGCCCGCTGCCGCTAACGCTCTGTTCCCAAAGCCGCGCCCTTGCTCAAGACCTTGAATCCTCATTTCACATCAAGTAACTCCACTTCTTCATGGTGTGGATGAGCCATTGGATATTTGCTTGGGCAGAAGCAGGTCCACACTGACAGGTTACTCAGCTGTGGTGCTGAACAGTCGCATTTCGGGCAGGACAAATGTGTTGCCACTGCCACGTTGAGGGTCTGCACCATCCCATGGGAACACAACCACCTTTATCCCCTGTGAACATGACCACCTTCCCTTCTGTGGTGGCTGTAGCAGATGTGGTTGACATTCCCTAGCTGAATTTAATAGAGAATTCTGGGCTTTAAAAAAAATCTCAAACCCTTATGGATGATCTAATTAGCATTGCTGTTATATTTAGGTATTTCTTTGCTGAGTACTAAGCACAGCATCTGCACAGAACAGATAGAAATTAAGAATGCTGATAAATAAGGTTCTGGTACAAAGTGAAACCATTTATGACACTTTTTGGCTGATCTCCAGATTTTTGAAGAGGTTGAGTATTAAGCATCTGAGTAATTAGTATTTGGGAGTATATATTTCTTTCCCTTTCCAGGTCTTAACAGTTCTTAACAGAAAGTTCATTACCACATGCTGT